>BLBF01000036.1:21017742-21051260 GCA_015471245.1 Laticauda colubrina | reverse complement strand
TGTTTAGCTTGTCTACCTAACCCTGGTTGGGGAACCCAGGCTTAACACTGGTTATGGGCCCAGAGGCTGCAAAGTCAGTTTAACTAGGTTAAACAGATTTATGTACAAAGTGAGAGTTTGTGTTGTTATACATTACAGTAAACAGACAGCTGTGTTTTATTAATTATATTTTTATATCCATATAAGAAAACATGGCACTAGTCAATTTACAAAGTTTGTCCCTTATATCCAAGCTGGATGGAACAAACTATGTATCATGGTCTACAAAATGTAGTCTACTTCTACGACGTGAAGGTTTGTGGAACATAATTGAAAATCCACCAAACGTAGAAGAATGGGATCCAGAGGATGAGGAAGACAGACTAAAGATAGAAGAATTTAAGCAGGATGATCTGCATCCGCTCTGCATCCGCTCTGCATCCGCTCTCCATCCGCTTCATCGCTACGCATCTGCTCTTTCCGCTACGTGTCCACTTTGCTATGCTCCCCCGGAAGCCCTGCGGATGTGCCATCCGCTTCCATCCACTTTAATCCGCTAGGCTTCCGTTGAGCATCCATTTTACATCCGTGATACGTCCTCGCCCCATCCGTTCTTTTCTGTTCTGTTTATGCAAATTTTTGCCCCTTTTGAGAGTGGATAAGAATGGATGGAGCCACCCCCGGATTTTTGGCCCTCCGCTGTGTCCTTTTACATACGTTTTGCATCCGTCAGGCGATGTGACCTAGCCTTAAGAGAAAGCTACCTGTAGGCAATTCTGCTGGGAGACATTAGCAATAGCACTTAGACTTATATACTGTTTCACAGTGTTTTACAGCCCTCTCTATGAGGTTTACAGAGTCAGCCTATTGCCCTCAACACTCTGGATCCTCATTTTACTGACCTCAGAAGGAAGGAAAGCAGAGTCAACCTTGAGACAGTCAGGATCGAATTCCTGGTTGTGGGCATTAGTAGTTCCTTCAGAATGATGCAATTTCTTTTGAAGTAATGGATATTTGGGATTAACCAAAGGCTCTTTTTAAAGGAATGTAAGTTTTAACTGTGGAAAAAGAAAGTAATCAAATTTTCTCAGCATTGCTGTAACCTTATCTGATTGCTAAATGAATGATCTTAAGTAAAAGACTATCTGTACTTTCTGGTAGGATGTTGGTCACTTTCCAGTCTAGCTTACCACTCAGAGAATGCCTGGTGATGTCTCATTTACTTACTAACTAGATCCTCTCTGCTCAGCTCTTTGAGATCAACCAAAATCAGTGAATTGTTGCGTAAAATAGATCCATGGAACTCTTTAAATGATACTTGAGGTGCTATACATCTTTTGATGAGATACTTAGCTACTTTTTTTGCTTTTATCTAATGAATTTTCCTGTGACGTATTGTAGTAATTTCAAAAGGAATTAAAAAAAACAACATAATGAATGGAAAGTAATGTTCTTGCATTGCTTAATTTTGAAGGCACTAAGAGGTACGTGTGAAGATTCCCCTGTTTTTCATCAAACAAACCATCCTGATTTGGAGCCCTCCTAATTTCCTGTGCTCTGCTAAATCCTAAAGGAAAATAATTAGGAAGGAATCTATATCAAGGGTCTTTTGTTTTTTTCAATCATGGCTTCACTATCATTCCTAAAGCCCCTATCAAACTGCACCAACGGATGCAAAGAGGATGTAAAATGGACAAAAAAGCTTGCCATCCGTTGGTTAATGCAGTGTATCCGTTCTGTACTCACTGCCTCCGTTTTGCTTCCTCTCTATCCATCCAGCATCCGTTTATGGACATTTCATCCGCTCAGAAAGTTTTGAGCTGCTCAAAACTTTTGCACGGAAAATGTATCCAATTCGTCCATTCTGCATCCGCTACGCATCCGCTAGGCATCCGTTCTGCATCTGTTACGCATCCGCTATATCCGCTAGGCATCCGCTGTGCATCCGGGCAACTCGCATCCGCTCGGACACGGGGAGGAAGCGGAACGGACGCAGAACGGATGCAGAATGGATGCCTAGCGGATGCAGCACAGAAACAAAGCATTTAAAATGGAAAAAACGTTTGCAGAAGGGACCTATCTTGGATATTAAGGATGTCTAGAGGATGCCTAGAGGATGCCTAGAGGATGCAAAGGGACACCTATACTGCCTATAAAAAGGGGGAGCAATTCACCTGCATCTCACTTTCAGCCCAACAGCCCAGCTGTGCAGACCTCTGCAGCCTTCATCTGACTCTTGCTCTTCCACAGCATCCAGTCATGTCAACCGTTGATCGTAACACAGTCCTTTTGGCAGCCACCATCGTTCTGCAACAGTGCGAAGCCATCTACAGGCTCTGTGAACTCTACTACGGGAAGAAAAGGAGGCGGCCAAGAAGCGTCTGGGTCCGAAGATGGATCGGGAGAAGAGCAGAGTACTGGGTGATGACGCCTATTCCCTCAGAACCTATCTCATGAAGCCCTACACCTCCAAATGCCTCACCCATGAAGAGAGGATCTTCAACTACAGGCTGTCCAGGGAAAGGCGGGTGAATGCCTTTGGCATCCTGGCCAACAGGTTCCAGGTACTTCTCACCACCATGCAGCATCGCCCAGAGACCGTGAAGAGGATCGTGGAAGCTTGCTGCATCCTGCACAATCTCATGCGCACCCCCTACCCCGTGTTGCAGAACAGGCTCATGGACATGGGGCCTGGGGAATGGAGGCAAGGGCAAAACCTGATAGACACTGAGGATGTGCAAGGCCCCAACAGAGCCTCACATGAAGGGAAGAAGCAGCGCAACCTCCTGAGACACTGGTGCAACTCCCCAGCTGGAGCAGTGGAGTGGCAAGACAGGATGATAGATGATTAATGGATGCTTCCTTCAGCCTGTCTCATTACACTGATGAGATTGGGCCATGTATGTTGGGTGGGCCTACAATGAACAGGGCATTTAATAAAGAGTTGTGTTTATTTTGACATGTGTGGATGATTGATTACATTATTATTGATAATAAAGGGCCATATGTGTGGTACCTGGGAGGGTGGACCATACAGCCCCACTATGCTTGCACTGTAGGTTTATCTATTCCCACAGCTATCTTAACCCATCCCAAAAATATCCCTGCCCATCCCACTGCTATCCTTACCCATCCCACAGCTATTACCCATCCCACAGGTATCCTAACCCATCCCTCAAGCATGCAAAGGCTT
Source organism: Laticauda colubrina (assembly GCA_015471245.1). Lineage (NCBI taxonomy): Eukaryota > Metazoa > Chordata > Lepidosauria > Squamata > Elapidae > Laticauda > Laticauda colubrina. The sequence goes on along the minus strand of BLBF01000036.1, from coordinate 21,048,088 downwards.
AAACCATTTTTAAAAGTTTCCACCAAGACTTTATTAAAAAAAAGAAATGAAGCAAGTGTGTGAATCAAAGATAGACTTTATTAACAACAAGCTATCAAACAAAAATGAGTCTCTGGCACTCCTCTTGGTCGCTCAGTCTCAGGGGTGAAGGGTCCAGGTGCTGTGGAGGTGGCTGGTGCTGGAGTGCTTGTCTGAAGCACCATTGGGTTGCAGCATCAGCATAGTCACCAGCAGAAGCACCACCGCCATAAGCATCATCATCAGCTCCTCCAGAAGCAGAAGCAGCAGAAGCTCCAGCCCCAGAAGAGCGAGCCCGTGCTACAGAAGCCCCAGCAGAACCAGAGTGAGGGCCAGGGGGTGGGATGGTGGCCCTGTCCCTCTTGCCAGGGCTGGCAGAAGATGGCTGAGGCTTTCTGTTCTTCCCCATGGTTGTGGGGTTGCTGGCTGGCAGGGAGGCTGGGAGGAACCAAGGCTGGCAGGGAGGCAGGCACCAAGGCTGGCAGGAAGGCTGGAAGGAAGGCTAGCACCAAGGCTGGCAGGCAGGCAGGAACCAAGGCTGCCAGGAAGGCATGCACCAAGGCTGGCAGGCAGGCAGGAACCAAGGCTGGCAGGAAGGCAACCACCAAGGCTGGCAGGCAGGCATGAACCAAGGCTGGCAGGCAGGCAGACAGCAAGGCTGGCAGCAAGGCTGGCAGGCAGGCAGACAGCAAGGCTGGCAGCAAGGCTGGCAGCAAGGCTGGCTGCAAGGCTTGCAGGCAGGCATGCAGGCAGGGCAGGCAAGGCTGTCAATCCGTCCAGCAGCAGGTCTTTCCTCTGAATGGTGACCTGCTCCGAGCTCCTTCCCTTATATCCACGGGGTTTATGCAGTGCATCCTCCCCGCATGCGCAATTAACGCTAGGCATCCGTTAGGCTTCTGCTGTGCATCCGCTAGGCTTCCGCTCTGCATCCGCTTCATCCGCTGTGCATCCGCTGTGCATCTGCTGTATCCATTCCGCGTCCGTTTTGCTGAGGTCCCCCGGAAGCCCAGTGGATGTGCCATCCGCTCCCATCCGCTTCCATCCGCTAGGCTTCCGTTCCGCATCCACTTTCCATCTGCTCTGCGTTCTCCCCCCGTCCGTTCCTTTCCGTGTTATCCGCTCTGTTTATGCAAATTTTTGCCCCTTTTGAGAACGGATAACAATGGATGGAACATTTTTCTCGCCCGCTGTGTCCTTTTTACAAACGTTTTGCATCCGTTGGGCAGTGTGACAGGGCCTTAAATTCAGCGGTTGTCTTGAAAACATGTTTATCAACTTTTAAGGTTTGACCTAGCACAACCCTTACATGCAAGGAATCACCCTTTGCTCAGAAATAAGTTCTGATCAAGATTTCCCCCTCATCCTTCTAGATATTATCAATATAAGAAAACATTATTGAGGGAAAAGCCCAAAAAAGCAACATGGATGGAGTAAATTTGAAATTTATGGAGCTTTTTGTTTTAACAATAATAACCGGACAAAAGGTTAACCCATTCTTCTCTAAATTGCTAACTGAATTGTTGCAATTCTGTATATGTTAATATAAGTAGACCTTGACTTATGGCCACAATTGGAATCAGGAAATTTGTCACTAAGCAATGCAGCCATTAAGTGAGGTATTACATGACTACATCCAATTTTACAATATTTTTATAGTGGTTGTTTAATGAGATATCATGTGACTATGATGTTGTGGTTCACTGACAGCCTGTGCAGACAGCAGTGTAATCGGACAGTGGGGAGGAAAGGGGATCAGTCTGGGAGTCTGGAGAGGACTCAGACGAGGGTCCTGCATTCAATGCAGAGATAGGGCCAGGACCATCTGAGAGTGGGGTCCTGCATCCAGAGCCTCCGAAGTCTGGCATCAGTGAGGCAGAGGGCCCAGGGGAGCCTGTTCCCAGTGCATGTGTGCGTAGAGCTGCTAAAGACAAGAGCAGCTGAAACAAAAGGGGTGACTCGGGAGTAAGACTGGGAAGTTATTACCCCTCCCATAAGGTATAAAGGACAGGCAAAGATGACAAAATCTTTGCAGGAAGCAAAGTTGTTTGTTCAGTTCAGATTCATTCTTGAAGCTCTTTTATACTTTGGTTGGTTTTTGTTCTAGTTTATTTGACATTTCTGTTATTGGCAGCACTTCACAAGAATGAAAGGTGGGTGCTTATCTCAAGGGACTGTTTGAGATTCATTACCAGCTGGGAAATAAAAATAATTTCTAGCATTGCAATAAAATAAGACTTGTTTTTAAAATAAGCGTGTCTGTAATTACGGTCTCAGAAGCCTTGGTCAGAACACATGACTTGGGACCTCCTGCAGGCTTCCCCATTGCTTCTACTTGAATCCAGCTAGGAAGGTTGTACAAAACAATCATGTGATGGTGGGATGTTAACTGTCATTAAGTATCAACACCCAGATTGTGTTCACACGACTGACTATAGGATTGGTGCAACAGTTCTAAGTGTGAAGATTTAAATTAATGAATGATCCTTAAAAATGAGTAATTCTGCTGGGAGATGCTGGAAACAATCCCTTCAGAATGGTGGAGTTCTTTTGATCTAATGCAGGGAGTGTCAAACTGGAGTTCTTTGAGGACCAGATCAGCATTGTAGTTCTCCACAGACAAGATAGGACAGGTGGGGGGGGGGGCAGGGGTGAGATAGGACAGACGCCTCCTGCAGCACCTTGCTGGCCAAAATATGGCACGGAGGGTTGTGCCCCCCCACACCCTGTTTTCAACCTGGACAGACTCCTGTAGCACAGACTCCTGTAGGGTAGGGGCACATGCAGCCCCCTGCACCCTGTTTTGGCTGCCAGAGGTACTGCGGGATGGTCCTTTGCTATTTCCAGGCCCATCCCACAGGCCAGATTTAAATATCCGACAGGCCGGATCCTGCCTGCAGGCCTTGAGTTTGACACTCCTGATCTAATGTATGGTGGATTCAGAATGGTGGATTTCTTTTGATCTTTGCAGTTAACCGAAAGGGCTTTTTCAAAAAAAAATAATAACTTGGGGTCGAGGAGCAAATACTCATTAAGAAAAGCTGCTTTGCTCATGATTTACATTTGAATACATCCATGACACTATATTAGATCTGTTTAGTTGAAAATATTTATCTTTCCTCTGCAGTCAAACATGAAACTCAGTCAGACAGTTTATTCAACCATGTATGGTATCTATCTACTATGTTAGAGTATCTACCATGTTAGAGATAACACTATCTACCATGTTAGATAGTGAAAGCTCAGGTTTCATTTTGTTATATGTTGCTATTATCATTCAGTCATTCAGTCATTCAGTCATTCAGTCATTCATTCCTTCATTCATATGAAGCTGAAAGGAACTGCAACCACAAACTAAAGAAACATTAACAGCCTTCACAAAATGCCAGTTGTACAGGCGAAAGTAATCTATTATTAATTAATGGTCCATTGTTGATAATTTATTATTGCTAATCTATCAGTAGTAATATAGCTAACAAACGTAATATAAGTAAAAATGGTGATAAAACTGAATTCAGTTTGGAGCAATGTAAACATTTAAAGTAGTCTGTGGGATGTAAATTTTTCAATCAAAATTTAGACAGAGGGTGATTGTTTTCCAATATTGCAATAACCGATTTAACTGACTGCTAAGAATAAACACTGAATTGATGCTGTTGGATGGTTTGATAAGCTTTAGAAACTATCAGTAGTAAATCAACCTTAGCATTTGTCCAGGCAATTGTCCAGTTTCTTTATTCAGTTTTAGCCAAAAATACTGACCAACTGGTTATTATATCTAAATATTATAACCAATCTTTAGATTGGGAGTTGATTGTAACACCTACGATCAACTCCCAGAATTCCCCAGCCAGTGTTCCCCTTGATGGGCTGGGGAATTCTGGGAGTTGAAGTCTACACATCTTAAAATTGCCAGGATTGAAAAACACTAGCATAAAAGTATATAGTAGACTAAGAGAAATATCATATACAGTACATAATTTTCTTTTGTCCTATTTTTGATGATTTGCTGAAATATTCCATACTGCAAAGAGTTCCCATTAATTTCCTCAAGACTTTAGTCCTTTACTTAATGCTTTTCAAGGGAATTTGTTAGATTTAATACTTTAAAGTTTTATCCAATATTGTTGAAATGGCCTTATTCTTCAGTAGAGCTGATTCATGCTCGCTTCAAATATTGCTAATGGTCCAAATTGATATGATCTATACATTTTAGGAAGGAAAGACTGAGCTTGTCTATTTTGGAACCAGAGTGAGAGTTATCCCCTCCCCAATTCCTTGTGCAACTTCTATTCAGAAATAATAGGATTGCCATCTATAATTAAATCTATAAAATCTTCCATCCTCCAAGTTATGGAACAAAGTTATCCTCAGGATTACGAACCAAATGGTCATTTTGCTGGATGGGATGACCCACTGTATGACCAGCACAACTTACAATCAGAATTACGAGCTCAATTACAGTCAAAAGTCAAGGACTACCTTTGTTGGTTTTTATCTCAATTAAAAATTTGTCGTAAGCCACCCAGAGTCCTTTTCAATTGGGTGACCATATAAATTGAAGATATTGTTAAATAAATAGAGGACTTTCACATACACCCTCCCTATCACAGTTCTGCTCTCTTCTAACCTGGAATTACAATTCCTGGAAACAGTGTGACCCCTCTGTTAGCATGAAGCAAAGGTGGAATTGAATTCTGAAAACAGTAAAAAATAAAAATGCATTGTAATAACAATCCATATTAATCTAAGAACTTCGACAGAAGACTCTTTCACTGCTTCAGAGGAAACTTTTAATTTCTCTCCCCCATTAATTTTGTCCACATAGAATCCTAGTTCCGACAGATCCCTTTAATTTTATGAATTCATTATTGTGTTGAAAGAAATATCCACCTGGTTCAGTTCCAAACTGGGACTAAGACAGTGGAAACATGGAGGCTGATTGGCAAGAAGATTTAATGATGAAGCAGAACCACCAAGCACATAATTCTGGTGAAGCTGACAATGTGGAGTTGAGAGTGAGGGGATTTTTATACCTTTTTTTGGGCTTTGCACTTGAATTTTCTGTTCCTGTGCAGTGGTGGGATTCAAATTATATACCATCAGTTCTGTGGGCGTGGCTTGGTGGCCGTGACATGGCTTGGTGGCCGTGACTTGGTGGGTGTAGCAGGGGAAGGATACTGCAAAATCCCCATTCCTTCCTCACCCCACTAACCTGCTTTCCAGCTCCGTTCTCCTGTGCAGGACAGCAAAAGAAGACCCAGCAAATCAGAGAATAGATGGGGCAGGGATGGGATTCAATATTTTAACAACTGGTTCTGTGGGTGTGGCTTAGGTGGTGGGCATAGCTTGGTGGTCATGTGACTGGGTAGGTGTGGCTTGGTGGTCCTGTTATTGGCTGGGTGTGGCCAACTCAACATCACTCACATTGAGGCACACATCTCCTTTCCTGGCCTCTCAAGACTGTGGGGATGCTGCAACAGTTGTAAGTGTGAAAAATGGTCATAAGTCACTTTTTTCAGTGCCATTGTAACTTTGAATGGGCACTCCACACAAGCAGAGTACCAGCAAAGGAGGGGAAGAAAACTCCAGAGAAGTTCCTGAGACAGGAAGTCTAGTCCTGCCAAGAATGTAATAAGGGTTACTGGAGAGGCAGTTTCTGTAAGCAACACCAGAATGTTTCCTTCCTGCCTTCCTTACAGGATTAGGCCAGTAATTTCTTCTAACAACCAGTTCTCTGAACTGCTTAGAATGTTTACAGCTGGTTCTAGCGAATAGGTGCGAACTGGTAGAATCCCACCCCTGAGATGGGGGCAGGGCCAGTCAGAGGTGGTATTTGCCAGTTCTCTGAACTATTCAGAATTTCTACTACCGGTTCTCCAGAACTAGTCAGAACCTGCTGAATACCACCTCTGGAATATATACAAATAGATAAATACTGAGAGATACAATTTACACTTGTTGTGGGAACCCAAATTGAAACACATTTGCCTATATTATTTTTCTGAATGCTATATTGTCATATTTAAGCAATTTGGCTTTTCATAAAATGACAGTATTGGCTGAAAGCCATTTAGGCCATCAAATCCATCTGTATCCTTAATGCAAAAATCCATATGACAACCTAGCCTCTGTTTGGATCCATATAGAGAAGGCACTGACTGTCTCAGCCATTGTCTCCACCTTTGATCTGCATGTTGTTGTTGTTGTTTTTTAATAATATTATGCTCCATGAGTAATTAGGTGGGCCTATAATGACAGGGATGGGACATTGTGCTTAACAATGTTTGCATTCTGGATTAAGATGTATTATTTTTAATTTGGCTAGCTTTCTTAATCTTTCTAATGAGGAACTGACTGTTTAAGACTAGAGCAAATGTTTTTCCATGCAGAAAAGCCTACTCAATAGGCAAAGCAAGGGTGGGATTCAAACGTGTAATAACTGGTTCAGTGAGCATGCGCTTTCTGTGCGCACGCATGCTGAGCGCATGTGCACAGCATTTGAAAATCATCTTCTCCTGCAAGCCTCTCATCTTCTCTTGCCACGCAAAGCAGCTGTGGTTGAAAAAGTAGGAAATAAAGGACAGCCTAGAGCCTGGGTGGGCGGAACAGAAGATCATCAGAGCAAACTGGTTCTCTCTCAGCTGAACTTTAGAGCTACCAGTCAGGCAGCACCAGGCTGAACTGGTAGAAACCCACCTCTGAGCTAAAGATATGAAGTACAGGTAGTCCAGATTAGGTAGAAAAGGTTGTCATTTTTAAGGCTACAAACTGGGTGACTGTGAGTTCTAGTCCCACTCATAAAACATAAAACATTTTGTATACACGTTTTATAGTTGTCAACAGAAAGAAGGGGGAAGTTTCAAAGAGCAGGCAGCAGTATGCAATCGAAAGTACATTCCACTCATATTTTCTTCGAAGACTGAAGTTTCTACTTGGAGAGCATGATTGATGACTCTTGGCTATGGACGTTTTTCATTGGATGATACACCCAGAGGGGTGGGGGGAAAAGAAGGATCAAGGGTGACAATGAATTATGTTTCTCAGAGTTGGCTACACCCAGGTTAATGCCAGATGTAGAATGTTAACTTCAAATAAATCTTTTTTAATTTTGGGAGTGTGGCTCGAAGCTCATGATTTAAGTGGAGTAACTGCTGGAATCCTGACACTTTAGGCATGAATACCAGTTGAGTGACATTGAGAAAAACAGCAGCAAACTGTAAGTTCTCGACTTCCAACTGCAATTGAACTCAAAATTCATGTTGTTAAGCAAGACAGTTGTTAAATGAGTTTGGCCCATTTTATGATCTTTCTTGCCACAAGTGGTAATAGCATGGCTGTTAAATGACTCTGGCTAGCACATGGACATTACTTGTCAAAAGGTCATAAAACCTGAACACATGACTCCAGGACACTGCAACTATCATAAATACATGCCAGTTGCCAAGCGTCTGAATTTTGATCATGTGATCATGGGGATACTGCAACGGTTGTAAGCATGAAAAACAGTTATATGTTGTTTTTTTCTAGTGTGTTGCAACTTTGAAATTTGCACAAAATTTGGACACTTGGCAACTGGCTCATACTTATGATGGTGGCTCATATTTACATTATATTATAATTATTGTAATATATATCATATTACAACTGACTCGTATTTATCTTTAGTGGCCTCCAATTTAGCAAATATCTAAACACCTTATGTAGCATGCAAAGTATCATCTGTTGCTGGTGTAGGGTGGAATTGTTTTGCCGTAACTTTTTTATTTTTTAACTAATCTCACAACACAAAGAAGATTTAATCATTATCATTCTTTGGTACAGTTAACACAATGGTTACTTTCATGTCCCTCTTTATAAAACTGTTCTCCAACACTTTGTCTAATTTAGAATTCATAGCTTCTTAGATGCCATATGGTATGTACATCTCAGGTTTTCCTACAACAGGTGCAATTATTATTTGCATCATAGTTTTGAAAGATGTTTAGTAACTTGTCCGGGTCATTTAAACATGAAGTTGTACATACTGTTCCACTACTCGATCCATCTGATACTGCAAATAAGTACTGATATTCATAATGTGGTTAGGCAGGAGTGGTGCAGTGGCCTAGAGGTAGAGTTCTTGCCTCACAATCAGGAGACTGTGAGTTCAATCCCAGGCAGAGGTAGATACATTTTTCTCTCTGGGCACAATGGAAATATATCTGCTAAACAAAACTACGCATTGGCAACAGGAAGGGCATCCGGCCATTAAAACACTCTGCAAGCCTCATTCAGTTGCACACTCCATCCAGCAAGAGGTCATTAAATGAAGATTGTTGAGGTAATTCCCCATTAGGAGAATGAGTGCATACAGGGAGATGTATAGAGAGTGGTGTTTGAATAATACACACACAGCACACAGATACACTGTACAGTAAATGTAGGGTTTTGCTTTCAATAAAGGTTTAAGCAAAGTTCAAAATAAGCAGTCTAAAATCATTCACAGGTAAATCAGTCAGTTTTTCAATCCAGGAATAATCCAATAACAAAGTCCAGTGTCAAAAACAGTTCAGTATCAGACTTACATCAAATCCATGAATATCAGTCAATAAGGAAAAGTGGAGGAACGGCAATATTTTCCAACAGAAGGAAACAAGAGACTCACTGAGACTTCTGAGACTAAGACTAAGACAACCCAGGTTTCTGGCTCCATCTTATGGCCATTTGAGAAACCACACCCAACTACAGTTTTGCATTTTCTTAAAGATGCAGTATTAAAATGTCTATCCTGGTTTATATATTTCCAACCCAAATAGCTGTTAGGTGACCTACATTCCTAACAAAGATGATGATGATTCATAATGTGGTTCAACAGATTTGCACTCAGGAGGAGAGTAAAGGATAAAGGAGCCCCTGTGGGTTTTATTCTGCTAGCCATAGCTGACTTTAGGGGATGGTGCTCATCTCTGTTTCTAGGCCAGTGAGCCAGTATTAGTCATTAGCTCTCTGAAAGCCATTGAGACCACTTGGAGTTTTTCTGTATCCTCACTGAATCAGAGTGCGGGTATGTGTGAGTATGTGTGTAACCACACCCATTTGCATTAGAGAGAGAGAGCTAACAATCAACCTTCAGAGTGCTAACAACCAGATGACTGCGAAGGAATATAATCCTTCCATTCCCTACTATTTAGCCAGACCTCAAGAAGTTTCTTGGATGAGAGGTGAAATGTCTTCAAGGAAAAAAAGAAACCCAAGAAAATCCAGTTATCATTTGAAAAGCACCTTTGGACCTGACTATATTTCCACTGCTTTGACATGTCTGCCTTGGAGAATCAGCCTTTTCCATTCCATCCAACCAGTTCTCAAGACAAGAGGGAAAAAACGGATCCTTCCTTCTCCAGCTATTTATTCTGCTGAACTGGAACATTTCTTGGCTCCTGTGAGGCACAACCCACCAGCCAAGCCAAAATAACTGATCTGTTAATCTATTTCAGAAAAAAAATAGAGAGAGGAAAGGCAGATTTTTTGCCAAGTGGTACCTTTTTGTAATGTGTATAAAAATATCAATCACATTCTTGTTCCAATTACACAGAGAAGGAACTGAAATACACAGGCTGACCATAGGCATAAACACATACACACACACACACAAAACCCTTAATGCCTTGCTTGTAAATAATGCAAACTAAACAGCTGCAAGCAAAGTTCTGCATGTTCCTAGCATCAATCAGTATCCCTGATAGCTTTCTTTTACACTTGAGATTTCCTTTTCATTGATTGCTTAAATTATGTGCCATCACACCTGTGTTCATGCTGAATGATAGATCTTTTCCAGCGTGATCCTTTTCATTTGAATTTTTGAATAAATTCTTCTTCACTGCCATTGTTTTGACCACTCTAACTTGCTTCTTACATAGGAATGTTTTATCTTCTGATTAGAACATGCACTTCTGTCTTTCTTGAAACATTCTTGAGGTAAGAATGTTTGTTTGTTTATTTATTTATTTTGCAATGTAATAGAATAACAACACAGAGTTAGAAGGGACATTGGAGGTCTTCTAGTCCAACCCCCTGCTCAAGTAGAGATCCTTTACCATTCTGGATAAATGGTTGTCCAATCTCTTCTTGAAAATCTCCAATGATGGAGCAATTACAACTTCTGGAAGCAAGTTGTTCCACTGGTTAATTGTTCTCACTGTCAGGATTTTTTTCTTCATTTCTAGGTTGGTTCTCTCCTTGATTAGTTTCCATCCATTGCTTCTTGTTCTGCCTTTAGGTTCTTTGAAGAACAAGTTGACTGCAGCCCCTCAAATATTTGAATACTGCTATCATGTCTCCCCTAATCCTTCTTTTCATTCGACTAGACATACACAATTCTTGCAACTGTTCTTCACATCCATCCCCTAATCATTTTTGTTGCTCTTTTCCACAATCTTTCCAGAGTCTCTATATAATTTTTATAATATGATGACCAAAACTGGATGTTGTATTTGAAGTGTGGTCTTACTAAGGCTTTATAAAGCAGTAATTTATAAACATACAGTACATAAAGAGGAAGTGTTCAGGGCACTACATTGTTCCCAGGAATGGGGCAATAATTACAACACTAACAAGGAACTGCTGCTTGCCACTGGTTTGACTCAGTGCCCAGACACCTTTTGACCTTATTTTGCTGGCCTTTCCCCCCACCTTTTGCTAATTAACCCAATTAATGACTATCTGTAGACAGGCTACACTCTGCTGCCTTTAAGTGACTCTCTTCAACATTTTCATACAATCTGGCAATAGTTTTTCTCAGGCCCCAAACAAAGAATGACATGCAGTGATTCTTCCAAACTGAGTTCATTATTGTTTTCATACCGATAGACAGAATCTTGCCAGACTGAGGACTCCACCAGCTGCATTTACAATATATTCTGCGAACTATTCGGGAAGGGCTGTCTTCACCCTCTTTCTTTCATAGGCATCCTTCAGAAAGAGTTGCCTCTTATTCCTCTGGAATTCACCCCTTCTTTCCTAGAAATCTACTCCTTAAAGTTAGTTCTTAACATATGATCATAACAGAGGTTGACCATTACAGTTATAAGTCACAATGGTAGGAAAGAGGGTCATCATGTGACTGACCTAATTTACAATCTTTTTTGTTTTACCACAGTCATTAAGTGAACCCATTGTTCTCTGTGGAGCGCTTCTGCCTTAAACTAGAAGTACATGGCAGTTTTCAGCAAAAATTTTGTAAATCATGGGCATAAATGCAGACATTTTGCCAAGCATCCAAAATGCAGTAACATTATTGTGGAAAGATGGCCTTTGGAGCTTTGTACCTGGATCATAGGTACTTTTGAAGGTTGTTATAACTTTGAAAGATTACTAAGCAACCAGTGATAAATTGAGGACTGCTTCTGCTACATTCCATCACAGTTACTGCTTTATACAATATCACATATTTCATCACTCGATGTTTCCAGAAATCAATTTTCTGAAATGATTGTTTTATATTTATTTATTGTATTTATATCCTGCCTTTATTATTTTTACAAATAACTCAGGGTGGCAAACAACATATCCAATATATCTTCCTCCTCTTTACCCCTCAACAACAACCCTGCGGGCTGAGTTGAGATTCACTGGCCCAAAGGCATTCATGGCTATGGCAGGACTTGAACTCATGATCTCTTGCTTTCTAGTCTGACGCTGTAACCACTAGGACCAAGAGAACCAAAGAGGCTCTCTTGACTCATATCTTGATTCACATCTGCTTTTCAATTTCCATATTCACCCAATTTGGCTAGCTTTCCTAAGCACTTTAGCATATGCATTGGGTGCTTATATTCTCTGTCCAAATTTAAAATGTTCCACAGCAAAATTTCAGAGGGGAATGAAATATTTATCTGCTGCAGCTTCAGTTTTTTTTTTCATTTAACAAAAACCCACTGTGCTGGAAGTCCCAAACAGTGCAGCAATGCAGTCCTTCAAATAGCAACTTTTTTCTTTTCCATCTTGATAAAAATTTCATGGAATGTATAAATGTATCTTCACAGCCTGATTTTTGTATGGGGGTGGACTACATTAGGCTGGGGGCTCGTAAGAGCAGGCTGTCCCATCTTATGTAGTTTTTCAGATCCTCCCTTTCAAATAAAATCATAACAGTCCAGCAGTCTCATAAGGCAGCATGTGATTGCTTCAGCTACATGTTTCTTTCTTTTTTTTTTTTTTTCTTCAGTTAACTGGCCTGAAAGTTACTAAACATTTTACATAGATGCTGTTGGCTGCAATTTCAGAGGAAGAAATACAGATAGGAGTGGTAAGCACAAAACTAGCAGAAATGGTTATGATAACTTACAAATAAAAACAGGTATTCAGGAAAGTCTGACCAAGGGAATCCTGACTAGATTAGTGGACTAAGGCAGAGGTGGTATTCATCAGGTTCTGATCAGTTCTGGGGAACCGGTAGTGGAAATTTTGAATAGTTCGGAGAACCGGCAAATACCACCTCTGACTGGAGATTTTACAGTATCCTTCCCCTGCCATGCCCACCAAGCCACGCCCACAGAACCCATAGTAAAAAAAAATTGAATCCCATCAGTAGATGAAGGTAATGCTGAGGATGTGATGTACTTAGATGTTATTAAGGTATTTGATAAAGTAGACAACAGTCTACTTGGAATAATATGAGATGGACGGTTCTGTTATTAATGGATTTATAATTGGCTGAACAATTGTAGCCAATACTTGGTCTTTAATGATCTTTGCCCACATGGAGGAGGAATGCAGTGGGGTTATCTTGGGGCTCTATCTTGGGCTCTATAAGTTGACCACCTCTCCTCTGTGATAGTCCCTCAACTATGTTTTGTGGGGTTTTGACAGGACTTCATAGAGTACCCATCTTTCACTTCATTCATGCTTCCTTCAACTAATCTATATCTCAGATGATTTTAGATTTACTCATCATAAATCATCCAAAACTCTGTTATAGGATGATATTTGCTTGTTGAAACAAACAAACAAACCCCACAACTTAAAAAAAATGATACATATGAGTGATGCTCTTAATTGTGCATTCATATTCTGAAAAAAGCACAGATGGTGACATTACCATCTTGGCAACCTCTTAGAGACATTCTGGCTGGGGAATTCTGGGAATTGAAGTCCACACATCCTAAAGCTGCCTAGTCTGTAAAACCTTGATATAGATACTGAAATGACCCAATTCTTTTTGTGTGGTAAATAACCAATATGGTTCACTGCACATATATTAACCCAATGTCATGCTTTGAAGTTGGGTCTAGATTAGTTATTGCTAGCAGATGAGCTATTGAAGGCAAGGGAACTTGGGAAAATCATCTCATGTTGCTTTCAATGAACATATGCTAAACCTGATGAAAGCTTGATCCAATCCAGAAGGAGAATCCTGGATGAATTATATAAATAAACACACGGAGAAGCCTACTTTTGTTGGCAGTAGACCAGCTGGGCTTTGCAATGTCTCTAAGCACCAGTAATGTAATTTAATATACTTAAGAAAAGAAGCGACATAAATCCATTGAGCAAATGTTAAACAAAGCTAAGGAGAAATGTAGCAAAATATGTGTAAAATTGGAGCGACCAACTATCTTGGTGCTTTGTCTCCATGTATTACAGCCTTTGATGGCTTTGAACTTTTGAATTACTTTTACACAATTTAACCAAGATTGGATCCTCACAGTCTAATTTGCATAGGAGTGTCTGTGGTTATTTGCATTGTCCTTTAATCAGCCTGTCAATGAAGCCACCCTTTCTTGGGTAACTAGCCCCCATTAAACATTCATTAAGCAGATTTATTGCAGTCATGTTTTAAACAATGTCTCCATGCTCTCCCAGCTTAACCCAGAAAATGGAGAACCATAGAAAAGGTATGCTCTGCATACAAATAGAAGCCTATGATGTAACATTTTCTTTTAAGACACAAATATGGGTCAAGTCACAAAATTGTTTGGCTGCAATAAATGCATGCTATGTATGGAAGCTGTGGAATAATGCTTGTCCCATCCATAGCAGTAGCAATAGCACTTAGATTTATATACCGCTTTACAGTGCTTTACAGCCCTCTCTAAGCAGTTTACAGAGTCAGCATATTGCCCAAAACAATCTGGGTTCTCATTTTACCCACCTCGGAAGGATGGAAGGCTGAGTCAACCTTGAGCCTGGTGAGATTTGAACTGCCAAATTGCGGACAGCTGGCAGTCAGCAGAAGTAGCCTGCAGTACTGCATTCTAACCACTGCGCCATCTGTGTTGATTCGTCATGCAAGCAATTAAAAAAAAGCTGCATACAAAAATATATACATTAGAGAAGAATGCACATACAAACATGTTGTATTCAAGTGTGGCCCTATTCTCAAGATTGCATTTGGATCTGGAACATCACAGTAACTTGACTTAAGGACAACCCTCTATTTAGAAAGTCATGCCTTGCATTGATATGGGCGAAGTTAACTTTGATGGCTATAACTTATCACCAGTTGAAGTTATGATTTACCTGCAAAAGGGGACTTATGACCCAGATCTGAAGTTGATGATCACATCCTCCCCCGCAGTTCCATGATAATACTTTGGACAATCAGCAGTACGGACACACTCACCACTGTTTGCAGCATTGTGTGTTCATATGACAACATCTTATGCAGTTTTGCAAGCCCAGCATGTACTACAGTACTAGTTTTTTGCAAAACAATGCCAATGGTGAACCATTGGTGACTGCTTAATGACCACATCAAAATACATTGTTTTATGACTGTTACAACTTACAACCTACCATCCTAATGAGCAGGGTCCAAGGATTAGTGGTTCTGGAGACTAAAACTTATGGAGGAAAAGTTGCAGGAATTGGGTAAGTTTAATCTAGTGAAAAGAAGTACTAGGGATGACATGGTAGCAGGGTTCCAATATTTGAGAGGCTGCCATGAAGAAGAGGGGGTCAACCTATTGTCCAGAGTACCTGAAGGCAGTAGATGGAAACTAATCAAGGAGAAATTTCCAGACAGTGACAACAATTAACCAGTGGAACGGCTTGCTTCAGAAGTTGTGGATGGTCCATCACGGGAGGCTTTTAAAAAGAGACTGGATAGCCATTTGTCTGAAATGGTATATCTCCTGCTTGAGCAGGGAGTTGGACTAGAAGACCTCCAAGGTCCCTTCCAATCTATTACTATGTACCATGGATGTGGAAGTTCATAAGGCATACTTTGCTATTGTAGCAGTATTCCATTTCTTCTCTGTTTGGCACCCTGACACATTTTTATGCTGCTGGCATCCCAGGGAAGGAATTAAATAAAGCTGAGAACTCTCATTCTCTCTGTGTATTTGTCAATATCATCTGAGCGCAGTATTTTATTGCTTGGAGTTTATTGAACTAAAAAAGAACAACATAAAGAGAGTTGAATTTGGGATTCAGAGTTGGGCTTGCCTGCTGTCACAAAAACATCAGAATCTCATCTTACCTTAAATGCTAACACATTTACAGTTGCATTAATATCATCACCAGAAAAGCGCACATTTTCAATTGACATGTACACAGGCTATTAAGGAAAAGGGGTGTAGGAATTGCACCTAATCCAGTTTGAACTCTTGATTTGAAGCTTCAGAAAACAAACAAACCTCTCTTTGAAATAATGGTCAGATTCAGAACAACGTGGTTCTTTAAACCAAACGGACAAATCCATTTCATTCAAAGGCATCAATTCAATTTGATATCAGGTGATTCGGAACATCGATTCCAGTCCAGTCAATAGGAAAATTCAGTTCAGTTTGTAGTTTCAAATGAGCTGCTTTTGTATCAAATTGCCAAAATGAATTTTTGCATAGCTCTTAGAATGGAGTCCCAGTATGAGGCAGGCTGTTCCACTGGATACTTTTCATGCAGTTGGAAGTTACTACAGGTAGTCCTTGACTTACAACAGTTCATTTAGTGACCATTCAAAGTTGCAGTGCCACTGTCAAAAATGACCGGTGACTGTTTCTTGCACTAACGACTATTGCAGTATCCCCATGGTCATGCAATTCAAAATGGACTCGTGTTTATGAGGGTTGCGGTCTGTCTGGGGTCATGTAATCCCCTCTTGAAATCTTCTGAGAAGCAAGATCAATGGGGAAGCTAAAAGCCGTATTACTAACTTAACACCTACAATGATTCACTTAACAACTGTGGCAAGAAAGGTCATAAAGGGGAGAAAAACTCATTTAATGAATGTCTCACTTAGCATGAGAAAATTTGGAGTTAATTGTCGTCGAAAGGTGAGGTCTACCTAGCCTGAATCTCTTTCCTGGGAAGTTTTAACATTGTTGTATTCTTTGGCACAATAAATTCTACTCTTTTTGTTCGACAGCCATTCATACTGATACCTTATCTTCTCTCAGGAGAGAGAAGAGGAGAAGGAGAGGAGAGGACAGAAGAGAAAGAGAGGAGAGGAGACAGTGCTGGCATGGTACTGGTTCAGACCAGTTTGGCCAAACAGGTAGTAAAAAAAGCCTCTGATCATCTGAGAGGAGGAAAAAAAAGAAGGTAAAAGCACATGGGTGTGTGTGGGGGTCATTCCTAGCTTTTTTTTCTTCATCCTCTTAGCTGTTTTGGGCATGCACATGTGCGTGTATTGGGGGGGCACATGTGCATGATCTATCACCCATCTAGAATCCCACTACTGAGAGGAGAGGAGAAGGAGAGGAGAAAGAGAGGAGAAGGAGATGAAAGGATAAAAAGAGGACGGGGAGGAGAAGGAGAGGAGAGGAGAAAGGAGAGGAGAAAGAGAGGAGAGGAGAGGGAGAGGAGAGGAGAGAGGAGGAGAAAGAGAGGAGAGGAGAAAGAGGAGAGGAGAAGGAGAGGAGAGGAGCAAGAGAGAAGAAAGAGGAGAGGAGAAGGAGAAGAGAGGAGAGGAGAAAGAAGAGAGGAAAGTAGGAGAGGAGAGGATAAGGAGTGGAGAGGAGAAAGAGGTGAGAGGAGAAAGAGAGCAGAAGGAGAGGAGAGGAGAAAAAGAGAAGGAGAGGAGAGAGGAGGGGAAAGAGAGGAGAAGGAGAAGGAGAGGAGAGGATAAAGAGAGAAGAAGGAGAGGAGGAGGAGGGGATAGAGAGGAGAGGAGAAAGAGAGCAGAAGGAGACGAGAGGAGAAGGAGAGGAGAGAGGAGGAGAAAGAGAGGAAAGAAAAGGAGGAGAGGAGCAAGAGAAAAGAAGGAGAGGAGAAAGAGAGGAGAGGAGAAAGAGAGCAGAAGGAGAGGAGAGGAGAAAGAGAGGAGAGGAAAGGAGAGGAGCAAGAGAAAAGAAGGAGAGGAGAGGAGGAAAAGAGGAGAAAGAGAGGAGAGGAGAGGAGAAGGGGAGGAAAGGAGAGAAGAGGAGAGGAAAAAGAGGAGAGGAAAAAGAGGAGAGGAAAGGAGAACCATGAAAAGACCAGCCATCTCTCATCAGTAAAGCAAAATAACAAATTACTCCAGGTTTTGGCTAGTATGAAAAAGAAAAAAAACACTTTTAAAGCTTTTCTGAAACATAGCAAGATTGGGGCCAATGGACTTTGGGGTTGGTGACAGAGGAGACAACTGCAAAGAAGTACTTGTAGCCTTCCTTGGAAAAAAAAAATTCCGATCAGATTTCCCCAGTTCCCTTGCCATGACAAAATAGCTTTAGCACATCAATAATGCATTTCTTCAAAATGTTGTTTCCTCTTGGATTAGCAAATTCCAAATTACCTAGTTAAGATTTCCAGTTAACATGTTCTAGGCCAAGAAAGCCAAGGATCAAGAGAAACCAAATGTTCACTGACCCCTTTTTCCTTCCCCTTCTAAGGAAAAAGAGAAAACCACTGATTTCTATCCATAAAGGAACCAAGGTGTCAGCGTTCAAAGCAGTGGCAGGATTCAAAATTTTTAGTACTGGCTCTGTGGGCATGGCTTGGTGGCATGGCAGGGGAAGGTTACTGCAAAGTCTCTATTCCCTGCCCACCCCACTAACCTGCTTTCCAGCTCAGTTCTCCTCTGCAGGCCAACAAAAGACCCAGCCAATCAGCTGGGACTCGGGAGGCAGAGAAAAGATGGGGGTGGGGCCAGTCAGAAGTGGGATTTGCCAGTTCTCCGAACTACTCAAAATTTCCACTACCGGTTCTCCAGAACTGGTCAGAACCTGCTGAATATCACCACTGGTTCAAAGTAATAAATCTATTGCAAGCAAGGCTCCAAGGCAATTGAATTCCTCAAAGATTACTTTTATTGGAAATACCATATTGACACATACCGGGTAAAAACCAACTCTGAAAACTCCTGTGCTTTTCACCTTATTAGAAAAATAAAATATTTCCTACTTTCTCAAAATAATCAGTCATATGGTCCAATCACTGTGCAGTCTGACAACGGGGTGGCATTGCTCCACCTTCTTCCGGCCAGGTGTGAGAATGTCCTTGGTTCCCAAGAGAAAATACGAGGGCTAGCCACAAAATAGATTACGTTTTGCGATAGAAAAAAAACAAAGTGTAGGGAAAAAAATTTATGATATACACTTGAAAGTGACACTTAAATACTACTTTTCAACATATTCACTGAACAAATTGAGGCACTTATCATAGCGGTGAACAAGCTTTGTAATTCCATTGTCATAAAATTCAGCCACCTGAGATTTGAGCCAGTCAGTCCCACCCGCCGGCAGTTCCGCGTCGTTGTCAAAGCGCTGTGTTCCAAGCCAGGTCTTCATCCTCGGAAACAAGTGGTAGTTGCTTGGCGCAAGATCGGGGCTGTAGGGCAGATGAGGAAAAATCTCCCACTTGAAAGCATTCAGGACTTCTCGAGTCGGGCCTTGTCATGCAAAAACAAAATTTTTGAGCTTAACTTTCCTCTACGCTTGTTCTGAATTGCTTTTCTTAGTTTTTGCAACGTTTCACAATACCTCACAGAGTTTACTGTTGCACCATGTTCCAGAAAATCGATAAGAAGCACACCTTGCCTATCCCAAAAAACAGTCGCCATAATTTTCTTTGCAGAGAACGTTTGCAAACATTTTCTTGGTTTTTGGGGGGAATTTGTGTGCCCCCACTCCATAGACTGCAATTTGGTCTCGCTGTTCACATGTTTGACCCAAGTCTCATCTCCAGTTATGATTCGATCAAGAAATGAATCTCCATCTTTGTCATAAGAGTACAGAAAATGTCAATGATGCGGCCATACGCTGACTCTTGTGGTTGTCTGTCAGGATTTTTGGCACCCATCTTGCACAAAATTTGTGGTAGCCTAGCTTTTGTGTAACAATTTCATGCAACAAACTGCGTGAAATTTGTGGAAAACTAAGCAAAAGTTCCGTTACTATGAAACCACGTTTTTCATGAATCTTGTCATCAACTTTCGTGACCAGTCCATCAGTCACAATGCTCGGACGTCCACTCCGCTGTTCATCATGAACGTTAGTTCGTCCATTTTTAAACATAATGCACCATTGGCGCACTCCACCTTCAGTGATGATGTTGTCTCTGTGAAGCAGTGGAAAAAGAGCGTATAAAGCATATTTCATATAAAGCATATTTGCACTTTTTATATTTAGTATAGGTCAACAAGTCATATTTAGCAAAGGTTAGTTTCCCGTTACTCTGCTGACCATAACATTGTGTAACCCACAAGATTGCTGAAATAAGGAACTTGAATTAACCATTTTATTGTAAACAAGGGTGAACATGGAAAATTACTGGTGGTGTAAGATAATTGAATGGTCAAAAATATGCTTATTATTTCCTCTTTATACTTCCTTTATAGAAATACAAAAACATGTAACATATTATCCATATTTGGTAAAATACAATAATGTAACGCCCAGTTCTGCGCTGAGGTCACAATGGGTATAAAAATGTTGTCTTAGGAAGAAAGGGAGGTTCAGAATTTGCCATGTTAATGCTCTGAACCTTGTGCACAAATAAACCCGTGTTCTCCAACCTTTCGTGGTCTTGTGTCCTGATTTGGAAGCAAGATTTGCTGCAACACCTGTACACTTAACACAGTTGCTGAAAAATTTCAATTGGTTTATGGTTTTTTGCCAACAAAAACCTTATCACTGATTGCACCTCACAACTCGCAGGATTTTCAATTGCAGCACACATTTCAAACGTTTGCTGTGAAATAACAGGCAACGATACAAACCTCCCGCTAGCACGATTAGATGCAGACTAAATGGAGGACACACAGACCAAAGATGGCCACGCTAGCTCTACTCCTTCTTGCTACAGACAAAAACGTAATCTATTTTGTGGATCACTCTCTAATTTTGTTTTGGCTACAATAATCCTCTCTATCTCAAATCCCCCCTCCCTGACCGTCAGCTCCAGTGTGGCAACACCAAAGCAAGCAAAATGGCTTTGGTCAGGTCAAGCTTCAGGGTTGACACAGGGTTGAGCTCGCCTAGCTTTTCCAGTTCAGCCAAAGGAGCGGAATGAGAAACATGTGAAGGATGTTTCTGGGTAACATATTACAGAAGTGAGAAATAGCTTGATTCCTAATTTTTATAAAATGATTTACAAGGCAAAGATGTGTTTCAATTTAATTTCTTGGCATGAGCAAAAAACAGCAACAAAACACAGTAGCAAATATTTACTCTTTAAGTGGATCAGGCCTCCAGACAGCAATATTTATTCCTTCATAGGTTTCTTCCACTCCAGATCATTCTTCTATTTTATTCCAAATCATTTTACTATTAAAACTTGACTCTGGAAAGAGTGCAGAAAAGAGTGACAAAGATGAATGGGAGGGCTGGAGGTTAAAACATATGAAGAACGCCTGCAGGAATTGGGTATTTCTAGTCTAGTGAAAAGAAGGACTAAAGGTAACTTGATAATATTGTTCCATTATCTGAGAGGCTGCCACAAAGAAGAGAGGGGTCAACCTATTCCTCAAAGCACCTGAAGGCAGGACAAGAAGCAATGGATGGAAACCAATCAAAGAGAGAAGCAACCTAGAGCTAGAGAGAAATTTTCCTGACAGTGAGAACAATTCATCAGTGGAACGACTTGCCTTCAGAAGTTGTGGGTGCTCCAACACTGGAGGCTTTTAAGAAAAGACTGGATAGCCATTTGTCTAAAACAGCATGGGATTTCCTGCTTGAGCAGGGGGTTGGGCTAGAAGACCTCCAACGTCCGTTCTAGCTCTATTATTCTCCAATCCTCTTATTTTGTTACTACTGAGCCTTTAGCATACATGTGTATATGTCTGCCAACATAGAGCTAGTACTTGACTTTTTAGAATAATGGAGCCTGGAATTTCATGACAATTGTCAGTCAAAGCCATCCACGTGATCAATCTAATTTTACAACATTTTTTAACAACACCAAAGATAGTGGTCATTAAGCAAATATTGCAGGTGTTAAGCAAACCCATTGTCTGCAATGGGCATTTTTGGTAGAAATCTCCATTATGGGAGATTTTCCAAAAATAGACTGGATGACCATTTGACTGGAACAACTTAGAGCTCCTGTCTTGCACAAGGGTTGGACTAGAAGATGCCAAATTCCTTTTCAGCTCTATGACTGTGTGTTTTAAGCAGACACTATTCTTCACAAAGCAACATAGGTTTGTTTGCGTGCCACTAACTCAAAGGTACATCTAGGCTGTTGATACACTCTGGGTACTTGTCCCAAAGGTGCTTTTTTCAAGTGGCAACTGGACTTTCTGGTTTTTCTTTGAAGAGATGTTTCACTTCTCATCCAAGAAGCTTCTTCAGTTCTTTTAGTGAGTCGTTAAGGTCACCTAGAGGTTTATCTGTGTCATCAGAATCACCTGAGTAATGCAAATGGGTATGGAATCTTCTTGGAATTGTTGAAAGGTCTGTGTTGTGGACTGGAGATAGATGATGTTGTATTCCTCCCCTGTATTGTATATCACAGATAATCCTCCAGGTGACCTTAATGATTCACTAAAACAATGCAAATGACCAGCTGTCTGCAAGGAATATAAATCCTTCCATTCCCCACCCTCAAGTTAGAGTGAAAAAGCTTCTTGTATAGAAGTGAGATGTCTTCAAAGGAAAAAACCAGAAAGTCTAGTTGCCTCTTGAAAAAGCACCTTTAGGACAACCATGACTGGATAACTGAGAATCTCCATAGACATTCTGGGTACTTATGTGATCCAGAAAAAAATATTCATTTACAAATCTGTGCCTGGGATATGTGCAGTTCATGTGGGATCAGCTTTACTCACATAAAAGGGAGTGCAATGGCTCGGTGACTAAAGATACTGAGGTTATCAGCTAGAAAGCCAATAGCCAGATTCAAGACCCAAGTACCATGTGACAAGATGAGCTCCCATTATTCACCCCAGCTCCTGCCTACCTAGCCATTCAAAAGCATGCAAATGCAAGTAATGTCAATATTCCAAGTGACACATCCATTGAAAGCAGAACTCTGAGGCAGGCAGTTTCCTCAAAGAACAATTTATATCATATTGGCACAACTAGTGAAAACCAACCCTGAAAGTTCCTGTGGTTTTCACCTAATTAAAAAGTGAAAGTTCCCCCTTCCCCTCAGATCATCAGTCACATTGTCCAACAGTGGTGCTAACAGGTTGCCTGGTTACTCCGCTCCTCCTTTTCTCGGTCACCTGTTGGAATGACCTTGGTTCCCACAAGAAAACTCTTTATTTTGACGGCCAAACTGACCTATCTAAAATTCCCCCCTCCCTTTCTCCCCCTCCATTTTGTGGCAACCACAAAGCCTCAAAGATGGCCTGAGCCAGATTCACTTCAGGGTTGACAGTGAGTAGATAAATAAGTACCACTTCAGTGAAAAGATAACAGCATTCCTTGTGCTTCGGCGTATAGTTATGCTGACTGCATGACCACGGAAGCATCGTTGGATAATTCTGACTCCCTTGGCTAAGAAACAGAGATGACTCAACTGGACTGGGGAAGACTTTACTTTTTATTCACGTAAAAATAATTTCCAACCATCTTCCCTTCCTGATGCTCACACACTGCTTTCAAAATCGTTACAAATTCCATGCAAAAGTGCTGATCAATATTTTTGGAACCTGATAAAGCCTTCCCCATATTGACAGGCAGGGAGGCAGGTGAGGGAGCTGCATAAACCTGCTTGGAGTGCTGAGAGTCTTGTCAATCTCTTTAGCAATGATCTCTTCCATGAAAGCTGTCATTTTGAGCAGTGGCTACCCATTGAGTGGCTACCCATTCCTTTGAGCAATCTGTCACTATCCTGTGATATCTTCCTCTGGTTAGTCACTGCCAGTTCAGACTCCCATCAGTGCACAAGCTCTCTGACATCAAGGTGGAAATTAATAAAGTAGAAAGCAAAAGCATCCAACCATATTGTCAAGTCCTAAATATAACATTAGATCTTCCAGAGGGAACTAGAGGTCAGTTTCATTAGGTTCATCCATCAATGCCAGCTCTGAGCTTTTGTATACTTATTTTTCAGCCTCCTGGAACAAGAGAGAGAGAGAGATTATTTGCTCATGTTCTGTCTAAAGGAGCATATAATTAACTGGCAGAATGTAGCCTTGTGGGTATTGATGAACTGTGCCAGTAATATGCGGATGCAATGAAGAGTTCAGGATGCATTTTGGTAAGGCAGGAGAAGCAATTGCAACAAACAGGAAAAAGGTATCTTTTGGTAAACTTCCCAGAATCTTGTTCTGCTTGCTGCAATTCAATTTCATTCTCTTTCCAATGTGGTTAGACTAGTGTTTCTCCATCTCAAATGCTTTAAAAGGTATGGACTTCAACTAGTCAGCTGGACTGGTTGAGAAATTCTGGGAGTTGAAGTCCACACCTCTTAAAAGTAGTTGACATGGAGAAATACTGATTTAGTTAGTGAATACATAATTGCCTTTCTGTATATTTAGTTATTCTCTGGAAGTCCATTTTAAATTGTTAAAATAAATGAATATCCATGTTTAAATTAATCATAAACTCACTAAATATGGTTCCAACACAGGAGAATATTTGTAGCTCAGGGCTAAAATGAGGGGTCTTTGGTGCTCTCTGAATTTGGTTGTTTTCTTGCAGACATTTCATCACCCAAACTAGGTAACTTCATCAGTGCTAGTAAGGAGTGCAATTTGCTTTCAGTTTATATTAGATACAGATACAGATAATCAGAGTTGGAAGGGACCTTGTAGATCATCTAGTCCAACCCCCTGCCCAAACGGGAGACCCTACACCATTTCTGACAAATGGCAGTCCAATATCTTCTTGAAAGTCTCAAGTGATAACTTCCGAGGGCAAGATGTTCCATTGGTTGATTGTTCTCACTGTCAGAAAGTTTCTCCTTGTTTCCAGGTTAAATCTCTCCTTGTTCAGTTTCCATCCATTATTCCTTGTCTGGCCTACAGGAGCTTTAGAAAATAGCTTGACCCCTTCCTCCCTGTGGCAGCCCCTCAAATATTGGAGGACTTCTATCATGTCTCCCCTGGTCCTTCTCTTTACTAGACTAGCCAAGCCCAGTTCGTGTAACTGTTCTTCGTATGTTTTAGTCTCCAGTCCCCTAATCATCCTGGTTGCTCTTCTCTGCATTTTTTCTAGAGTCTCAACATCTTTTTTATAGTGTGGTGAACAAAACTGGATGCAGTACTCTAGGTGTAGCCTTACTAAGGATTTATAGAGTGGTATTAGTCCTTCCCTTGATCTCGACTGTATCCCTCTGTTAATACAACTTAGGATTGCATTAGCTTTTTTGGTGGCTGCTGCACACTGCTAGCTCATATTTAGCTGGTTGTCCACTAAGACTCCAAGATCCCTCCCATAGTTACTGCTATTGAGTCGAGTTTCACCCAGTCTATATGTGTACTTTTGGTTTTTCTTGTCTAAGTGTAGGACTTTACTTTTCACTATATTGAATTTCATTTTATTAGATATGGCCCAGTGTTCTTCTTGGGCGTTAGCTATTTCTGCCAGCTTAGTATCATCTGAAAATTTGGTAAGTTCCCCTTCTGTTCCCTCATCTAAGTCGTTGATGAAGATATTGAAGAATACTGGGTCTCAGATGGAACTTTGTGGCACCCCACTACTTACTTCCCCCCGTGTAGACTTAGACCCATTAAGGACTACTCGTTGAGTACGGTTTGCCAGCCAGTTGCGAGTCCATCTAGTGGTGGTGCTATTTATTCCACTCTTTTCTAGCTTACTAAGAAGTAGGTTGTGGTCTATTATTGCTGAAATCTAAATAATGTCCACAGTATTTTGCTGGTCTACTAATTTAGTCACTGTGTTGAAGTATGAAATAAGATTGGTTTGGCATGATCTGTTTTTAACAAACCTGTGCTGACTGCAAGTTATTACTTTACTTGTTTCTAGATGTTAGAAGATCTGTTTTTTTATTATCTTTTCCTGTATCTTCCCTGGTATTGATGTTAGGCTGATTGGTCTACAGTTTCCTGTCTCTGTTTTTTTTTCCTTTTTGAAGATGGGAACCACATGAGCTCTTTTCCAGTCCTCTGGTAATTCCCCGGTACTCCAGGATTTTTGAAAGATATGGTGCAGTGGTTCTGAGATGACCTCTGCCAGGTCCTTTAAAACTCTGGGATGTAATCCATCAGGCCCAGTGATTTGTTTTCATCAAGATCAGACAGGTGTTCTCTAACTATTTTTTTCTTATTTTAACTTTTATATACTACTGCAGAGGTCTCCAAACTTGGCAACTTTAAGACTTGTGGACTTCAACTCCCAGAATTCTTAGCCAGCATAGCTGACATAGACAGTCCACAAGTCTTAAAGTTGCCAAGTTTGGGGACCCCTGTTTTACTAGCTTGTCCTGTTAATGTTGGTGGGAATGAACTTGGAAGTTTTTTGGTTGGGCTTTTTACTGATAGCTTGTTTGATAGTTCCTGGATTGTTAGGAACTTAGTAGGGAAATATTTTGTCTAAAATTGCAACTGATACCTTGCATAATCTGAAGCAAATCCTACTGAAATGAGTTGGATTGTTTTACTATCGCAGCCACCGGATGCTTTGGTTCACTTGCCAGAATATGGTTGCTTGGTTTAGTTTAGCATATTGTGTAAATCCAGACTTTGGGTTTTATAAGTCATGGTTTGTGGTTTATAAAGATTTGTGAGTTGGGAAACTGTGGCTTATTTGGGTAGTTCTTGCTTAAAAGAGGGCTGTCAAACTCATGGCCCATGTACTGGATGCATCACACACTGGCTACACCCATGCCTGGTTTAGCAAAGAGGAAAAAAAGTTGCAACACGGAAACGTGATGCTGCCATGATGATGCAGGTTTGATACCCCTGGCTTAAAGAGACTAGCAACTCTCTAAGCAGAAAATCACATGGGTTGTGACCTCACTTCTCTTTTGGTTGTGAAGCAAAACTTTTACTTTTACTTCGGCCTTGTCTATTTAACTCTGCTTATCATAAATGGGTTATGAAGCACTTGAATGGCGATCATGTGATTGCAAGATGATGCAATGGTCATAAAAGCAAGGATTAGTCACAAAGCTATTGCTTTTACATTGTTGTAACTTCAAACACTCACAAAACAAGATAGTCAGTAAGCAAGAGCTACTTGTGCGGTGGAAACAGCCACGGCAAGTGGAGTGTACAAACCCATCCTTCATTACTTGTAGATTATCAGACAATTAAGGAAAGTCCAGTTTCATATGCCATTGAAATAGCACTTGGAAAGCTCCAAAGACAGTTTCTCACGCTTGCAATAATAGTAATGGCAAATATTGATCCCTTTAATATCTAAATCTATAATAATTATAATGCAATAATGCAGTCATGAGCAAAATGTCTAAGCATTCGTCACTGGTCTGACTTTGCTTAGATGCTAGGTCCAGCCAAGGAGGGAGCTTGAGAAGGTGACTTGTTTTGATAAGTGGTTATCAAAACACCTCCTGCAAAATAAAGCAGGAGAGGTGGCTCTCCATACTTGACCATAACCAAACCCACCATTTATTCAGCAAGTCTAGCCATGCAGCTTTCCTAATCCATCTTTCGGCTGGCTGGCTGGCTGATTTATCAATACCTCTCATAAGAGAATAGGAGGTCTCTTCCAACTCTGCTATTCTTGTAAGAGAGGTGTTGATCAATCAGCCAGGACACTGTACCAGGGGTGTCAAACTCAAAGTCCACAGGTTGGATCTGGCCCACTGGTTGCTTAGATCTGGCCCACGGGGCCATCCTGGAAACAGTGAAGGACCCATGGTGCCTCTGTCAGTGAAAACAGAATTGGGAGGGCTGTGCATGGTCTTCTGGAGCTCCATTTTCACTGGCAAGGGGTTGCAGGAGGCAGTCACAGCTGAAAATGGAGCTCGGGAACCCATTTTCAATGGCAGAGCACTCAGGCCAACACAGGTGCTCCTGACACAAGTGATATCAAGCTGGCCATATCCCCCTGGCTCCCCCTCCCGAGGTCAAACATAATCCTGATGTGGCCCACAATGAAATCGAGTTTGACACCCATGCCCTCTAGTATTTCAGACAAATGGTTATCTAATCTCTTCTTAAAAGCCTCCATTGATGGAGGCACCCACAACGTCTGGTTTGGTGGTTCAGGAGGTAATGTTTCCAGTAACAAATCTGCCTGCTCAAATACAGTTGTTACAGTGTCCACAAGATGCTTGCTCTCTAAATGTCTCTGTAGATTCTCAGTCATCCAGATCATGGTTGTCCCAAAGATACTTTTTTTTCCCGAAGAGGCAACTGGACTTTCTGGTTTTTCTTTGAAGACGTTTTGCTTCTCATCCTAGAAACATCTTCAGCTCTGACTGGATGGTGGAGAATGGAAGGATTTATACTTCTTGCAGACAGCTGGTCATTGACATTCTTTTGGTGGGTTGTTAAGGTCACCTGGAGGTTTATCTGTGTCTTCAGGATCACCTGAGTAGCACAAATGAGTGTGGAGCCTTCTTGAAACTGTTGAAAGGACTATGCTGTAGGCTGGAGATAGATGATGTTGTATCCCCCCCCCCATTTGGAGAGGGCTGTTCAATGTTGACATAGATGGCCTCTTTGCCCCTCTTTCAAGCCAGCAATCCTCTCTGTCCAAAATATGGACTTTGTTGTCTTCAAAAGAGCAGTCTGTGTCTTTTAAATGCAGACAGACTGCTGATTTTAGTCCCAATGTTTTCGTTCTCCTATGTTATGCCATGCATTTGATCTGTAAGTATCTGGTGCTGTAGGAACAGGAGAGCTGGGTTGAAAGGTCTTGACTTACACTCTTCAAAACAGGAATGGCCTTGCAGGATGACTGCCCAGTGACTATCTATGTCTACACTATCCTGAAGAAGCCTATAGATGCTAAGCTAAATTCTCTTTCCACTCTCATTTCCTGGAACAGCTAATAATGACTTATTGTGGTTTCACACATGGATTGGGGAATGAAGTGAAGGGAAATTTATGGGGACAAAGCAGAAGTGCTTAGGACATTGGAAATCTGGAGGAGTAGACGCCAGTAGGGAAAAGCCCATAGCTTCAGATTTAAGATAGTTTGGGGAGGAATTCTGTAAGGTTTTGCTTTGAAATAAATGTACACAGAGGGATTTGTAACTATTAAGAGTGTTGAAAAGAGAACAATAAATTAAAACTATTTCTAATTCCTGCCCTTACAGAGAAAATAGATGGCTTTGAAAGTCAGAGGAAAAGTAACTTGAGTTAATGCAAATCTTCTCTTTCTTGCTCCTCTTTCCTTTTATTTTATTTTGTTTTTTATTCATTTATTTTGTCAATTGCTTACAAGATAAAAGGTATAAGTATAAACACAGTTATGAATACATGAAATGGATATTTATAATAATAAAAAAAACAATAGAACAGGGACGGTAGGCACATTGGTGCGCTTATGCACACCCCCTACAGACCTCTTAGGAAAGGAGTGAGGTCAATAGTAGAAAGTCTAAGGTTAAAGTTTTTGGGGTTTTGGGAAGAAACCACAGAGTCAGGTAGAGTATTCCAGACATTGACCACTCTGTTCCTCAATCCCTTTGGCACTTTTGCTAGAGGGCATTCGAAAACAGGCAAAATAGATTTTTTTTAAAAAAATGGAGAGGTACTGTTTAACTTTGGGTGCTTGCCTTGGTATTAATGAGTAACATTTTCCGTTTTCAATTCAGAAATGCAGCAACTTAGCTGGTCAGCATCTTTGCTTACTGTGTCAGCAAATACGCTTTAGATTATGTAGAATTGATTTACAATTAGTTGCTGCTGCTGCTGCTGCTCCTTCTGTCGCCTCCATCACCACCAAGTAATTACTATTCTTGCTTTACTACACAGTTACTGCTTCATTGTTGGCAGGATCAAATTCGGAATGCTTACTGGGCAAAGGTGCCCAGGAATGGCTGTGAAATCAGACCATCCAGCTGACTGGGATGTTGGCTCTTTAAGGGTTTTCAGTTACTTCTTGAAAAAAGAAAAGATGAAAAGAAGCCACTGTCTCCTCATTTGTTAAAAAAAATTAAGTTTGCATTATTTCATTCCATCTTTGCAAGACATTGCCGGGATCCTGTTTCTTTTTGGACTGTTTAACCAGCCACAATTGTTTGCCCCATGGATCACAGAGATAATTTTCCCCACATGCTCCTTTGGTAAGAATTTCTTTCTTTTTTCTTTCTTTTTTCTGAAAATTGAGACCTGGATGTGATTTTGCAGATATTTATGGTGTGGGGGAAAAAAGAAGAACGGGGAAAGAAGGTAGTTATTTCTGCATAGCTTATTTGTCTTCTAATGTTGGTGTTTCCGTCTGATTTTCAGTAGAGTGGTGTCAGATATATATTCCTTTTGACTCCTATATTTTCCCTGCAGTGATTGAAAAAAGACAGAGAGAAAGAGAGAAGTTTCATTTCTTGATTTCTAATCTGTGAAATCTAACTTTCTGTTAGGGTTTAGCATGGGGGAAACCTTGTCCATTTAAAAACCAACACTTTTGAAGATTTCCCTCCCTTAACCTGCAGAATGTGTTTTGCTAGAATAGATTTTGCTAGATTACAGGAAAGATTTATGGAGCACTTTCAGCAATTGCTGGCCCGGTCTAAAGGAAAATCTTTGATGGAGAAAACCATCTCATATTTGGTTTACAGCATTTAGTAATTGTTAGTAAATAGACCTAGATGTCTTTCTGATACCACTCATAACTGCTGCTTGATTAACATTTGGGAATCTGGATAAGAGATAGACAGACAGACAGACAATATATCTTTGGTGTTCTGATTCCATGATAATCACTGCAATCTACCGATTTGGACCAGTGCATATTGAATTGACTTTTACTATGTCAGCCAGTTCTAACAATACAGTGGGGTTTTCTTTTTTTGAAAAGAAAAGAATAAATGAGAATAACTATATAGTAAAGAATATATATATATATATATATATATATATATATATATATATATATATATATATATATAT
>BLBF01000036.1:20982973-21011925 GCA_015471245.1 Laticauda colubrina | reverse complement strand
GGTAAGTCTTGTTCATCTTTCATAACATCTTCCAAACATATGATGACAGACACTCTTTAAATTAATTTCCGGTTCTTTATTCACAAATATGGTCTCCTGCTTGGGTAGGGGGTTGGACTAGATGACCTACAAGGTCCCTTCCAACTCTGATTATCTGTTAATGTCCTTCAATACATCCAATGTTGAAGTATTTTGCTCCATTCTGTAATAGTAGGTCAAACATAAATGCTCTTCTCCTTCAGTTATAATCTTTATTTCCTTCTGATTTGTTCTAGTTTCCAGCCTTCAGAACTCAATCTTATCATTTAAAAAAAAAACATGTT
The DNA here is from genome assembly GCA_015471245.1 of Laticauda colubrina. Taxonomy (NCBI): domain Eukaryota; kingdom Metazoa; phylum Chordata; class Lepidosauria; order Squamata; family Elapidae; genus Laticauda; species Laticauda colubrina. Next base: position 21,011,602 of record BLBF01000036.1, on the reverse strand, counting down.
ATACAAAGCAATAGAATTTCCCCACAGGAAGAATTCTTATAAGTAGTTTCAAAATCTGATTTCAAATCCATCTGGACCCTTAGTCCATTTGTAACTTTCCAAAGTAAATGTGCTCATCACCGTTTTCGTGTTTATTTCCCCCAAAATAAAATGTTTAACTCCTTAAGTTTGTATTTTGAACTTCTTTCACAAAGGATTGAAGGAAATTCATTCAGTGTTCCACTTATTAATTCTTCTCATTATTAGGAAGTTCTGCTTAATTCAGGGTTGCTTGTCTCATTGATTAGTTTCCATCCATTGTTTCTTGTCCTGCCCTTTGATGCTTTGGAAAATAAATTGACCCCCTCTTCTTTGTAGTAACTCCCAAATACTGGACCACTGCTTTCATGTCCCCACAGTCCATCTTTTCTCTAGACTAGCCAATCCCAAATCCTGCAGCCATTATTCATAGTCTCCAGGCCTTTAATTGTCTAAGTTGCTCTTCTTCACACTTTTTCCAAAGTCTCAGCCTTTTTTGTAATGTGGTGACCAAAACTGAATGCAGTATTCCAGGTATAGATGTTGAGACTCTAGAAAAAGTGCAGAGAAGAGCAACAAAGATAATTAGGGGACTGAAGACTAAATATATGTGAAGACAGAGGTGGTATTCAGCAGGTTCTGACCAGTTCTGGAGAACCGGTAGCTGAAATTTTTAGTAGTTCAGCAAACTGGCAAATGCGACCTCTGACTGGCCCAACCCCCATATATTCTCTGCTTCCCAAGTCCCAGCTGATCATCTGGGTCTTCTTTGGTTGCCCTGCACAGGAGAATGGAGCTGGAAAGCAGGTTAGTGGGGTGGGGAGGGAATGGAGATTTTACATTATCATTCCCCTGCCACACCCACCAAGCCATGCCCAAAGAACCAGTAGTAAAAATTTTTGAATCCCACCACTGATGAAGAATGGACTTCCAGCTTGAGCTTCTTCAGCAACAGACTGAAACCTCATCTCTGCGAGGCTTCGGTCCATGCTTTCCACTGGAGCGCCCTGAACCAGCTGGTTTCGGGACTAAGCTACCCTGTAGAGGTGGTGAAGAAGGGGGAGACTGCCTGCAGGGTAGAGGGAGCGACACATCTCTGCTCCCCAGCTAGCCATTACTCCCTTTTCCAAAGGCGGTTGCAGCGGTGGTCAGAAATGGCCACCACAAAGAACCCGACTGAAAAAGAATGTGTAGGAGGAAGATAAGAGGAGAAAGTTTTGGTTGACCAGGTCAAACAGCAAAAGCAACAAATAAGGTATCCTGGAATTGAAACTATTAAAAAACAATAACATTGTTCCCTTAGAAGATTTTTAAGCTGCAAAGGAGAGAGAAAAAGGAAAAGATTTGGGGTTTTTTCACTCCTTTTCCTATACTGACAGCTAAGATACTTAAGCAACGAATTGGGAAAAAATCCACTTTGACATCAATAGAAATTGATGTCAATTTTTAGAAATGGAGATTTGGAATTATGAGAAACAACAAGAAATGCTTGCAGAACAAGAAGATTATGACAAAGAAGAAGCCATCTTTAATGAACAAGTAATCTTAGATGGGGGGGGGGAAATAAGGGGGGAAAGAGAATGGAAAGTTTAAGATTGGGAAAAACAGCTCCCCCCCCAAAAAAAAATAGAGTGAAAAATAAGTATAAAATCAGAAAGCAACAGAAGAGGGAAATGCAGAAGAGAGAATTAGAAATAGAGAGATAAGGGGATAAAAAGGGGAGGGAGAAGAAGAGAGGGAAGAAAGAAAAGAAAAGAAGTCATGAAGGAAAGAAGCAAAATATAAAGAAACAGGGCCTATTTAGAGATAATGGGTGAAAATTTAATGGAAAAAGGATTCTGCAAAGGTACATAAGATAGTATGGTTATATAAGTAGCAGACATAATTTTAGAAAAGATGAAACAATGTATGATTAAAATGTCTGATAACATAGCTATCGTAATTCAGTGGAATGCTTGTTAATAAATAAATGTAACAAAAGATATATTTAATGATTTATAAAACATATGTGAAGAGAAATAAGGGAAAATTAATTATGGAGATTGTTTTGTTCGGAAAACACACGAGGTAGACCGGGTTCCAACAACAAATGCTTTATTCTTAACTAGTCAGTAAATAGGAACACTTGGCTGAAGCCGGGACCAGCCTTTTATACAGGCAGGCTTGCCTGCTTGCAGCCAATGGCAGTTGTTTAGATTTGCCACCTTTTTGGCAGCTCTTTGGATTGGTTCCTAGTGAACCAATCCAGTGTTCATTTTATTAACCAATCAGGTTTGTAGATTTGGAGTCATCCACTTTACATATAGAACACCCCTCCCCCTTTAGTTCAGTCCTACGTGGTGACGTAGTCTCGTAGGTAGGCGGGGCTTTTCCGGACTCGACTTGACTTGCGCGGTTCATTCTTAGAGAAGACTTTGACCGGTTCGGATGGGGCTGCTGTGTCGTCCGTCCTTCTCCCTGGAACCGTCTGGAAGGGTGAGTCAGCCATTTTACCGCCGCCTGAATTTCTTAGGCCGATGGTTTTGCCGCTCCCTCCCGTTTCCTCTGGGCAGGTCGAGCTGGCTTGGCTGGCCCCTTCCGATGGGCTCTTCCCGCAAGTCTCTTCAAACAGTGAGTCTTTTATTTGCTCTTTTTGTTCGTATGGTTTGTTGGGTTTGGTTTTAAACAGTTCTTTATTTATTTCTCGCCTTTCCCCCCCCACCTTGGTTTGCACTTCGCCGGTTTTTTCGGTGAATGTTTGTACGTCTGTGGTTCTTTCTATAATTCGAGATCGAAGCTGGTCTATGTGCCGCTTCCATTCCCTGCCATCGTCTAATTTTAATCGGTAGGATTTGGGGCCTGTAATTTGGATAATCTGCCCTGGTAGCCATACCGGGTCCCCGGTGAAGTTTTTGGCGTATACCAAATCGTCTATTTCGAATTGTCTGAACCGTGTAGAGGAGTCAGGGGGGTTTTCTGGGGTAAAATTTGGGTGTAACCTATCAAGGTGAGATCTTAATTTTCGCCCCATGAGTAATTCTGCTGGGGACTTATTTGTTATGGTACTGGGCGTTATGTGCTGGAGTGTGAGCAAACGGTTTACTTTCTGTTGGACATCTCCAGCGTCCATTCGTTCCAACCCTTCTTTGGTAAACCGGACCATTCTCTCAGCCCTGCCGTTCGCAGCCGGGTGAGCCGGCGCGGTTAGGGCATGTCTTATACCTAGGGAGGCTAGGTATTGCTCAAATGGTATGCTGGTTAGCTATGGCCCGTTATCTGAGACAAGAATGTCCGGTATGCCATGGGTGGCAAAAAGGTTGTCCAGTTTTCTAATTACAGCTTCTGTTGTCGTTGATGGCATAACTTTTACTTCAAGCCAATTTGAATAGGCATCAACGACAATCAGAAAGGTATGCCCCTTGGTAGGACCCGCGAAGTCAATGTGTATTCTTGACCACGGTCCCCGAGGGGTTTCCCAGTCCTTAACGGGTGCTTTTGGTGGGGATGGTCTAATTGCCTGGCATTTGTGGCATGAGCTTACCCAATACTCTATGTCCTTATCAATACCCGGCCACCAAACATAACTTCTGGCAAGGCTTTTCATCTTAACCATTCCCGGGTGCCCTTCATGTAACAACTTAAGTACCCTGGGCTGTAATTTGGCAGGGATTACTACCCGATCACCCCACAACAAACACCCCTTTTGGATAGAAAGTTCAGTCTGTCTGGACCGGAAAGGTTTAAAGTTTTCAGTTTTTTGATTCTCCGGCCAGCCTTTACCTACCCAGCTAAGAACGCGGGCAGTCAATGAGTCTTTCGCGGTGGCTCTGGCGACATCATACGCCGATATGGGTAGATCGGGCCAAGTCTCGATTTGTAGCGTTGTCATCGCTGGTGCCGGGTCTGCGTCGGTTGCTGGTAAGGGTGCTCTGCTCAAAGCGTCCGCATGGGAAATTTGTTTCCCTGACCGATGTGTCAGAGTGTAGGAATAAGCTGCTAGGAACTCTGATCATCTCGTCATTCTTGGGGACAGTATATTAGGTGTTGGCTTGTTTCCTGCCAAAATCCCCATTAGCGGTTTGTGATCCGTTATGATTTGAAAAGTCCGCCCATATAAGTATTCGTGGAATCGTTTTACTCCAGCAACAATTGCTAGAGCTTCCCTGTCCAATTGGCTATAATTCCGCTCGGTTTTTGATAGAGTCCTAGAGTAATATGCGACGGGTGCTTCTCTGCCATCAGGTAGTTGGTGGCTCAGGATGGCACCTACTCCATATGGTGAGGCGTCGCAGGTCACTGTTAATGGCAGAGTGTCGCTAAATTGGATGAGAACGCTTGTTGATGTTAGCAAACTTTTAATATTTTGGAAGGCTTTTTTTTCTTTGTAACGCCAAGTCCAAGTTGCCTTTTTGTCTAGCAGACGGTGTAACGGTTCTGCTATAGTGGCTTTGTTTGGCAGGAACACGTTATAAAAATTAATTAATCCTAAGAACGCTTGTAGTTCGGTTTTATTTCTAGGTTCAGGAGCGTCTTTGATCGCTTTAACTTTTTTGTCTGTGGGGTGGATACCCTCTCCATCTATTGAGTAGCCCAGGAATTCAACGCTGTTCTTAACTAAACAGCACTTTTCTCTTTTTACCTTGAGGCCAGATTCCCTAAACTTAGTTAGTACTTCTTTAAGTCTGTTCCTTAATTGAGTTTCATCTTTGGCCGAGATTAGGACGTCGTCAAAATAGGGAACGACTCCTTGTATGCCATTTAGAAGGCGTTCCATCAGACTCTGGAAGACGCCAGGGGCCACGCTTACTCCAAATTGGAGCCGGTGACATTTGAATGCGCCCTTATGGGTGACTATAGTCTGTGCTTCTGCTGTTTCTGGGTCCACTGGGAGTTGTTGATAGGCTTGTGCCAAGTCGAGTTTGGCGAAGACTTTGCCTTTTCCCAGGGAATGCAGCAAATGCTGGACTACTGGCACCGGGTATGCGCTTGGTTGTAATGCGTGGTTCAGGGTAGCCTTATAGTCACCACAGATTCTGATGGACCCGTCAGGTTTAATGGGTGTGACAATAGGCGTTTCCCACTTGGCATGGTCCACAGGTTCTAACACCCCTTGGGCTACTAATTTGTCCAGCTGTTCCTCTATTTTTGCCTTTAGTGCAAAAGGAACTCGCCTGGCTTTTATTCTTCGTGGGGCTATTTGGGGGTTTAGATTGAAAGAAATGGGGTTTCCCCGATACTTGCCAAGTGAGTCGTCAAAAACGTCCTGGAATTCTCGGATGAGGTCGTCTTCCCAGCTGGTTGTAGTCACTCGATCGACCCCGGTCATCCCGATGCCCAATGGCGCGAACCATTCGATGCCCAGGAGGCTTGGTCTGTCTTGGTTGACTATGGTCAGCGGAAGCACCTTGACGTGATTTTTGTAGGCGACTCGGAATTGTCCCATGCCTACCACAGGGATTTGGTTTCCCTGATAATCCTTGAGGGTTAGGTGCTGCTTTTTCAATTCTTTGGGTTTGATACCTGGGACTAGCTGTTTTATTGTGTCCCACGATACCATGGAGAGGAAGGACCCCGAGTCCACTTCCATCTTGCAGTGTTTTCCCTCGATTTTCACGATGACTTTAATTTTTCTCCCACTTTCCGTCTGAGCGCTCTGTATAATGACAGTTTGGTGTGTATTGGCTCGCTTCTCTTGTTGCCATTTTCTTTCGGCTCGTTTAGGCTCGGCTCGTGTTGGGGAATTTCTGCGTCTCGTCGGGCTGTAGAATTTTTTGTTTCTGCAGACCTTCTCGATGTGCCCTCGTTTTTTGCAATGTCGGCAGATAGCATCGAGAAATCTGCATTCAGCTCGGGGATGGTTTCCTCCGCAGCCAGCGCATTCCCGCCAATTTCTCCTTTCGCGCTCTTTTTTGTTCGTGAGCAAACGGTGGACCTCGTCGTCCTCTTCGCTCGATTCATTTGCTTCGCCCGACTCTTCGTAGTGGGTTGTGGTGGCAGGGTGCTTTCTATCTTTGGCTGGTGTTTCTTCGCTATGTGTGTTCATCTTTTTAATGGCTACCGCAGATTTTTTCGCGGCTTCAGCGGCTGTAGCTTCCGCGATGGCTTCGGTAACGGTGATGTTGGGCTTGTTGAGCAATTTACTCTGTGCGGTCGAGTCTCTCAGGCCCAGCACCACGCGATCCCTCATTGCCTCGTCTATGTTCAAAAATTCACACTCACCCCCTATTTGTCTGAGGGCAGCGATGAAATCGGCGACGGTCTCTCCCTCTCTCTGGTCTCTGCGGTAAAATTCGTGTCGCTTTATTAAGTTAGACACCATCGGAGCGTAGTGTGCTTTGAGGAGTCTTTGCAATTCCGTCCACGTTAGTTGTTTAACGTCCCGGGGCTTCGCAAGGGCCTTTGCCATCTTAAAAACGGTTGGCCCGCAGTGCGTCAGGAACACAGCTCTCTTGCGTTGCTCTGAAATGCCTTCCATTTCATTGCTCTCCAAATACATTTGGAAGCGATCAGCATAGGAATCCCAATCCTCTTCGTTGGGATTGAAGGGTGCGGGCGGTGCGTTGTTTCCAGACATCTTGGTTGTAATCTGGACTTCTTATCACCGCGTGCAGGTTTTTTCCTTCAGGACGATCCCATCCTCGTCGCCAGTGTTTTGTTCGGAAAACACACGAGGTAGACCGGGTTCCAACAACAAATGCTTTATTCTTAACTAGTCAGTAAATAGGAACACTTGGCTGAAGCCGGGACCAGCCTTTTATACAGGCAGGCTTGCCTGCTTGCAGCCAATGGCAGTTGTTTAGATTTGCCGCCTTTTTGGCAGCTCTTTGGATTGGTTCCTAGTGAACCAATCCAGTGTTCATTTTATTAACCAATCAGGTTTGTAGATTTGGAGTCATCCACTTTACATATAGAACAGAGATTATATGTGTTTTTAAGGAAGTATGATATTTAATTGAAAAGAAGTGTTAAAGATGTTAAGATTTTAATGATTATTAATGATAGAACTGAACTGGAATGGAATGAGGGTTTATAATTACATATATTTACAATCTTTTTTTTTTTTTAAACTATATAGTGTGTATTATAAGAATGTACCAAGCAGAATTTGATTGGAAGTTATGTATAAAATTGAAGGTCATAACCTTAAGGTATATATTGAAGTTTAAATAAGAGTTGAATTGATGTAGTTAAAAGATATAAAGGTGTCATACTCCAGTTGATAACTACAGGAGAAAATTTGTTTGATGAGAAAAGTTAATATGAAATTGAAACAGAACAGACAAAAGTATAAATATAATGATTTGAATTGAGATGAGATAATCAAGATAAAATTGAGAAAATTAAAAGAGAGGAAAAACTATATAAAAAATGTAAAATAGTACAAGATATGGATCAGAATACAAAAAGAAGCATGAAATTGAGTTTTGAGTCTGTATAAAGAAGTTCAATCCGGGACCATGCTATTTTCAAAAAAGATGTTTTACTTGTATTTTGTATGTGTGAAAACCCAAATACAACTTTATTTTTTAAAAAAGAGAATAGATACAGGAATTGGGTATGAAAAGGAGGAGTGGGGTGACATGGTACCAGTGTTCCAATATTTAAAGGACTGCCAGAACAGGGAGTCAAGGAAGTCAAGTTATTCTCCAAAGCACCAAAAGGCAGGACAAGAAGCAATGGGTAGAAATTAATCAAGGAGAGATCCAGCCTAGAATGAAGGAGAAATTTCATGAAAGCTGGAACAATTAATCAGTGGGATGACTTTCCTCCAGAAGTTGTAAGGGCTCCAACACTGAAGATTTTTAAGAAGAGATTTCACATTTGTGTCAAATAATAGTATAGGGCAGAGGTGTCAAAGTCAAGGCCCATAGTGCCTCAATATGGCCCATAAAGCCAGCCTGGAAATAGCAAAGGACTGACCTGTGGTGCCTCTGGCAACCAAAATGGGGAGTGGGGGGATTACACATGCCCCCATCCCATTTGCAGCCTGGACAGACTACTGCAGCACTCTGCCAGCCAAAATGGGGCACAGGGAGCTGTGCATGACCCCCCGTGCTCCATCTTGGCTGGCAGGGTACTGCAAGAAGCATCCATCCCATCTCCCCGCCCCTCCCGGCCAGCCCACAGAGGAGAAGTACAATGCTAATTCAACCCTTGAAGAAATCAAGTTTGACACTCCTGGTATAGGGTTTCCTGCTTGAGTAGGGGGTTGGAGTAGAAGACCCCCAAGGTCCCTTCCAGAGGTGATATTCAGCAGGTTCTGACCAGTTCTGTAGAACTGGTAGCAGAAATTTTGAGTAGTTTGGAGAACCGGCAAATACCACCTTTGACTGGAGATTTTGCAGTATCCTTCCCCTGCTACATCCATCAAGCCACACCCACAGAACCGGCAGTAAAATAAATTGAATCCCACCACTGGTCCCTTCCAACTCTGCTATTTTGTTAAATATGCAAATCTTGTGTCCACAAAAGTAGCAATCCCTAATTTCGCAGAGCAACAAATCCACCGGAGACTGTTGTCCCCAGTGGTGGGATTCAATTTTTTTAACAACTGGTTCTGTGGGCATGGCTTAGTGGGTGGGTGTGGCCAACTCAACATCACTCAAATCAAGGCACACATCTCCTCGCCTGGCCTCTCGTGACTGTGGGGATGCTGCTACAGTTGTTAGTGTGAAAAATGGTCATAAATCACTTTTTCAGTGCCATTGTAACTTTGAATTGTCACTCCACACAAGCAAAGTACAAGCAAAGGAGAGGAAAAAAAATCCAGAGAAGTTCCAGTGACAGGAAGTCTAGTCCTGCCAAGAATGTAATAAGGGTTAAGGGAGAGGCAGTTTCTGTAAGCAACACCAGAATGTTTCCTTCCTGCCTTCTTTACAGGATTAGGCCAGTAATTTCTTCTAACAACTAGTTCTCCAAACTGCTTAGAATGTTAACAACCAGTTCTAGAGAATAGGTGCGAACTATTAGAATCCCACCCCTGGTTGTCTCATGTTGTCTCCTTTCAAGAAACAAATGTCTGGAATATTTGTGGTTGATCCCAAGTCCTCTTTTTGTCCACAGAGTAATCCCACCGATCCAATCTATTTGCCAAATCTTCAGTCCATTATAGTCACTGATTCTGTTGTCAACAAAGCTGTTTCCAGTTTGCCATTTCTTCCCGAGTTTTCTGAAGGCATGATTTTGAAACTCTACCTCTGGAAGGGCAGTGTTTAAAATGGCACACTGCATTTTTTTAAATAAGGCAATGGTTAGTACAATTAAAAGTGTCTGTTGTTTAATGATAATTGATTTATTCCAGCTCTGTAAATTGCCTCTCAAACAAAGCACTTGGTAATGAAATCATGTAAAATTTCATCCACCAATTGATAATTGTGGTGGACATTTTTCTTTCCTCCATGGTATTGTTTATGGCTGAGGGATATCACAATTCATATTTCCTAGCAATTGAACTGCCTCTGTAAGTTACTGCTCAGCTGACATCATTTCCATATTAAAGTTAAGTTCGCTGTGTTCTTAAACTTCTTGAGCCAGTCAAAAGTGGAAAAGTAGACTGAATAAAGATGACCAAATCTTAAAAGCAATTATCATTCTCTGAGATTAAACCACATTTTTGTGAGGGATATATCTCTTTGATTTGATTTTAAAATGAAAAACAAAATTCACTCTTCACAGATGTATATATACAATAGCTAATTTTACAAATGTACAGGATAGATATATTATAGAGGATTAAGCAAAAACATCTACTTCTCTCTTACCCTGGCTTGTAAACTTCCCAGTTGTATTTGACTACTATATATCACAAAATGTGGGATTGTATACACCTTGAATGTTCTTACTTTAAACTCTTGTAATGAGTTCAGAGGTAGTATTCAGTTGACCAGTTCTGGAGAACCAGTAGCGGAAATTTTGAGTAGTTTGGAGAACCAACAAATACCACATCTGACTGGCTTCACCCCCATCTATTTTCTGCCTCCCAAGTCCCAGCTGATTGGCTGGGTCTTCTTTTGTTGCCCTGCACAGGAGAATGGAGCTGGAAAGCAGGTTAGTGGGGTGGGGAGGGAACAGGAATTTTGCAGTAACCTTCCCCCAGAAGTGGGGAAGGAATGGGGATTTTACAGTAACCTTCCCCTGCCATGCCCACCAATCCACACCCAGCAAGCCATGCACACAGAACCGGTAGTAAAAAAAATTGAATCCCACCACTGAATTAGTTCTGTATAATTTAACATTGTTCTATGCTGAGTAGCTCTCTCTATATTATTGTATTCCAGATCCATTCATTCCTGACTACAGGTAGTCCTTAACTGGCGGCTGGTTGTTTAGCAACCATTTGAAGTGACAATCTACCTGTAAAAAGAGGAGTTATGAGTTATGGATCCAAAGCTTGGATGCATGCCCCCTCCAGATCACATAACTGCACACTGGGTGCTTGGCAACACAGCCATATTTATTACCATTTGCAGCAAACTATGGTCATGGGACTGTGCTTTATAGGTAGTCCTTGATTTACAACCACAATCGAGCCCAAAAAAATATGTTGCTAAGTGAAACATTTGTTAAGTAAGTCCTGCCACAGTTGTTAAGTGAATCAATGCAGCTGTTAATTTAGTAACATGTTGTTAAGTGAATCTGGTTTCCCCACTGACTTGTCAAAAGGAGATCATATGTCACTGGGACACAGCAATGGTCATAAATATGAACCCGTTGCCAAGCACCTGAATTTTGATCACATGACTACAGGGATTCTACAATGTTGCAAGTGTGAAAAACAGTCATGTCCCTTTTTTCCATCATTAAATGAACAGTTGTAAGTCGAGGATTACTTTTACAGCAGTTTTGCTGAAAAATAGCATTTTACTTAGTGAACTTAACGATTGCAACTTTTACTTAACAACTGACTCTGAGATACATAATTCACTGTCACTCTTGATCCTGATTTCCCCCCCACCCTTCTAGGTGTATCATCCAACGAAACACATCCATAGCCAACAGTCATCAATGATGCTCTCCAATTAGATTTTTGTGCGGCAGAAGCTTCAGTCATCTAATCTATTCAGTCATCTAATCTAATCATCTAATCAGTCTTTGAAGAAAATATGAATGGAATGTACTTTTGATTCCACACTGCTGCTTGCTTTTTGAAACTCCCCCCTTCTTTCTGTTGACAACTATAAAACATGTATACAAAATGTTTTATGAGTTGACAGTTGGCTTTACAAACAGTGCATTGGCTCAATGTCTGCAGGAGAAAAAAATCATAAAATTGGATCGATCATATGACCACAATTAATGACCATTAGGACTTATGTCCATAATGGAAAAGTTCCATTATAGTCACAGCCTGTATTGGTCAAGATGGATATGAGTGATGAGATTTCAAGATTAAAATGTGGATAAAAAGTTGAATTTAATAGTTGGAACTTTCATCTACATGGACCAGGAGAAATTTTCAGAGATATAAGTTAAAAAATATATCCTCTACATTCTATCCTTGAAATTCCAAGAACAAAATTTGGGATATTTTACCTGCAGAAGTGGACTTTACACTAATGTTTAGTTGGTCACTCTGTGAATCAGGATTTTAGATAATGTGGCACTTGGTTTAATTCAGTATTGTTTTTAGTATATTCAGTATGAACAAAGTGGTTTTGTCAGGATTCCGGCAGTTACCCAAATTAAATCATGATTCTTGAGACAAACTTTCAAAACTTCAAAAAGATTTATTGGGAGTTAACATGTCTGGCAGTACCTGGGTATAGCCAACACTGAAATATATAATTTGCACAGCAGAAACCTCAGTTGCCTAGTTACTAACTTTGAAAAACTATTTATGGAATGAACTTTCAATTTCCAAGCTGTCCCACTGCTCTTTCAAGACCCCTTTCCCCCCCTCCCTTTTTGTTGGCAACTCTAAAAATACCATAGAAATATTTTATGAGTTGATGGATTTCAGGAGTTAACTGTCTATGGAGATTCTCAGTCATTCAGGTCATGGTTGTCCCAAAGGTGCTTTTACAAAAGGCAACTGGACTTTCTGTTTTTTTTTCCTTTGAAGATGTTTCACTTCTCAACCAAGAAGCTGAAAGCTGAAGAATTTTCTTGGATGAGAAACAAAAAATCTTCAAAGGAAAACCAGAAAGTCCAGTTGCCTGTTGAAAAACCACCTTTGGGACAGGAGCAGTGGTGGGAGAAATCAAATAATTTTAAAAGCTCAGGATCAGATTGGGTGTTGTGGGAGGTGTGGCACATTCTCCAGCTCCACTGCACATGTGGGACAAACCTCCTACGATGGCCAACCTGACCCTAGGAGAACCAGTGGTTAAATTACCCCCTCCCCCTGCCATCAAACGACCCTGGGTGCTGCGCTATGCTGCAAAGGAGAAATGGACAATGGAGAAGCCAGCATGAGGGAAGGAGGAGGAGGAGGGAGAAGAAAAAGGGAAAGTGGCCTTCTTCGCTCTCACCGGCCGTTCCATTGATCATTTCTCCATTGCTGCACAGTGCAGTGCCCAGGATCCACTTTGATAGCTGGGAGGTGGGGGTGGTAATTTCACAACTGGTTCACCCAAACTGGTGTGAACCACTGCTGGACAGGAGATATGTGTCTCTATATTGGAAGAATACCAAGTACCATAGTTAAAGGAAAACTAAGCAAAAAGAGAAATTTTCCAGGTCTTCAGAATAAGGACAGTATGCTAGATCTTGGCAACTCATGCTTAGAAAGCTGATCAACACAGTCACCTATAGGTTTGGATGTAAGTTCTCTTTGGCCTCAAGGCATTCAAATTCCCTGATAAATATTGCAGGAGTTGCCAAGAGATAGATGGTTTTGCATTCCAAATCAGATGTTCCAAAACAGGATGAAACTTCTATTGCTCTAGTATAATAAATATGTAAAATCACAAGTCTTCCAAAGGCATATATTCTCCATGTCTTCTGGGTTATTTTTCCAAGCTTTAGACTGGTGCACACTGCATGCTTATTTTTATTTATTTATTTTGATTTGTCAATCGCTTACAAGATAATAGGTATAAGTATTATACATAGTTATGAATACATGAAATGGATACATATAAGAAAAATAAAAGAAACAATAGGACTTGCTTATGCAAGCCCCCTACAGACCTCTTAGGAAAGGGTCAAGAGTAGACAGTCTAAGGTTAAAGCTTTTGGGGTTTGGGGAAGAAAGCACAGAGTCAGGCAGAGTATTCCAGACATTGATCACTCTGTTCCTGAAGTCGTATTTCCTGCAATCATGTTTGGTGTGGTTAACCTTGAGTTTGTATCTATTGTTTGCTCTTGTATTGCTAGGGTTGAAGCTGAAGTATTAATTGGCAAGTGAGACATTTCAATGTATGATTTTATGTACCATACTGTGATCAGACCGAAGATGGCATAATTCAAGGTTTTCTAGGTCTAGAATTTCGAGTCTGGTGGCATAAGTTATTCTGCAACAAGTAGAGGAGTGGAGAAATCTTTTGAAATATTTCTGGACTTTCTCAACTGTGCTAATACCAGATACATAATGTGGGTTCCAGACTGATGAGCTATATTCGAGTATTGGTCTAGCAAATGTTTTGTATGCTCTAGTTAGTAATGTGATATTACCAGAGAAAAAGCTATGGAGGATTAGGTTAACAACTCTTAATGACTTTATGGCTTTGTAGTTACAGTGGGCTCTGGCACTTAGATAATTAGAGATGAGTACTCCAAGGTCCTTTACAGAGCTTGGATCATCAACAAGATCTTAACTATTCAGCTTGTATTTTATTTTCTGATTTTTTTTTTGCCAATATGTCAGACAGAGCATTTATTTTTTGAGATTTGAAGTTGCCATTTGTTTGATCATTCTGAAACATAGTCAAGATCTTTTTGAAGGGTAGCAGTATTGTCTGTGGTATTGAACAGCTTTACATCATCAGTGAAGAGAACGCAGTTGCTCTTAAAGTCCCTGTCACACTGCACCAAAGGATGCAAAGAGGATGTAAAACGGACAAAAAAGCTTGCCATCCGTTGGTTAATGCGATGTATCCGTTTTGTACTCACTGCCTCCATTTTGCTTCCTCTCTATCCATCCAGCATCCGTTTATGGACATTTCATCGCCCCAGAAAGTTTTGAGCTGCTTAAAACTTTTGCGCGGAAAATGTATCCAATTCGTCCGTTCTGCATCCGCTAGGCATCCGTTCTGCATCTGTTACGCTTCCGCTATATCTGCTAGGCATCCGTTCCGCATACACGCAACTCGCATCCGCTCGGACGCAGGGAGGAAGCGGAACGGACGTGGAACGGATGCAGAAAGGATGCCTAGCAGATGCAGCATGGAAACAAAGCATTTAAAACGGAAAAAACGTTCGCAGAGGGGACCTATCTCGGATATTAAGGATGCCTAGAGGATGCCTAGAGGATGCCTAGAGGATGCAAAGGGACACCTATACTGCCTATAAAAAGGGGGAGCAACTCACCTGCATCTCACTTGCAGCCCAGCAGCCCAGCTGTGCAGTCCTCTGCAGCCTTCATCTGACTCTTGCTCTTCCACAGCATCCAGTCATGTCCACCGGGGATCGTAACACAGCCCTTTTGGCAGCCACCATCCTTCTGCAACAGTGCGAAGCCATCTACAGGCTCTGTGAACTCTACTATGGGAAGAAAAAGAGGCGGCCAAGAAGCGTCTCAGTCCGAAGATGGATTGGGAGAAGAGCAGAGTACGGACTGTACAACAAGCTGATGGTGGAGCTCAGGAACGAAGACACTCGGGCATTCCAGAACTTCATGAGGATGCCTCCAGCCATGTTTGACGAAGTTGTGCAGCGGCTGACACCTAGGTTGACCAAGGCAAACACCAGCTTCCGGCCCAGCCTGGAACCTGGGTTCAAGGTGGCACTCACTCTGCGCCACCTGGCCTAAGGGACCACCTACAGGAGCATGCAGTATGGCTGGAGGGCACCACACAACACCATCAGCATTTTGGTCAGAGAAGTGGTGCAGGCCATCATCGAAGAATACCTGGAGGAGCTCCTCCAGTGCCCCTCCACTGATGAAGGATGGAAGAAAGTTGCAGAGCAGTGGTAGCAGAGGTGGAACTTCCCCCACACTGTTGGAGCCATAGATGGCAAGCACGTGGCCTGCAAAGCACCACCCAAGTCGGGCTCCACTTATTTCAACTACAAGGGCTTCTTCAGCATCGTCCTCTTTGCCATGGTCGATGCTGACTACAAGTTCATGTACATCGATGCTTCAGGCAATGGCTCATGTTCAGATGCCCAGGTATACAATGCCAGTGACCTCAAGGAGGGGCTGGAACGCAACCTCATCATGGGCTTCCCAGATCCAGACCCCCTGCCTAATGACACGCAAGATGTGCCCTACTTCATCGTGGGGAATGACGCCTTCTCCCTCAGAACCTACCTCATAAAGCCCTACAGTTGCAGACTCCTCACCCGTGAAGAGAGGATCTTCAACTACAGGCTGTCCAGGGCAAGGCGGGTGGTGGAGAACGCCTTTGGCATCCTGGTCAACAGGTTCCAGGTACTTCTCACCACCATGCAGCATCACCCAGAGACCATGAGGAGGATCGTGGAAGCTTGCTGCATCCTGCACAATCTCATGCGCACCCACTACCCAGTCTTGCAGAACAGGCTCGTGGACCTCCAGCAAGGCAATGGGGACATGGAGCCTGGGGAATGGAGGCAAAGGCGAAACCTGATAGACACTGAGGATGTGCAAGGCCCCAACAGAGCCTCACGTGAAGGGAAGAAGCAGCGCAACCTCCTGAGACACTGGTACAACTCCCCAGCTGGAGCAGTGGAGTGGCAAGACAGGATGATAGATGACTAATGGCTTCTTTCTTCAGCCTGTCTCATCACACTGATGAGATTGGGCCATGTATGTTGGGTGGGCCTACAATGAACAGGGCATTTAATAAAGAGTTGTGTTTGTGTTGACATGTGTGGATGATTATTACATTGTTATTGATTATAAAGGGCCATAGGTGTGGCACCTGGGAGGGTGGACCATACAGTCCCACTATGCTTACACTGGAGGTATATCTATTCCCACAGCTATTACCCATCCCAAAGGTATCCCTCCCCACCCCACTGCTATCTTAACCCATCCCACAAGCATGCAAAGGCTTAAACCAATTCTAAAAGTTTCCACCAAGACTTTATTAAAAAAAAGAAATGAAGCAAGTGTGTGAATCAAAGATAAACTTTATTGAACAAGCTGTAAAAGAAAAATGACCCAAGTCAAGTGTCCAAATAAAGTCCACACCCAGTCTCTGGCAGTCTTCACGTTCACTCGGAGGTGTGCCCAGTCTCAGGGGTGAAGGGTCCAGGTGCTGTGGAGGTGATGCTGCTGCAGTGCTGGTCTGAGGCAGCAATGGGGTGCCTGGCCCTGAGAGGACAACAGGTGACGGTGTGTTGAGAAAGCTCTCAGACAGCTGGCTCAGACCCTTGATGCTGAGAGGTCCTTCCTCCCTGCCATGGGGTGTCAGCCCCAGTACTGATGACAGATGTACTGAGGCCGGGCCTGGCTGTGGGTTGGAGAAAGGAGTAGTGTAGTGGGGCTGTCTGGTCTGCAGCTGGGTGAGGACTGGCGTGGGTGGCATCGCTGTCATCAGTGGCATCATCAGCGTGGGTGGCATCAGTGGCATCAGTGGAACCGGTGGCAACGGTGTCGCCCGATGACTCTGTGCCTGGACTGGGAAGGGCTGCTGCCTGTGCTGCTGGATCTCCTGGTAGCCGTAGCCCTGGTAGGTGAGGGCCTGTGGGAAGCCCTGGAATGGGAGGGACATCACCTGGGGTGGAGGAGCAGACCTGGACTGGGTGGGAGCAGGTTCCTCTGGATATGGAGGGTTGTGAAGCAGCTCGGTGCTCCGGTCCTTCACCACCTGGTACTGGGGTTCCTCCATGTTCCTGAGGTCTGGTTGACATAGGTGAGGAAGGGCTTGCAGTTGGAGGATGAGGAGTCAGTGTTGACCAGCTGAGAGAGGAGATCTATGCTGGTGCGGATGGTGTCCCTGATCTCCAGCAGGACAGTGTGGCTCTGCACCTCCTGCTGTCTGGCTCTCTGCCTCTCTGTGGAGGTGGAGCTGGGGGGGGCTGGATGCGGCTACAGCTGTGGTGGACGCGATGTCTCCTTTCTCCCACCGCACCAGGGAGTCCTCCACGCACTCCACCACGGTTACAACAGCTGTCCGCGGGTTCTCCGCCGTGGCTCGCTCCACAGAAACCTGCCTGGAGACAGTGACTGACTCTCAGCTGGAAGAGGACTGGCTCTCAGCAGGCTGCCGGAGAGAGAGGGTTGTGAGAGAGGCTCCTGGTGCTCCTCGGTGGCGGATCTCACCCTCCAGGAAGCTGCACCTGGCCATGACGTAGGTCTCTCTGTCCATCAGCTTAACCGTGGCCTGGCCAGATTTCTTGAGGTGCAGCTTCCCATACCAGGTGTGCATGTGCTTCCACCAGCCGAGGAGCACCTCCAAAGTGTAACCCATACTCTCCGCCCTCTCTCTCCAAGCAGCCTGCTTCCTTTTGGTGTCCCTGTATAGCCGGTGTCCCTTCTGCCACAGATAGTCATTCTCTCTCAGCCACTCCAGCACCTCATACTCGTGTTCCTCCTCAATATAATATTGCCTCCTCTCCCGTTGTCACATACACCTCTTCCTCCCTTTGGCAGGACCAGATGGGCCCTCATCAGAGGGGCTTCCAGGTATTAGGGGCTGCTCCTCCACACCAGCAGCAGCAGCAGCAGGATCATCATCATCATTATCAGCAGCAGCAGCAGCAGCAGCAGGATCATCATCATCATCATCAGCAGCAGCAGCAGCAGCAGCAGGATCAGCAGCAGCAACAGCACCACCACCAGCAGCAGCACCACCACCACCAGCAGCACGAGCAGGACCAGGAGCACAAGCAGGACGAGCAGGACGAGCAAGACCAGGAGCACGAGCAGTACGAGCAGTACGAGAAAGTCCAGGAGCACGAGCAGGACCAGCAGGACCAGCAGGACCAGGAGCAGCTTCAGCAGAGTAAGCACCAGCAGAAGCACCACCGCCAGGAACAGCTTCAGCAGAACCTCCAGCACCAGAAGAGTGAGCCCGAGCAGCAGAAGCCCCAGCAAATCAGAGTCAGGGACAGGGGGCGGGAGGGTGGCCCTGTCCCTCTTGCCAGGGCTGGCAGCAGGTTGCTGAGGCTTTCGCTTCTTCCCCATGGTTGTGGGGTTGCTGGCTGGCAGGGAGGCTGGCAGGCACCAAGGCTGGCAGGAAGGCTGGCACCAAGGCTGGCAGGAAGCCTGGCAGGCAGCCAGGCACGAAGGTTAGCAGGCAGGCAGGCACCAAGGCAGTCAGGAAGGCTGGCAGGAAGGTTGGCAGGCAGCCAGGCACGAAAGCTAGCAGGCCGGCAGGCACCAAGGCTGGCAGGAAGCCTGGCAGGAAGCCTGGCAGGCAGGCAGGCAGGCACCAAGGCTGGCAGGCAAACTGGCTGGCAGGGAGGCTGGAAGGCAGGATGGCAGCAAGGCTGGCAGGCAGGCAGAGAGCAAGGCTTGCAGGGAGGCTGGCCAGGAGGCTGGGAGGCAGGCTGGCGGGAAGGCTGGCAGGAAAGCTTGCAGCAAGGCTTGCAGGCAGGCATGCAGGCAGGGCAGGCAAGGACTCTATGTATCTGGCAGCAGGTCTTTCCTCTGAATGCTGGCCATGTGCGAGCTGCTTCCCTTTTTATCCGCGGGGCTGACGCAATAAATCCCTCCCGCATGCACAATTAACGCAAGGCATCCGCTAGGCTTCCGCTGTGCATCCGCTAGGCTTCCGCTCTGCATCCGCTTCATCCGCTGTGCATCCGCTGTGCATCCGCTGTATCCGTTCCGCGTCCGCTTTGCTGAAGTCCCCTGGAAGCCTAGCGGATGTGCCATCCGCTCCCATCTGCTTCCATCCGCTGGGCTTCTGTTCCGCATCCGCTTTCCATCCGCTCTGCGTCCTCCCCGCATCCGTTCCTTTCCGTGTTATCCGCTCTGCTTATGCTAATTTTTGCCCCTTTTGAGAGCAGATAACAACGGATGGAACATTTTGCTCGTCCGTTGTGTCCTTTTTACATACGTTTTGCATCCGTTGGGCAGTGTGACAGGGTCATAATGTGACCACAGAGGTCATTTATGTAGAATATGAAGAGAATTGGTCCTAGAACACTGCCTAGGCGGACACCACTATTGACAGGTACAGAATTTGATTGGACACACCCATTTTTGACCATTTGTTGTCTGTTTGAGAGGAATGCTTCGATCCAGTTATGCAGTTGTCCAGAGACACCATAACATTTTAGTTTTAGGAGTAGTTTGTCATGTACCACTGAATCAAAGACTTTACAGAAGTCTATGTAGATTGCGTCTATTGTTTTGCCCTGGTCAAGTTGTGTAGTCCATTTGTTTTTGCAGTGTAAGAGTTGCAGATTACAGGATAGTTTTTTTTCCAGAAACCAAATTGTTTATCAGAGAGTAGGTTGTTTGTCTCTAAGTGGAGGATAATGGATTGGTTAATAGTCGATTCCATGACTTTACAGGTGATGCAGCATAAGGAGATTGGTCTGTTATTTTCAACTAGCCTGGGGTCTACCTTTTTGAAGATAGGGATGACCGGGGCTTGTGACCATAGATTCGGCAAGGAGCTGGGCCTGAAAGATTTTTCAAAGGTTTTTGAAAGCTTAGAGGTTCTGCGATGGCAGTGGGTAGCTTTTTTAAGAAGTAGGCACATATTCCGTCCAGTACAATTGATAGAGATGGTTTTAGATTGTGCAGTGCTTTTTCAACATTGTCTTCTGTAAAACTGATATGTATTAGATCATTGTCATTCTCTGTGGTTCAGCTAGGAAATACTGGGCATGATCCATTGCTGTTTACAAAACAGTAAACTGTAAACTGTGCATTGCCAGAGAATTGGTTTGTTTGCAAGCTTTTAATCTTTTCTGTGTGATGCTGCCCCTGAAAACAAACAAATAGAAACAATATTTTGTTTGAAAGGAGTGGGAAAAACCAAGTATTTGGGCTAAAAACCTCCAAATGCTTTTAAATCCACTAAAAAGACTCACCCAATTGCACATGTAACCTGCACCAGCATAGCCTTGAGCAAGCAAGAATCAAAAGTATGAAGAACTACCATAGATGCTAATAATCTCATAGCTTCCAGCAAGTGACTATTTTTAAATAATGAAGCACCAAAAATGGGGATTTTACTTCTCACCTTCTATGCCTGGAAATGGCAGGTGCTGTTGCAGAAAACTCATATTGATTGTGGGGAGGCCAGGGGAGGATATTCACCGGGGTTCTCAGGGCACCATTCACTGTTTCACCCCTCAAAGTGCCTCCTTGCTACAGTTCTATGTGTTATAGAGCCATGGTGGTGCAGTGGTTAGAATGCAGTATTGCAGACAAACTCTGCTGACTGCCAGCAGTTTGATTCTCACCAGCTCATGACTCAGCCTTCTATCCTTTCAAGGTCAGTAAAATGAGAATCCAGATTGTTGGGGGCAAGAGGCTGACTCTGTAAGCCTCTTAGAGAGGACTGTAAAGCACTATGGAGCAGTGCTATTGCTATTATGTTAGCAGTGTTAACATAATAACAGACCTACAACGGACCTGAGCATTTTACGGCCCCTGGGCCACATCCAGCCCTTTGGCTGTCCCTATCTGGCCCAAATGAGATCCATGGGAAATTAGAAATCAAATGTAAATAAGTAAGCCAGAGAAGAAGCTGAGTTTTGTCTGGTTCTGCACAGTTGCTGAGTATTCCTTCAGTTAACTGCCTGCCAGGGAAGAGCAAGGTGAAAAGGCACTTTTCTACACCTATGCAGCACTCACACCTCACCTGGAGCAGTCTAATGAGGAGGATATGGCAGTTATTATGTTAGGGGACCCAGGCTTGGCCACCCATTGCACCAGGTGGAATCGTGGCCTTGCAAGCAACTGGACAGAACACAGCCAAGTTCAGCCCTCTACAACAGTCCCAGATTCTCAAGTGGCCCCTTGGGAAAATTGATTGCCCACCCTGCCTTATAGGTTGTCCTTGACTTACAACCATTCAAATGGCAACTGTTCAAAGTTATGACAATGCTGAAACAAGTGACTTATGACCAGTCCTCACCGTAGAAATGGTGATGGACTTTAGAAGAAACCCTCGCATACTACCACCTCTTATAATATTAGACAACACAGTATCGACAGTAGAGACCTTCAAATTTCTAGGTTCTACTACATCATATGACCTAAAATGGACACCTAACATCAAAAATGTCATCAAAAAAGCACAACAAAGAATGGTCTTTCTGCGCCAACTCAGAAAGCTCAGATTGCCCAGTTGCCCAATTGCTGATCCAGTTCTACAGAGGAATTATTGAGTCTGTCATCTGCACCTCTATAACTGTCTGGCTTGGTTCTGCAACCCAACAGGACAGACAGAGACTTCAGAAGATAATTAGGACCAGAAAAAGAAAACAATTACTACCAACCTGCCTTCAATCGAGGACCTGTATACTGCACAAGTCAAAAAGAGGGCTGTGAAAATATTTACAGACCCCTCACATCCCAGACATAAACTGTTTCAACTCCTTCCCTCAAAACGATGCTATAGAGCAATGCACACAGAACAACTTAGACACAAGGACAGTTTTTCCCCGAAAGCCATCACTCTGCTAAACAAATAATTCCCTCAATACTGTTCACCTATTACAAAGTCTGCACTACTATTACTGTTAATCTTCTCATCACTCCTTATTGCCCTTCTCCTCCCCCTTGTGACTGTATGACTGTAACTTTGTTGTTTGTATCCTTATGATCTATACTGACTGTTTCCTTGTATGATTTGATTGCTTATTGTACCCTATGACTATTATTAAGTGTTGTACCTTATGATTCTTGACTCTTGATTAATGTATCCTTTCTTTTATGTACACTGAGAGCATTTGTACCAAGACAAATTACTTGTGTGTCCAATCACATTTGGCCAATAAAGAATTCTATTTCTATTTATGACTTTCACAATATCCTGGACTCAATAGCAAAGGTGAGTTCCTATTCCTTGCCCCCCAGCTCCTGTCCACCTAGCAGTTTGAAAGCATGCCAAAGCCAATAGATTAATAGGTATCACTTCGATGGGAAGGTAACAGTGTTCTGTGTGCCTTTGGTGTACAGCCATGCTGGCTACATAACCACGGAAATTGTCTTTGGACAATGCTGGCTCCCTTGGCCAAGATACAGAGATGAACACTGTGCCCTAGAGTTGGACATAACTGGACAGGGAAAACTTTGCCATTATCTTTAAATCTTTTTTCACCCCACCCTAAACAAACGTGTACTTGAGAGAGGGAACATTGAAGAGGAAAAATTTTAACATTCCCATTGTCAGCTTTGGAAGCCATATTTTACTTAGAAGTTTCCATGCTGCCACATTTTAAAGCCTGGGAACTTGGGAGGGGGGATTTCATAGAGAGGTGGAAGTTTAGACATAACATTCTTCTCATAAGGTCAAGGACAAGTAACCCTGCACCTGGAAAGGAGTGGTTGGAAGAATGTATCCAGTTGGGGTGATGAATGATTGGACCATGTGCTGGACTGGTGGGTGCAGGGTTTTTATTTTCAATTATGAAGGAAAAACCTGGAACTCACATCTGGTTTTTCCCAGATGTGCCAATATAACTTCTTCAATAAATTCTTACTTGGATGAACTTTGTTTTTGAGTGATGAATGACATGGGGAGTTTCATTGGAACATTGACACCCATCCTTAACTGTTCATATTGAGTCCAAATTGTGCTGCCAACATTTGTGGGCTTACTGTTGAATTTCAGCTGGCTAGTTTTGCTCCATTTGAGGGGATTGGATGAGTTTTAGAGATAGTAAAGGGAACAGTTTGCTTTTAAAAAGCCTCCTGTCCTCATTCTCCATGTTAACTCCACAAATACTAAAAAAAACCTAGATAAAAAATATTCAATTTCATTGACCTTACCACATCCCCATGTGAGACCCAGAATGTCAGGAGATTGGAGATTGTTAAGAAATTGTCCCTGAACTGGAGTACCTCTTCTCTCTCAGCCAAATTTCTTCGAAATAATAGTTCAGAAAGAGAGAGAGAGAATGGCACAATAGAAGATGGAATATTTTCCACCAAGGAACAAAAGTAATCTTTTGATTGCTTTTCCTTTAGACCTGTGCTATCTGCTGGCTCCAGAGATCTCAAAAATGACAGACTAGGTCAAAGTTTTCAGGGCTGTGTGTGAAAAATTTTCAGTCCCCATGCAGCCCTGAGGACATTGAGTTAGGCCTTGGGGCATCCAGTGTGGAAGAAAGCCATGAAAGAATAATGTTTGGAGTGGCTGGTTTTTCTTCTTGTCTTGTCTAAATCAGGAGAAGCAGACTGGCTTACAAAATACTCTCTCTTTCTCTCTGCAACTGAGAGGTGAATTTGAAAACCTGAAAAATTGGGACTTTTCATCTAAACTTTTAGTGATAGAAAGATTGTGTATTGCTGCCTTGGTAAGACCACTCTTGGAATATTGCATCTAGTTTTGGTCACCACATTATTAAAAAAAGATACTGAGACTCTAGAAAGAGTGTACAGAACAGCAACAAAGATTATTAGGGGGTTGAAGTGAAGGCTAAGCCATTTGATGAACAGTTAAGGGAACGAGATATGTCTAGTCTAACAAAGAGAAGGACTAGGGATGATATGATCTTCAAATATTTGAGGGGATGTTATGGAGAAGAGGGGGGTCAATCTATTCTCCAAAGCACCTGGAGGCAGGAGAAGAAGTGATGGATGGAAATTAATCAAGAAGAGAAGCAACCTGGAACTAGGAGCAACTTTCTGACAGAACAATCAGTGGAATGCTTAGCTTCAGATATTGTGGGTGCTCCATCATGGAGGTTTCAAAGAGATTGGACAACCATTTGTCTGAAATGAAACAGAGACTCCTGCTTGAGCAATGAGTTGGTCTAGAAGTACTTCATGATCCCTTCCAACTCTGTTTTTCTGTTGTTATTCTGTTAAAACTAGAACAAAATGGTGAAGACTTATATGGTATGTTTCCCAACCCACTTTCAGGTTGACTGTGAATTCTGCCTAGCAATCCACACCTGGTGAAGTGTGTCAAGGTACCGTATGGGACGGATATTGTTTAGCTGGTTTGGTTTGAGTCTTGCAAACTGGTTGCTTGTTACAAGATTTATTAAGTACTTGCTTCGTGGTTTGGTGTGTACACAGCCAATGTGTTAAGTGTGGCAGACTTTTTCCATTGCCAGCAAAAATTATCCACAGCAAACAATGGGTTCACTTTGCTGCATTAATTTAATGACCACTGAAGAAAAGGTAATAAAATCAGATATGGTCACATCATGATATGATTAATGACTGTCACAGCATAGGACTGGATTTGCAGGCTCAAATAAAGTCATAATTCAAGGGAATACCTGTCGTTGATTTATTACACTTTTTAAAGTCTTATTTAAGGAGTAGATTTGTGTTGGTGGGAGAATCATATTGCAGACCCATGAAAACATAGAATTCAAATTTTAGTTGTGCATGGAAAGCTGAGCCAAAGCAACATGTGGAAATAAAATATCACACAAGATTCTTTATATTTAGTATACATGTAGATTTGGTGCATGGGGAATCTGGAGTGTTCACAATCATTTTTTGGATCTTAATTGTGTCCTTTTTCATTAAACTCTGCCTTTTTAAAAATCTTATTTTCATACGTACACATAACAAAAAGCAACTGGGAAGAGAGGAGCCATTGAAATACCTTTAAAACTGACCTTATGGTTAATAATAATAATACTTTATCCAGGAAAACATTTTGGTCCTTGAATTCTATATTGGTAATCCTCGACTTATGACCATGATTGAGACTGGAATTTTGATTGCTAAGCAAAGCAGTTGTTAAGTGTGTCATGCCCGGATTTATAACCTAAATTTTGCTATGTTTGCTAAGCAAATCACTTGCAGCCAAATGAATCTTACAGTCTTTAAGCGAATCTGACTTTTCTTTGCTTGTCAGAAGCTGGCTGGGAAGGTTGCAAATGGTGATCGCATGACTATGGGATGTTGCAAGCACCCAGATATTGATTTTGTGACAGTGGGGATATTATGATAGTCATAAGTGTGAAACCGATTGTAAATCACATTTACCTGCCATTATAAATTAAGATGATCACTAAATGAATGGTTGCAAGTCAAGGACTACCTGTATTACACCTTTAAACAAGTTTCTAAAATTGTGGTATTTTTAGAAATGTCCAGCCTAGGAAGTGGCCATCTCTCGAAGTCTACAGTGAAAGACTCAAGGGATTCAATATTGATGATCAACTTTTACATTTAATTGATAGAGGGGGTTGAGAAAACATTCAAATGTTTCCAAACTGCAGTTTTGGAAAGGGTAATGGCAGATTGGAGTGCATAATTTGGTGAACAGATGGCAGAGAGCATGGTCATAACTAGGGGAGTAACAGGAACTGAAGGATCTTGATATTGTCTGTGCGCTAAGACAGAGGTGGGAGGGAACCCAACACACCCCAAACTGCTGTTGAGAGTTGAAAATACTGTTTGCAGGCTTAAAATGGAATTCTTCACTGAGAAGAACCAGGGACAGACTAGTCAAGATTATGGCTTGCCAAACTCTCTGATTATTCCCAACTCACATTACTCTACCATATATATCTCCACAAAAAAAGGCACTAGATCTTATTTTCAGGGGAGATCATCCACTGATTAACCCCAGTTGCGCACATTGCCCCCAGCCTCCTTTTCAATGTCACGGGCCTTAAGGAACTTTTTCTGCAACTGGCAAGGTTTTCCTGAAGGCCTCTGCAGCCAATAACAAAGCTCCAGATCAATCCGAAGCTTTGTTATCAGCTACAGAGGCCTCCAGGAAAGCCTTGCCAGTCTTGCTGGCTGTAGAAGAAATGGGCTTGCAAGGCAGGTGTTGGAGTGTGTGAAGCCTGGCTACAACTATCCAAAGGTAAGTAGTAGGGCAGCTCTTACATCCCTACCCTAACTTAATTTTTAACTGTGCAAAATGTAGTCACCGAACCAGTAGTAACATTGGTTGAATCCCACTCCTGGGTGAGCTCCCATTCTTTGCCCCAGCTCCCACTCACCAGGCAGTTCAAAAGCATGCAAATGTGAGTAGATAAATAGGTGCCATTTTGGTAGGAAGGTAATGGCATTCCATGCACCTTTGACATATAGCTATGCTGGCTACATGACCACGGAAGCACTTTTGGACAAGAAACAGAGATGAGCATATGACAGATCAGGGAAACCTTTATCTTTACCTTTTAACAAGATGAAAAACCTCAAGATTCCATCCTCAGTCAGGGACACGCCCCCCATTGTCTCAAAATTCCATCTCCCTAACAATGGATACCCCCAGTTCTGCTGCCCTCCCTTTCATTTAGCCTCTTAATAGAACTAAGCTCAGGTTAGCTCAGACCTGCCTAGTTTCCCCAAACTATCCAGTCAATCAGGTGCCTAGGATTTTTTTTTTAAGGAATTGATAGTCACCTAACAGTTGGGTTGGAAATATATAAACCAAGATAGACATTTAATACTGTATCTTTAAGGGAATGCTAAAATTATAATTGGATGTGGTTCCTCAAATGGCCATAAGATGGAGCCAGAAGCCTGGGTTGTTAGTTCTGTAGTTGTTTGTTGCCAGTTGCTAGATGTTCTGATGGTCGATGTTTTTGGTTCCTGCATTTACCTATTGATTGTCGTTCTTCTTGGATTGCTGTGAGTCTATTTGCTGAACTGTTTATCCCTGAACTGAATACTGACTGCTTTAACCGTGTATGACTTGGACTACTTGATGGACTTTGCTTAACCATTTACTGGAAGTAAAACCTATGTTTTACTATTCAGTGTATCTGTGTGCTGGTCGTGTGTTATTCAACATCACTCTCACTACATCTCCCTGTGTGCACTCATTTTCCTAATGGGGAATTAGCTCAACAAATATCTTTGGACAACACCGGCCCCCTTGGCTAAGAAATCAAGATGTGCACTGCCCAAAAGATTTGGACACAACTGGACAACTTTACATTTACCTTTACCTGCCAAGAATTAAAGGCTAAAATTGATATTTTAGTCCAATATTAAATTGGAGTTAAACTGGCAGAAAGACAAGTGAAATTTAAAATTTCATTCAATCTTTTTTATTTGCACACAAAGTCCTTCTTTGACTTTTAATCAATTTTTTTTTTCTTTTTAAAAAATGACATCGTATCTCAGTTTTTATTAGACTGGAGATCAGTGATGATATCTTTATTATTTTAATAAAAAGACAGGTGGAATGCTCTAAATTAGATTAAAAGCAAAGGTCCTGAAAGATTTGAATTAAATCCCCCCCCCCCACGCCGCCATTTTCTTGATGAAAAATACCCTTTTCTCTCAATTTTTTTGACCTTGCTACTGAAAATGTACAATCATTGATAGAAAACTTGGTTGTCTTGCCATCACATATACATAACAGTTCTACCCTTCACACCAGATTTGAAAAATAACACACATGTCTGAGAGACACAGACCCCAAATTATGAATGAGATATAATATGTTCTCTCTAGCCACAGTATTTTGTATGGAATTAGGGTCGTATCTCAGATGAAGCCTACACATCTGCCAGAAATCTGCCAGGTGGAATTAGTCTTGTAAGTTTAAAATGTTCATAAAACTATAGAATGTCCTTCAGCCAAATTTATTATCTCTCATGCTATATATACATGGTATATATACTATATATACGTGGTACTCATGCTATATATACGTGGACATCTAAATCAGGCCTTCTGTTCCAACAGTGGTAAGTCAATTGATGAGAAGGTTATTCAGGATTAAAAAATGACTGAGAATGGTGTAATTGCATAGCTTTAGATGGGTTGAGCTGAGTTCAACTCCATCTTCTTTAATGAACTTTAATGTATATTCCCCCCGACCCATGCCTTTACTCTTCGAAACAACTAATTCCCACAACACTGTCAAACTATCTAGCAAGGTAGATATTACTGTTATTCTTCTCATCTTTCCTATTACCTAGCTCTTTATCTTCTTATGACTGTTTTTGTTGCTTGTATCTTACGATTTGTATTGTTTTATTTAGTATCCCAGAATGATTTGTGTTGTTTTTTTATTTAGTATCCTATGACCATCACTTTGTGTTGTATCTTATGATTTAGGATGGAAGTATTTTTATGATGATTGTGATCATGATTTATCACTTGTTGGTCCTGTGTATATAGAGAGCTTATGTCCCAAAGATAAATTACTTTTGTGTCCAATCCAAAGACTAGTGGATGGAAACTGAGCATCGAGAGATTCAACCTGGAAATAGGGACAAATTTTCTGACAGTGAGAGCAATGAACCAATGGAACAGAAGTTGCCTTTGGAAGTTGTGGGAGCTTCACTACTGGAGGCTTTCAAGAAGAGACTGGATTGCCATCTGTCAGAAATGGTGTAAGGTCTGCTTGTGTGGTGGGTTGGACTAGATGACCTACAAGGTCTCTTCCAACTCTGTTAATCACACTTGGCCTATAAAGAATTCTATTCTGTTCTATTCTATTCTATTCTATTCTATTCTATTCTATTCTATTCTATTCT
>BLBF01000036.1:20920750-20977592 GCA_015471245.1 Laticauda colubrina | reverse complement strand
CTATGCTATGCTATGCTATGCTATGCTATGCTATGCTATGCTATGCTGTGGTGGGATTCAATTTTTTTACTACCGGTTCTGTGGGCATGGCTGGGTAGGTGTGGCAGAGGAAGGATATTGTAAAATTTCCATCAAAAGTGTTATTTGCCGGTTCTCCAAACTACTCAAAATTTCCACTACCAGTTCTCCAGAACTGGTCAGAACCTGCTGAATACCACCTCTGATGTTATACTATTATTTCTTTTCTATCCTATCCTACCTTATCCTACCCTACCCTATCCAACCCTAGGACAAGAAGCAATGGATGGAAACTAATCAAGAAGAGAACCAACCTAGAACTAAGGCGAAATTTCCTGGCAGTTAGAAGAATTAATCAGTGGAACAACTTGCCTCCAGAAGTTATGAATTCCCTTGCACTGGAAATTTTTAAGAAGAAATTGGACAGCCATTTGTCTGAAATAATATAGGGTTTCCTGCTTGAGTAGGGGGTTGGACTAGAAAACCTCCAAGATCCAACTTGCTTATTCTCTTATTCTGTTAAATTTACTGAATGCCCTGCTTGTAAACCTTTTGGAGCAAGGATCTTTCTTTGTATTTGAAATTACTGGGTGGGGATTGATTTAGTGTGTACTAAAGCCCATGTCACACTGCACCAACTGATGGAAAGAGGATTGCCATCCCTTGGTTAACGCAATTCATCCATTCTGTACTCACTGAATCCGTTTTTCATCCTCTCTATCCGTCCAGCATCTGTCGACTGAGGTTCCATCCGCTCAAAAAGTTTTCAGCTGCTCAAAACTTTTTGAGCGGAAAATGTATCCAACACATCTGTTGTGCATCTGCAACGCATACGGGGAACATCCATTCTACATCCGTCGTCATCCGTTACATGTCTGCTACATCCGCTAGGCATCCGCTGTGCATCCGTGCAACTCAAATCCGCTCCAGTGGAAAACGGACACAGGGAGAAAGCGAAACGGACGTGGAATGGACGCGCAGCACTAGTAGCACGGACGGAGAAAGGATGAAATCGGATGGAGCTCGCAAAGAAAGCATTAAAACGGAAAAAAACGTTCACAGAGGGGACCTATCTCGGATATTAAGGATGTCTAGAGGATGTCTAGAGGATGCAGAAGGGCATCTAGTGGAAAACCTATATTGCCAATAAAAAGGGGGAGCAACTCACCTGGATCTCACTTTCAGACCAGCAGCCCTGCTGTGCAGACCTCTGCAGCCTTCATCTGGCTCTTGCTCTTCCACAGCATCCAGTTATCTCCACCATGGATCATCACACACTCCTTTTGGTAGCCACCATTGTTCTGCAACAGTGCGAAGCCATCTACAGGCTCTTTCAACTGTTCTACACGAAAAAAAGGAGGCGGCCAAGAAGCGTCTGGGTCCGAAGATGGATCAGGAGAAGAGCAGAGTATGGACTGTACAACAAGCTGATGGTAAAGCTGAGGAATGAAGACACTCGTGCATTCCAGAACTTCATGAGGATGCCTCCAGCCATGTTTGATGAAGTTGTGGAGCGGCTGAGACCCAGGTTGATCAAGGCAAACACCAACTTCTGGCCCAGCCTGGACCCTGGGCTCAAGGTGGCACTGACTCTGTGCCACCTGGCCTCAGGGACCACCTACAGGAGCATGCAGTACGGCTGGAGGGTGCCACACAACACCATCAGCATTGTGGTCAGAGAAGTGGTGCAGGCCATCATCGAAGAATACCTGGAGGAGCTCCTCCAGTGCCCCACCACTGAAGAAGGCTGGAAGAAAGTTGCAGAGCAGTGGTATCAGAAGTGGAATTTCCCCCACACCGTTGGAGCCATAGATGGCAAGCACGTGGCCTGCAAAGCTCCAGTCAAGTCAGGGTCCACTTATTTCAACTACAAGGGCTTCTTCAGCATCATCCTCTTCGCCATGGTCAATGCTGACTACAAGTTCATGTACATCGATGCTTCAGGCAACGGGTTAGCTTCAGATGCCCAGGTATACAACACCAGTCACCTCAAGGAGGGGCTGGAATGCAACCTCATCATGGGCTTCCCAGATCCAGACCCCCTGCCCAACGACACGCAAGATGTGCCCTACGTGGGGGATGATGCCTTCTCCCTCAGAACCTACCTCATGAAGCCCTACAGTTCCAGATACCTCACCCGTGAAGAGAGGATCTTCAACTACAGGCTGTCCAGGGCAAGGTGGGTGGTGGAGAACGCCTTTGGCATCCTGGCCAACAGATTCCAGGTACTTCTCACCACCAAGTAGCATCACCCAGAGACCGTGAGGAGGATCATGGAAGCTTGCTGCATCCTGCACAATCTCATGTGCACCCGCAACCCAGTCTTGCAGAACAGGCTCGTGGACCTCCAACAAGGCAATGGGGACATGGAGCCTAGGGAATGGAGGCAAGGGCAAAACCTGATAGACACTCAGGATGTGCAAGGCCCCAACAGAGCTTCACATGATGGGAAGAAGCAGCGCAACCTCCTGAAACACTGGTGCATCTCCCCGGCTGGAGCAGTGGAGTGGCAAGACAGGATGACATATGATTAATGGATGCTTCCTTCAGCCTGTCTCATCACACTGATGAGATTGGGCCATGTATGTTGGGTGGGCCTACAATGAACAGGGCATTGTGTTTATGTTGACATGTGTGGATGAATGATTACGTTACTATTGATAATAAAGGGCCATAGGTGTGGCACCTGGGAGGGTGGACCATACAGTCCCACTATGCTTGCACTGGAGGTTTATCTATCCCACAGCTATTACCCATCCCAAAGGTATCCCTGCCTATCCCACAGGTATCCCTGCCCATCCCACAGCTATTACCCATCCCAAATGTATCCATGCCCATCCCACAGCTATTACCCATCCCAAAGGTACCCCTGCCCATCCCACTGCTATCTTTACCCATCCCACAAGCATGCAAAGGCTAAATCATTTCTAAAAGTTTCCACCAAGACTTTATTTACAAAAATAAATGAAGCAAGTGTGTGAAGCAAAGATAAACTTTATTAATAACAAGCTGTAAAAGAAAAATGACCCAAGTCAAGTGTCCAAAGCAAAAATAAAGTCAACAGGTAGCCACCCAGTCTCTGGCACTCTTCTCAGTCAGTCTGAGGCATTCCCATCATCTCAGGGGTGAAGGGTCCAGGTGCTGTGGAGGTGGATGCTGCTGGAGTGCTGGTCTGAGGCGCCATTGGGGTGCCTGGCCCCGAGAGGACAACAGGGGACAGTGTGTTGAGGAAGCTCTCAGACAGCTGGCTCAGACCCGTGATGTTGAGAGCCCCTTCCTCCAGGACATGGGATGTCAGCCCCAATTCCGATGACAGATGTTCCGAGGCCGGGCTTGGCTGTGGGGTGGAGGAAGGAGTAGTATAGTGGGGCTGTCTGGTCTGCAGCTGGGTGAGGACTGGCGTCGGTGGCATTGGTGGTGTGGGTGGCATCTGTGGCGTGGCTGGCATCGGTGGCGTGGCTGGCATCAGTGGAATCAGTGGAACCGGTGTCAACGGTGGCATCCGATGTACCTGAGCCTGGACTGGGAAGGGCTGCCTATGTTGCTGGACCTCCTGGTGGCCATAGCCTTGGTAGGTGAGGGCCTGTGGAAAGCCTTGGAAGGGCAGTGACATCACCTGGGGTGGAGGAGCAGGCCTGGACTGGGTGTGAGCAGGTTCAGCTTGGTCTGAATGATTGTGAAGAAGATCGGTGATCCTGTCCTTCACCACCTGGTACTGGGGTTCCGACATGTTCATGAGGGTCTGGTTGACATAGGTGAGGAAGGGCTTGCGGTCGGAGTTTGGGGCGTCGATTGTGTACCAGCTGGGAGAGGAGATCTACGCTGCTTCTGATGGTGTCTCTTATCTCCAGCAGGACAGTGTGGCTCTGCCCCTCCTGTCCGGCTTTCCACCTTTCTGTGGAGCTGGAGCTGGGGGTGGATGCGGGTTGGCCTGTGGTGGAAGTGGCATCTCCTTTCTCCCACTGCGTCAGGGGGTCCTCCACGCGCCCCACGGGTATCACTGGATTTTGTCTTTTTTCTTCCTCTATGTTTTGGAATCTAAGATAAAATTCTGATCTGTCCATCTCCCATCTCAGCATCCCACTTTTATCTTGTTCAACCACAGTTAATCTATTATCAATGTCTCCAATCTTTTTATCTCTTTGTTTATCTTCTTCAATTTTTTGGAATCTCTCATCATACTTCATTATCATTTGTTGGATGTTATCCACTTTTTCATCGGTTTCCCCTGTTCTTTGTTCAATGTTCTCTATTCTCTTTTCAATATTCTCTGATCTTGTTTGAATATTTTGAATTCCTTGTATAATCATCTGCAGGGTCACTTTTTCTTGTTCTTTTTCTTGCCTTAACATTGTCTGTATTGAACGTTGTCCTCCAGATGGCAGAGAGGAAGAAGTAGAAATTGAAGAACCAGGAGCTGTTAATTTCCTACTCCTTTTGAGCAATTCAAAATCTTCAGGTTCTTCTAGACCTTAATCCAATTGTGAAATAACCAATTGCAGTTCCAAATAAAAATAGTATGAAAAAAGAAGCCAAATAGTAATAATAATAAAAAAAGAAAAAAAATTCTTCAGGTTCTTGTATACCTTAATCCAATCAGTTGGTTAGATGACAGTAAAAATTCAAAAATGAAGGAAAAGACCATAAACACACCATAAACACACACAAAGAAGAAAAAGTTGTAAAATCCTAAAAAAGGTGGAAAAGTGAAGAAAAAGGCTAAAAAAAGAAAGGAAAAGTTCTTCAGGTTCTTCAACACCTCAGTCCAATTAAAAGGTCTCAAATATAAAAGGATGCATAAAATAAAAAACCAATATGGAAGGTAGATGGAAAGACATAAATACCAGGAAGGGAGAGAGAAAAAAAGACTACTCCCTTAAAAAGAAAAATAAGGGAAACATTAATACTAAAGCTTTTCCTTTAAAATAAAAAGCAGATGTAGAAATTGAACTTCCAAAGACAAGAAAAAAAAAAAGACAAGTTCCAAAGAGCCAAAAATTCAAATAGCTAATACACACACAAAAAAAGTAAACTGATGAGGAGGGGTAGCACAGCTTAGAAAGAATAAAAAGAGCACACTGCACTTTGTTTAATTATCCAAGGCTCTTGTTATAACTCTCTTCTCCTTATCACTTTTTCTTTTCCTAAGCTTCAACACCAGACACCAGCTTTTGATAGAAACCCAGAAGAGCACCTGCAATAATACTCTCCCATGCTCTTCCCTCTATCTTATCAAATAGGCAATGTCCTTGAAGAAAAGTCTCAGTTCTTTCTCAACTTTATCTGGTCAAAAGAGAAATAGAATATTACCAAGCCTCTAGTTGGCAGTGTTACAAAGTTTCTTTAGTTTTCACTTTCCCCCTCCTTTTCCAAGCAGAATATAATAAAGATTAATTAAAAAAAGAAAAAGATACTTAAAATAAATAACTAAAAGGGAGTCTCTGGCTTAGAATATTATAAAATCAAAAAGGAGAAAAGAAGAGATGAAAAGAAGAGAAAAAAAACCCAGTCCAGTTTCAAAATATAAGATCATGTGTAGAAAATCCAGCAATGAGAAAAAAAATAAAAATATTATTTTGACATTCCTGTTTAAAATCGCTGCTTAATCACTTCTGTCAAAACTTTTACAGATTCTTTCTTTCCCTTAGGGTGTCCTTTCAAGTCTTAAAATAAGGAAAAACTTCTCACCAAACCAGCACACTCTCTCTTTCCGTTCTCTTTCATTTCGGAGCTGTCCCAACTTCAGCAGTTTTTAATAGCTGCCTCTTTGCCACTGGCAAAAAGAGCTTTTCCTAGATCTACCAGGAACTTTGTTATATCCCTGAGATCTACAGGATGCACTCTTTACATTCACCATCTCTTTGGGACAGTTTAGATCCACTTGGACCATCCAGGAGCAAAGATATTGGCAGCGATCTCAGACCTCCAAGATCACATGCCGTATTGTTGTGACACCAGCTCCGCCCTCCCAGGTTTATATTTTTATAAATAGCTTAACATGGTGAAGATAATTAATACTCCATCCTCCTCCTATTTTCTCTGCAACAACAACCCTGTGAGATGGATCGGGCTGAGAGAGAGTGAATGGCCCAAAGTCACCCAGCTGGCTTTCATTCCTTAGGCAGGACTAGAATTCACTGTTTCCTAGTGATTGACCCAAAATCATCTAGATGAGTTTCATGACTAAGGTGGAACTTGAACTCATAGTCTCCTGTTTTCTAACCTGGTGCTTTTGCCGCTAGACCAAGCTGATTCTTAATTTAAATTATTCTTTGTTGTTAGTTGCGAAGTCATGTTCAACCTATTGCGATCCCATGGACAACGTTCCTCCAGGCCTTCCTGTCCTCTACCATTCTCCAAAGTCCATTTAAGCTCAAAATTATTCCTATAAATTGTCATTCATTAAGAATTAATAAACTGGCTCCTCTTGTTCACTGGCTGGATGACCTTGGGCAAGTCATGTATTCTGAGACCTAGGAAGGAGGCAATGGCAAACCAATTCTGAAAATCTTTGTAAGGAAACTGCAGGGATTTGAGCAGGTGGTCTCTGAGAATCAAATTCAGTTGAAAAAAAGGGGAAAAAGAGGGAGAATTTAAGTTGAGAACAGATTGCAAGATAGAATAGTTTGCTAACAATATAAGAAACCTCAGTTTGCAGAAACCACCCCTTCCCCCAAGTATAAAACATACAATAATTATTTTGAGTTGTACAAAACAGGGGAACAATATAAATAAATAGATAAAATATTGAGCTGGCAGAGATAAACTAAATCAGTAAAGGCTGTACGTCAAACAAATATACACACAGTCAAGTAAAGCATAAGATTCTAAAGCATATTTCTAGCTTAATTTATTTTTCTATTCCTTAGAGACCAATAGATTTTCCTGTGATGTTCACAGATTCTCGTAGTTTCCAACCTTATCCGAGTTTTAGAAGCAATATGACATTAATTCTTATACCTGCCCCAGTATCCAGATTCTAGTCTGGATATTAAAAGACAAAACCTTTGTTCTCCTTAAAAGGGAAGGTTGGAAGGTGTGTGTGTGTGTGTGTGTGTGTGTGTGTGTGTGTGCAAATTTGCTGTTTACCACAGGCTAGAAGATCCTACTTGGAACGGAGATGTTTCGATATCTAGGAAATAGCTTTCAATCTTGTGAATGCCAGGTGACATTATGACCAGTTATTGAAAAAGCCATAATGTTATATTTCTAAACCATAGATCATAGTAAAAAAAAACCACTAGGCTTGCAACTGCACAGTGCATTAAGTCAAAATCAAATAAGCTGTGTTATAGGTCTGTATGTGTTACCATTGCTTGTGGGTACATGCATCTAAATTGCAAATACAAAGCTATAAAATACGGAATCAACCAAGATGTACTAAAATATTCAAATAACAATCGGGGACATCTACCATCATTGCTTTATCAGTGCTAGACTAAGAATTGGGACCAAGACAGAGGTGGTATTCAGCCGGTTCTGACCAGTTCTGGAGAATCAGTAGTGGAAATTTTGAGTAGTTCGAAGAACTGGCAAATACCACCTCTGACTGGCCCCGCCCCCATCTATTTTCTTCCCTCTCAAGTCCTAGCTGATTGGCTGAGTCTTATTTTGTTGCCCTGCACAGGAGAACGGAGCAGGAAAACAGGTTAGTGGGATGAGGGTGGGGAATGGGATTTTGCAGGAACCTTCTCAAGGAGTTGGGAGGAAATGGAGATTTTGCAGTATCCTTCCCCTGCCACGCCCACCAAGCCATACCCACTAATTGATGCACACAGAACCGGTAGTAAAAAAAATTGTATCCCATCACTGGACCAAGATTCTAGAAAGTATGCAGAGAAGAGCAACAAAGATGATAAATTTATCGTGAGTGGGTATGGGAACTAGGTATGTCTAGTCTGCTGAAGAAAAGGGTTTGGGGACATGATGAGAGAAGCTTCAGTGGCGCAATTTGGCAGTTCAAATCCCACCAGGCTCCAGGTTGACTCAGCCTTCCATCCTTCTGAGGTGGGTAAAATGAGGACCCAAATTGTTGGAGGCAATATGCTGACCCAGTAAACCACTTAGAGAGGGCTGTAAAGCACGATAAAGCGGTACATAAGTCTAAGTGCAATTGCTCTTGCTGCCACAAAGAAGAGAGGGTCAGCTTATTTTCCATAGCACCTGAGGACAGGACAAGAAGTAATGGGTGGATGCTGATCAGAAAGAGATCGCACCTGGAAATAAGGAGGAATTTCCTGATAATGAAAACAATTTATCAGTGGAATAGGTTGCCTCCCATAGCTGTGGGTGCTCCATCTCTGGAGGTTATCAAAAATAAACTGAACAACTATTTGACTTGGATGGTAGAAGTTCTCCTGCCTTGATTAGGGGGTTGAACTAGAAGACCTCCAAGGTCCCTTCCAGCCCTATGCTTTTATATTATACGTTCTATTATTAATACATATAGTAAAAGCCCTGTCCCACTGCACTTATGGATGCAAAGAGGATGTAAAACGTTAAAAAAAGCTTGCCATCCATTGGAAAATGCTATGCATCCATTGTGTACTCATTGCATACGTGTTTCATATGCTCTATCCGTCGAGCATCCGTCCACTGCGATTTCCATGCAAGAAGTTTTGAGCTGCACAAAACTTTGTGAACGGATGAACTTTCCGCTGTGTACGATGTAAATCCACGACATATGAGCAACAAATGTTCTATGTCCATTTATCATCCGTTAAACATCCGCTGTATCCTCTCTGCATCCTCTGGGCATCCTTGCAACTTACATCCGCTGCAGATGAAAACGGAAAGAGGGAGGAAACAAAAGGTATATAGAACGTCTACACAGCGTTAGTAGCACGGAAATAGAAAGGATGCGCAGTGAATGGTTTGCATCCAATATACATCTGCGCGGCATCCCCTTTCTTTCCTTTAGGTGTACGTGATGCATCCGCTTCAAAATTATCCCCCGGAACCCCTTCGGAGGTGTCATCCGCTTCCATCTGCTTTTATCCATTAGGCTTCCTATGAACATCTGTTTAACATCCCCGCTACATACTACCCATATCTGTTCTTTTCTGTTCTTTTCCATTCTGTTTATGCAAATTTTCACCACTTTTTGGAGCGGATGACAATGGATGGAGCCACCCCCCAAATTTTGCTCATCCGCTGTGTCCTTTATACATCCATTTTGCTTCCGTCGGCCGGTTGGACTGGGCCTTAACTTAATAAAGATTCCTGGAATATGAATGAGCAAGATGGGAGGGAGGAAAATCCTAGATGGCACTCCCCACCTAGTTAGCTCAGTCTTGACAAAAGGTATCACAGTCTTCCTCGGGTTCTGGAAATGGTAGATACCGCTCAAATGAATTGCTGTTGAAAGAATTCAATATTGAAGAAATGCTGGATGAGCTTTTTGCTTGTTCCGCTGGGTAACCAGTGCAGCTTTTGAACTGCTTCATGCGACAAGCTTGGGGGTAGGGGGGAGAGGAAGGGGGGGAAGAGTCCCTCTTAAAACAAGCAAATCTTTGTAGAGATTGCAGCTTGTTTCCTTCCTTCCCATTTCCAGACCTATGGGCTCACTGCATCACTTTCAACGGAGCACGCATGCAAGCTTCCGTTTAGGATCCCCAAAATTTGGCCCCATGAATGATTCCTCTTAGATGCACACTAAGGGAATCAATGTGAGAGTAAAGAGGTTTAATCTCTTTTTGCGATGACAGGATTTAATATACGTGTATGTATACATATACAGATACAGATACATATGCATATACAGATAC
Source organism: Laticauda colubrina (assembly GCA_015471245.1). Classification (NCBI taxonomy): domain Eukaryota; kingdom Metazoa; phylum Chordata; class Lepidosauria; order Squamata; family Elapidae; genus Laticauda; species Laticauda colubrina. The sequence continues at coordinate 20,967,807 of BLBF01000036.1, read as the reverse complement.
ATATACAGATACATATATATATGCACATGTGTGTGTGTGTATGTTTTCATAGATTTTCATGGGTAAAGGATTGTAGGTCTAGGTGTGTTTGGGTCTTTTCCCGTGTAAGATTAAGAGTTTCTTGGTGAAGTTTCGGTGAGGTCCCACTCGCCATCCTCAGGCTGGTGCTTTTGGCTTCGTGCCAGTGCAAGTAGTGTGTGATTGGAGCTGCTGTCTCTCTATAAATACTGGTGGTGGGGGCTTGTGTGCTGGGCTGGTTGGCTGCACTGCTGCCTCTTGATTGGTTGATGGAGTTGATGTTGGAATAATGGGCTGTATGATGGCCTTGTGAGTTTTGTTGTGGAGATATCCTGGATGTTGTTCTGTAATCTCCTGGATCGTTTGTTTTGTAATGATCTTTTTTCCATTAGCCTCTTGTGTTCGTGCTGTGATGTAGCATTCTGGGTTTTAGTCTGGCTTCGAATTTGGGGTCTGGATTTGTGTTCTTGACGTGTGTCAGCTTGTTTGGTTTTGGGGTCATGGGGTGTGACAGCTGGCGAAGCAGCCATGGTCTGTTTTCTGGATGGTGGTTGTCCTTCGTTTATAGGATAGGCTTGGGCCTGGGTCTGATGAGGGGGATTGGCGGTGGTGTCTTGTGTTGTTTCAGGTCTGGTGTTGCTTTTTGTGGCTGGGACTTGTTTGTTGGTGAGACCACGGCTGCTTCACCAGCTGTCGCTTCCCCCGACCCCAAAATCAAACAAGCTGACACACGCCAAGAACATGGACCCAGACCCCAAACTTGAAGCCAGACTAAAACCCAGAATGCTACATCACAGCCACCGCTCATGATATCACATCAGAAAACTCAGGAAACTGTACCACAAGAACTCAAGAAGTTGCAACACAGCAAATGACCCAGGATATCACAGCACAAGACCAAGGATATCACAGCAATAGCCTCACAAGGTCATCACACAACCCATTACCCAAGCCGTTACAACATAGGAGGCTAATGGAAAAAAGATCACTACAAAACAAACGACCCAGGAGATTACAGCACAAAATCCAGGATATCTCCACAACAAAACTCACAAGTCCATCACAGAGCCCATTATACCAACATCAACTCCATCAACCAATCAAGAGGCAGCAATGCAGCCAACCAGCCCAGCACACCAGCCCTCCCCCCCCTAGTATTTATAGAGAGACGGCAGCTCCGATCACACACTGCTTGCACTGGCACAAAGCTGAAAGCACCAGCCTGAGAATGGCAAGTGGGACCTCACTGAAACATTGCCAAGATACTCTTAATCTTACATGGGAAAAGACCCAAACACACCTAGATCGATCGATCGATCTATCTATCTATCTATCTATCTATCTATCTATCTATCTATCGATGCAGGTTTTGGTATGTTCGGGTCTTTTCCTGTGTAAGATTGAGAGTATCTTGGCGATGATTCGGTGAGGTCCCACTCACCATCCTCAGGCTGGTGCTTTCAGCTTCATGTTTGTGCAAGCAAAACATGATTGGAGCTGCCATCTCTCTGTAAATACTGGTGGGGAGGTGTGGTGTGCTGGCTCTGTTGTAAGTGGGCTAGTTGTCTGTGATGTTATTTCTTAATTGGTTGATACAGTTGATGTTTGAAGATTGGTTGGCTTTTTCATAAAAACCTGTGTGATTGAGGTACTGGCTGTGTGTCTATCAGCCTCCTGTGTTGTAATGACCTGGGTAATGGGCTGTGTGATGACCTTCTGAGTTCTATTGTTGTGACATTCTGGGTCTTTTGCTGTAATCTCCTGGGTCGTTGGCTGTGTTGCAACATCCTGAGGTTTTGTGGGGTAACCTTCTGAGTTCCGTGATGTGATATCTGATCACGCTTTGCTCTCACAAACATGAAGCCGAAAGCACCAGTTTGAAGATGGCGAGTGGAACCTCGTCGAAATGTTGCCAAGATACTCTCAATCTTACACAGGAAAAGACCCAAACATGCCAAAACCTGCATACCTCTACCTGTGAAAATCTACACACACACACACACACACATTTCCTTTTTGGGGGGGTTAAAGCCACAAGAAATGCTTTGGTGTGGAGGCGGGGATAACTCCGTAATATATAAAAATACTGTATTGTGGTGCTGTCTTGATGGCAAGGGATTGCTGGTATTAATTTGGGGAAAATATATGGATGCATTCCTCACCTTTCTAATAGCTGCTCCAGCCTCTTATATAATGTTATCCAAATGTTTGTCCTCTTCTTATTCACTCCACCTTTTTGCTATTAATTCAGGAAAGCAAAGTTTGAGTGTCTGCAGTGAAAGGTGCTCTCATTGTTCTTGTTTCAACATTAATTATCCTGGCTTTTGCTGCTCATCATCCTCTGAAGGGTCCTTCCCACTCCCAGCCCCCTCCAAAAAGAGGAAACGAGAGTGTCAGTGAAGCAGAAGATGAGAAGAACTATTTCTTCTAATAGTGAACTCAGATGCTCCTGTGCCAACAGGATTGGTGTCGTCTTGGCATCACTGAAAAACAAGAAGGAGTGTTGAACACTTTTGCATGGATGTACCCCCAAAATAAAAGGAAGGCAGCTCCCTCCAGAGGTGGTATTCAGCAGGTTCTGACCAGTTCGGGAGAACTGATAGGAGAATTTTTGAGCAGTTCAGAGAACCAGGAAATACCACCTTTGACTGAAGATTTTACAGTATCCTTCCCTGCCATGCCCACCAAGCCACGCCCACAAAACTCATAGTATAAAAATTGAATTCCACCACGAGCTCCCTACTACCCAAAAACACACATTGATTCTCATTCTTTCCCTTTTTCAATGTTATGTTTTGAGTTCCTGGAGTGGAATGAAGTCTGGATTCCCAGGAGGGAATGGCTGCTTCCCACAGGGTAGTGAGGCAACAAAGCTTGGACAGTTTGATCAGCAGGAAGAGGGTTCAAATGGCTCCTCCCAGTTTACAGTTATGCACATTGTTGCTTTATGAGGGGTCCTTGGTCCTCTCTGAGCTTGGTTAATTTTCTTGCAGACACTTCATTACCCAAGCTAGATAACATCATCAGTGCTCCTAAAGCATAGTCTGCTTTAATCTGGCAAGAATCTGCCGATAGGTAAAGAACTACTCAGAAGTGATTCCATGTGTCATTCTTGGTTCTTGGGGCCTTCATAAAAAACCACAATAGTAAATTTGAGTGTGGGAAAATGTGAGCGCATTTATTTGAGGAGACAAAAGCTTAAAGCATGGTCTGGGAACTACTCATGATGGGCCCAATTCAACCTGCCCAGCCATCTGATTAGTCTTCTGAGGCTTCTTTTTCAAGCCTTGGCTTTCTTCAATGAAAAAGTAAGGAGCTGCCTTGAACAAAGCTCTCAACATCTTCCCCTCACCTAGTATTCCCATCCAAACCAGAAAGGATCAAGAGAAATTGGATCATTGGAAGGCAATAGTCAGGGGTCTGATTGCAACAGTTCCCATTCATTTGAAAAATAAATTATTGCATGCAACCAGGGGTGGGGAAATCAGGTGGGTGTCAAAGAAATTTTAGGCAGTCAAAACAGCAATAACTAAGAAGAAAAATGAAAGGTTTGCTGGAAATACAAAAGAAACTGGGGGAAAAAATACCCTTCTTTGTATACAAGAAGAGAAAAAACTCAGTCAATCCAGTGAGGACTGAGCAGATCCAGAGATAAAACCAGGTAAAAAGCTCATTCAGTGTTTTCTACCAATCTATTCCTTGGTTAAAAAAAATATTTTAACAAGTAGGAAACAGCAGCTATGTGTAGCATGAAATGCGACTAGCAGGCCCCATCTTTGATTTTGAGATTTTTTTATGTTTTTCTTTCCTGAGAATGCTCCCAAGAAACCTGGGAATTACCAAGTTTTGAATGTACCCATTTAAGATGACCATAATAAAAATTGATAGAGATTTTCTACAGGTAGTCAGAATAATAGAATAATGGAAGAGATCTTGGAGGTCTTGTAGTCCAACCCCCTAGTCAAGCAGGAAACCCTATACCAGGGGTCTTTAAACTTGACAGCTTTAAGACTTGTGGACTTCAACACCCAGAATTCCTCCTCCAGTCATGTTAGCTCAGGAATTCTGAGAGTTGAAGTCCACAAATTTTAAACTTGCCAAGTTTGAAGACCCTTGCCCTATACCATTCCAGACAAGTGGCTGTCCAGTCTCTTCTTAAAAGCCTCCAGTGATGAAATATGCACAATTTCTGAAGGCAAGGCTGGTTAATTGTTCTCACTGTCAGGAAGTTTCTCCTTCCAGTAATTCTAGGTTGCTTCTCTTAACTGTAAATCCTTAACTAATTAAACCCCAAATTTCTGTTCTGTAAATGAGACAGTTGTTTTTAGTGGTGGGGTTCCACATTTTTCCCTACCAGTTCTATAAGACCATGTTTCGCAGCACTCAAAAACCGCCCTCTGTTAGTGCTCGTGAGGTAAGCTGTTTTTTAGCTTAGCTGAGGCGCAGCAATTCACTCTGCCACGTGAATCAGCTGAGCTAAAAAACAAGGGAATATAAGACAGGAAAGGGTGGGGGTAGGTGGGCAGGGCCAACCAGAGGTGGAATTTGCCCGTTCTCCAAACTGCTCAAAATTTCTGCTCCTGGTATTCCAGAACTGGTCTGAACCGACTGAATACCACCTTTGCTTGTTAAGTGAATTGTGCCACATTTTATAATATTTCATGCCACAGTTGTTAAGTGAATCACCACAGTTGTTAAGTCAGTAGTACATAGAACATCAGAATGTAACACATCAGTTTCACAATTGTTAAGTGAATCTGGCTTCACTTAGAAGGTTACACAAGATTAGCAATGTCAAACTGGTGGCCCATGGGCCAGATGAGTCACATCCAGGCCATGCCCACCCCAGCTCCATGAAGATCATGTAATGGCAGTGTGACGCGGGAGTTTGACACCCATGCACAAGGTGATCACATGATCCTGGGACACTGCAACTGTCATAAGTATGAGCCAGTTGCCAAGCATCTGAATTTTGATCATATGACCATGGGGCTGCTATAATGGTCATAAGCGTGAAAAACAGTCATGAGTCACTTTTCTCAGTGCCGTTATAACATAAAACAGTCATTAAATGAACCATTGTAAGTCAAGGACTATCTGTAGTCTATTTTCAAATCCATATTTGTATATCCCTCCAGTTCTAATGAATTATCAATAGATTTTCTCTCTGCAAATATGAAATTTATAAAGCACCATTCCAAAGAAAATATTTCAGATTCCTTATAAATATCGGAATCTGTCTCCATAAATGTGGTCCATTTACTCATCAATTAATGTTATGTTTTTCATAGCACTGTGCTCCTATTAATTTCCAAACATCTGCTACACGGTTGTAATGATTCACTGCTATTTTGTTATTCCCAAAGTTCTGGTGTAAAAAAAAAAGAATTAAAAAAAAGAAGAAGAGAGGACTGAAAGAAAGGACATTATGAATAATAGAAAAAAGGTTATTTTCAATAAGTGATAGACTGGGACAACCTGAACAATTGTGTTTTCTGTCCAACCATTTACAGAGTCACACCGCTGCCATTGATGTTATGGTGAAGGATTTCTGGTTCTCCCAGGAAGGGCCATCTCTTTCTTTCTCTCTCTTTCGCCCAATGGGGTTGACAGCACAACATGGAGAAGGCCATCCCAAACCAGAAGGAGATCAAAGGGAAGAGTCTCCTACTGTCAAGGAGAAGATCTCAGAAGAATCTTTGCAGAGGGACAGGTCAATGGAGTTCTCCACCTGGCAAGTGTTAACATTTTTTTTTCTCTTTGTTGGTTTCCTGAAATTGTTTTGTTTTCCAGGAAGCCAAAGGGTTCTGGATATAAAGAAAATAAAACTTTATTTTTCATTCATTTGGTCAGACTTCTGTTCTTCTGTGATCTTGGCAGAAGAAGAGAAAGGCATGCTGTTAGGGTGTTGAGATTTAAGAGCTGAGCAGCTGCTGTGAGGCTGATGCTATGTAAGGCTAATGCAGTAAGGATGAATCAGCATGGGTATTGCCATTTTAAGACAAAGGATGGGTCCACAGAAGCTTTACCACTTTAAGAGGTGTTTATGTAAGGCAGCCATTAGAGGGTATATTTCTCTCTGCCTTCTGTCCGGTCTCCATTGCAGAGTTCTCCATGCAGAGTTAAGAAGACTGATTACTTATCAGGTATTTACCTACCACGTATATTCATGTATATAACTATCTTGTAGATAAACCACTGTTAAATGTCTAAGCTTCTGCGTGTGATGTTTTGCTCGTGGGTTGTCTCACAATAGTAGTCACACTGCAAATGCTCTGACACATGCAAATGTATGGGAGTTCTCCAAAACCTTTCAAACCATGTCTCCTGTGTATCCACATTCATGGCATGGATGTTGATGGGAATATCTTGGGTGGCTTTAAAGCAAGATTGGGGTCAACCTTGAAGCTGACCTGACCAAAGCCATCTTGGAGCTTCAGTGTTGCCACATTGGAGCTGAGGGATAGGGAGGGAGAAATAGAGATAGCTGGGGTTTTGTAGCCAAAATAAAATACTTTTTCTTGGGAACCAAGAAAATTCTCACACCTGGTCAGGGGAAGGAGGAGTAAGGTCACCAGGCAACCAGGCAGTGCCCTGATTGGACCATGTGGCTGATTGTTTGAGGTTGAGGGAAACCTTTTACATTTAATTAGGTGAAAACCATGGGAACTTTCAGAGTCAGTTTTCACCAGATCTGTGCCAATATGATATATCCAACAAAGGTATTTTTTGAGGAATCTATCTGCCTTGGAGTTTTGCTTTCTATGGGTCTATTATTTGGAACCCTAACAATTTGATAAATTAATAGAGAAAGGTCTACACGGCTATTGTAGTTGTGAGAATGATATTTCTTGATTTGGGACCATGTGGCTTCAAATCTTAGTTTCAGGAGATCAAGTTTCTCTTGCTCCTATATTAGGGGTCCCCAAACTTGGCAGCTTTAAGACTTGTGAACTTCAACACCCAGAATTCTTCAGCCAGCATGGAAGTTGAAGTCCACAAGTCTTAAAGTTGCCAAGTTTTGGGACCTCTGTCCTAGATGCAGGTAGTAATTTCTCTTGCTCCTAGATGCATCTAGTTGTCCATTACAGCAAATGAAACATTGGACTAAGAATATGCCATAACTTGATCCAGCAGTGTATTCTCATGTTCTTAGTCCTTTTAAAAATTTCTCTTTCTTTGCAAATATTTTAGGGTCTCCTTTAACATAATAATGACTTTGCAATAGTGGTGAATATTTGTAGCTCAGGTGTAGGATGAGGGTGAAAGTTCGTTCTCTGGCTTGTGGGTTGGTTTCCAAACATTTCATTACCAGGTTAGGTAACATCCACAGAGGAGTTTATGGGATATCAGTATCATCTGCTGAAGATGCTACCTAGTCTGGTAAATGAAACGTTGGGAAACCAACTCACAAGCTCAAAGAACAAACCTTTATCCTCATAACAATGACTACAATTTGGAAAATGCACAAATGTTTGTTGGGTCACAATTGTCACAGAGTCTTTATCTTCATAAACAGCAGCCCTTCTCTTTTGTACAGATATGTATACAGGTAGTCCTCGTATTATAACAGTTCACTTAGTGATCATTTGAAGTTACAACGGCGCTGAAAAAAAGTAACTTATGACTATTTTTCACACTTAAGATTGTTGCAGCATCCCCATGGTCACATGATCAAAATTCAGATGTTGGGCAATTGACTCATATTTATGATGGTTGCGATTGTCCCATGGCCATGTTTTGCAAACTTCAGTCAATGGGGAAGCCAGATTCACTTAACAGCTATGTTACTGCAGTGGTTCATTTATTAACCATTGCAGGGATGCCCATAAAATGGGGCAAAACTCACTTAACAAATGTCTCACTTAATAACAGAAATATTGGGCTCAGTTGTTGTTGTAAGTAAATCAAGGACTACCTGTACTTGCAATTCGGTCAGATATTAGTATGTGTGACTTTTTAATATGTTCATTTGAATCACAGAGTTGAAAGATGTTATTTAGGCAATCAAGTCCTTGAACATACATAGCAAAGATGAGATCATGCCTCTCTGGGTTATTAATTGCACTGTCAAGTTGTTCTTATAACCAGGGAGTCTTTCGTAAACATTCAGTAGGAACTGGCCTTCCTATAACTTAACATCATTACTCCATTTCCTGTACCCTGAGATTAAGGAAAGTAGATCTTGACTTTCTATCTGACATCCTTAAGAAGTACTATCTCTCCATCTCATCATATTTTCTCAAGGCTAAACATACTGAGTTCTTATCAGACTTATATTTCTGTTCCCTAATTGTCCTTGCTGCCCTTTGTTCAGAAGGTCCTTTGTTCAATTTCACTGAATAGGAGACGAGTCCTAAGATACCAACTTGGACGGATTCATCTTTTTTTTTTCTCCTGGCATGAGAATAGAGATAGCTGTCTGCATTGGGTGATTCATGCACTGCTAATCTCAGGATTGGATTACTGCGGGGGAAAAAAAAATTCATCGAGGATTTGTCAGAATGCTAACTGGAAAACAAGCTTTGTTGTGGGGATGAAACCCATGGGATCTCCTTGTAAGTCTTCTTGAGCTCCTGCATGAAAGAAAGTAGATGAATCAAATTAAGAAATTGAATTTGGATAGTAGACCCAAGAGAATGAGCAGGAATTACGAATAAAGTCTCTTTGTGACTTTTGAGTGGGGGCCTGCCTCTCTCTGTAGTTTCTGCCCATTCTGAGAGATCAAACAGAGTGGGTATACTCCAGGTCCCTTAATTAAACAATGTAATCTATTGGGTTCAAGGAAGTAGGTCTTCTCTGTTATGAAATTTGCCCTGGGGAACTGCATCGCCTCAAAAAGATTCCACCCTGATCATGTTCAAAAGGTGGTTGAAAATATGGCTGTTCCTTCTATCTTTGGGATAGGATGGGGTCAACCTCTTGAAATTGTATTTAACTAAGTATGTTTTCTTTCAGCCAAACATGATTTTTGTTCCTAGGGTTTCACTTTTTTCTGGCTTTTAATGTTCTAAACAGCCTAATCTTGTGGAATTAGATGACTTCAAAATTGGACGTATAGATGGATCTAGGTTAACATACCATGATAGGTATGGCTACAATGGGCACATTGAAGTTGGATATATCATGGTCAATTCAGCCATTATCTTAACTGACTGTCTGAACCAGGCCATCATGTTAAGGCAAAAAAAATAGCCTATTATATGAGCTCTCCAACTGTGTTTAAGTAACCTCAATTGGCTTTGTTTGTCTATTTAATAACTTTATTATACCTGTTTTATAAAACTATGACCTCAGTTAGACAATGAGTAGGAGTCACAAAGTGTCTTAAAATTACAAGTCTTGATCAGTGGTGTGATTCAACCAGTGTAACAACTGGTTCAGTGACCGTGCGCCCAGCATTTAGAAAAGACCATTTTTAGCCATAATACTTACCTTCTGCTGAAGCCCCGGTCAGTAAAACAGCTGATGTGTGGCAAACCACTCAGAGGTGCGCATCAGCTGTCCTCAAAAACAAGGAAATAAAGCACAAGAAAACGGCAAGGGCAGGTGGGTGGGGCCAAATGATCACCAGAACTACCAGTTTGCCCAAACCAGTCCGACCTGGAAGAATCCTACCCTTGGTTTTGATAAGTTTAGAAAAAAACATAATAGTGAAATCAAAACCAGAGATACTAAGCAAATTAAAAACAGGAATGCAAATAACTTAAACCAACAATTAAAAACCTATGGGGAAAGGTATGACTTTGGACTGCTCTTAAAAATAATTGATTTAGGCCTTTTAACTTTATCAAGCATTCCAGAACTGGACACCAATAAGGAAGGGATATTTTCAAATTGCCCTGCCTAGGTGAATATGCAGTAACTGTAGATAATCCTCAGTGGCAACTAAAAAGACCAAAGAAGTATTGACACTCAGTTAAGGTCAGTGACCAGAGACACAAGGATCTGGTAGAAAAAGGTGTTTTCTCAAGAACCCTGTACATAATTTCCACTTTATATTTCCCCAGGAAACAAAATCATAAGCAAATGTAATACTTTTAGCTTCAGTGAACATGGTCTCCTTGAGCTCTTCCAAAGACTATCTTGACTGCTGATTACCACTCCAGTTGGTTTCTGTATAAGGCTTAAAAGCAGCTCCATATGTCAAATGTAAATACTGGAATATTGCTGCTCCCACATTGTTGTAAAGCCTTTTAGGAAAGGATGGGTTGTTACATCAACCAAAGATAATTGTCTCAGTTAGGGAAGAATCTGTCAATCTGGAAGATCTTGTAGTACCCAAACGTTCAATATCACGTTCTGAGATAATATTATCCCATTCAAAAGAGAAAGTTCTAACTCCTCTTTGAAATTGTAACCCTTCATAATGCATCTCCCTCTTGTCTGGATTAAGTTTCAAATTATTATTCACCTAATATCAATTCTAGGCAGGCATTCAAAAGAGCAATATCATTGTCCTGAAAACCAAAGGTGCTTTTTAAAAGGCAATTGGACTTTCTTTGTTTTTCGCTTCTCATCCAAGAAGGTTCTTCAGCATCTTTGGGACAATCATAACCTGGATGACTGACAATCTCCATAGACATTGCCCTGATAATGTTGCAGAGTAGATGCCTTCAGCACACTGATAGTATCCAATTCCAGGTCTCCTGGTGATCTCCATTATGTTTCCCATAAATATTGTAAAACAATGAAGACAGAATTGGGCCCTGAAGGATAACATTTTTGAGCAGCAATTGTCTATACATGATGCTATTGACATTATGAGAGATTCAAATGGAACTACTGCAAAACAATGATTACTATTTTCAGTTCTCACTGGTAAGCCAGAAGAATCCCATTGTTTGTGGCGATGATGATGATGATGATGATATCCATTCAGTCATGTTCACCTCTTAGTGAGTATGAGCCTGGTCTCTCTACATTTTCTGATCTTGCACTACTTCTCTGAGTTTTTCTCTGCTCTGACTGGTGTCAGCTTTGATGGTCTCCAGACACTGTGTGTCAAGATGGATCCAAGATTGACACTGTGTTATTTGATGGCCTGGTTTCTTTTTACTGCTAACTCTTCCAAACACAACTGCTTTCTCCAGTGAATTCCCACATATGACCTAAGTAAGTAAGGTGCAGTTTCATGATTTTGCCTTCTCGTGACATTTATAGTATTGTGCACTCCAGTACTTGCTTGTTAGTCACCTTTGCTGTCCAAGGAATACACAGGAGCCTTCTTCAGCACCACAGCTCAAATGATTCAATTTTCTTCCTGTCATGCTTTTCTAAGGTTCAGTTTTGAGGTTCAACTTTTACAACCATAGGACTAAGGGGGAATATAATAGAGCAGATTAACTTACAGTACATTTGGTTGCCAACATGATGTCCTTACTTTTCCATATTTGGCTCATGTTCATCATTGCTCTACAATCCAATGAAATCCAATATTTTATTTCTGGGCTACATTCACCACTTGGAGCGTTCTGTGAATTTTTCTATCTCTTCATTGTCAATTGTTATTTTGATTTTTCTATTCCTTGCAGTGATCATGAGGTTGATCTTTATGATGTTCAGAAAGAGCTCAACATTCTCTTTGATATTCTTGATCAATGGTTAGTAGTACTGAAAAATAAAATATCATTTGCACCAAGACAAATTCCTTGTGTGTCCATTCACACTTGGCCAATAAAGAATTCTATTCTATTCTATTCAAGAGGAAGTCTGTTGTACACTAACTAAACTTTCCTCCACAGAACTGATCAACCTAATCACTCCATAATCTGCTCAACAGCCTAGTTTGAAATGGACTCTTTTTTACAGTATTTCCTGACACTAAGAAACCATCAGAGTCTTGATCACCTTCTCCAGTCAAGGATAGCTAGAGAATTATGGGATGAATACCAATTATTCAACACCAATTAGTCCAATTATTTGGAGTAATCTAACTATCGCTACCTTTAAACAAGGACAACATCCAGTGGTGGGATTCCATTTTTTTACTACCAGTTCTGTGGGCTTGGCTTGGTGGGCATGGCAGGGGAAGGATACTGTAAAATCTCCAGTCAGAGGTGGTATTTGCTGGTTCTCTGAACTACTCAAAAATTCTGCGACCAGTTCTCCAGAATCTGCTGAATACCACCTCTGACTACATCCTATCCTTCCTGAAAGAAGCACTTTGATGTTGACTAAATAAGCTCCTAGTTAGAAGTTACAGAACTTGTTGGGCAAGGATCCAAGTGGTGGAATGTACCATGCCAAACAGCTTGTCCATACATTGAAATTGGTTCAGTTTTAATTATATAGGAGGATTCACCAGATCTCTTGGTAATTAACTCCATCAATGGCAGCCTCCTGTCTGACTGAAATGTGAATGATTGTGCTTATAAAAGTTTACTGAAAACATTTTTTAAAAATCCTGAGAGTTCTATGATCAAATTTTGGGAGAAAGTTATCGGACACAAATCAGCCCCTTGCAACGTGGAATGATTACTCTGTAAGCTTACAAATGCATTACATTAAAAATGTTTGCTGTAAATATCATCCTCATGTAAACCTTCAAATGGGCTTTATTGCATCTTATTGAATCTGAGTCAGATCTCCTTCCATTTGCATTCTTGGCATCCCAACTCCTACAGTTTATTGATATACTACCCTTTTGAAGCATAGAAGACAAGTATTATAGGAGATGTCCTGTCTGAGCCCAAGGGCAGAGTCAAACACATCATCAGTTTGGAATCACTATGCCCCTGAAAAAGACCTAAGGCTAGCACCCTTTGAAGTTCATTGACTCTTATTTGGTGCCAATTTGCTTGACCATCAGTATATCAAAATCTTGTCTATAGGTTGCATAGAATAAGCTTGTAGTGCTTTTCAATCTCTATCCTGGCTCCTTGTTTTCCTGTCCCTGGCATGTGTTAAAGGCTAGGTCCCACTGCCCGATGGATGCAAAACGTATGCAAAAAGGACACAGCAGACGAGCAAAATTTTGGGGGTGGCTTCATCCATTGTTATCCGCTCCAAAAAGTGCCCCAAATTTGCATAAACAGAACGAAAAACAACAGAAAGGAAAGGACAGGGGTAGTACATAGCGAGGATGTTAAGCGGATGTTCAGAGGAAGCCTAGCGGATGGAAGCGGATGGAAGCGGATGACACATCTGAAGGGCTTCCGGGGGAGAATTGCGAAGTGGATGCATAGCGGAAGGAGCAGATGCATAACGGATGACGTGGATGCATCACGGACGCCTATAGGATGCATAGCGGATGCATAGTGGATGCAAATCGTTCACTGCGCATGCGGGGAGGATGAATTGCATCAGCTCCGTGGATATAAAAGGATGCAGCTTGCAAGCAGTCAGCATTCAGAGGAAAGATGTGCTGCCACAGACATCTTCGAATAACACCATGGTTCGTCAGTCAGGGAAGAAGAGAAAGCCTATGCCTACTCGTGCCAGCCCTGGCAAGAAGGACAGAACCATCATCCCACCCCCTGGCACTGACTCTGAAGCTGTTGGTGCTTCTGCTGCTGCTGCTGGTGGTGGTGGTGCTGCTGCTGGTGCTTCTCCTGCTGGTGCTGCTGGTGCTTCTCCTGCTGCTGCTGCTGCTGCTTCTCCTGCTGCTGCTGCTTCTGTGGTGGACCAGCCCCAAGGCCCTCAAAGCCCTGCTGCTCAAGCCCCTGCCAGAGGGAGGAAGAGGCAAGGGAAGGAGAAGGGAGAGAGATAACAGTACACCGTTTCTGAGGTCCATGAGGAGGAGGTGCTGGAATGGCTGAGGGAGAACGAGTACCTCTGGAGAAAGGGCCACAGACTCTATTGCGACACCAAGAAAAAACAGGCAGCTTGGAGAGACAAGGCAGAGAGCCTGGGCTACACTACAGACTTACTCCTTGGATGGTGGAAGTACATGCACACCTGGTATGGCAAGCTACACCTGAAGAAATCTGGGCAGGCTGCTGTCAAGCTCACTGAACAGGAGATGTACGTCATGGCCAAGTGCAGCTTCCTGGAGGGTGAGGTCCACCACCGAGGAGCAGCCCCTCTGTCAATCCTCTCCCTCAGACAGCCCACAGACAGCCAGTCCTCTTCCAGCCAGGAGACAGCTACACTGTCCAGACAGGTGCCTTCGGAGGGCCCCATGGCAGAGACCACCCCAACAGCTGCACTCCCCATGTCAGAGGACGTGGAGGAACCCCTGTCACAAATGGAGGAAGAAGCGGCAGCCACCAGAGACCAACCCATACCCACACCCAGCTCCACCTCCACAGAAAGCAGGCAGAGAGGCAGAGGAAGACTGGAGGGCCAGAGCCACACTGTCCCGTTGGAGATCAGGGACACAATCAAAACGAGCACAGATCTTCTCTCTCAGCTGGTCCACAGCGACATATCATCCTCGAACCGCAAGCCCTTCATCACGTACATGAGCCAGACCCTCATGGACCTGCCTGAGGCCCAGTACCAGGTGATGAAGCAGAAGATCACAGCACTTCTGCACAACCCTCCAGGCCCAGCTGAACCTGCTCCTACTCAGTCCAGGTCTGCTCCTCCACCCCAAGCGATGTCACAACCCTTCCACAGCTTTCAACAGCCCCTCATCTACCAAGGCTATGAGTACCAGGACTTCCCACAGCAGAGGCAGCCCTTCCCAGTCCAGGCCCAGGTTCATTGCATGCCACAGATGCCTCACCTCGCCCAGCTGCAGACCAGACAGCCCCACTACACTCCTCCTTCCTCCACCCCACAGCCAAGCCCCTCAATAGACAATCTGCCTTCAGTCTTGGGCCTCACATCCCAGGTCCTTGATGAAGGGCCTCTCAATCTTACGGGACTGAGTCAGCTCTCGGAGAGCTTCCTGAACACACCATCCCCTGTTGTACTCTCAAGGCCAAGCACCCCAATGGCGCCTCAGACCAGCACTCCAGCCACAGCCACCTCCACAGTCCCTGGCCGCTTGACAGCTGAGACTATGGACATGCCTCAGAATGACTGAGAATAGTGTCAGAGACTGAGTTGTTACTTGTTCACTTTATCTTTGCTTAAAGACACTTTACTTGGTTCATTTTGCTTTTTTAATAAAGTCATACAGTTTAGTGAAGACAGTTATTAAGAAAGGTTATCTTTGCTTCACACATTGGTTCATTTTATTTACTTAATAAAGTGTTGGTGAAAACTTTGAAAAAATGGTTAAGCCTTTGCATGCTTGTGGGATGGGTAAGGGTAGTTGTGGGATGGGTAAGGATAGTTGTGGGATAAGTAAGGATAGCTGTGTGATAGGTAAGGATAGTTGTGGGATGGGTAAGGGTAGTTGTGGGACAGGTAAGGATAGCTGTGGGATAGATAAACCTCCAGTGCAAACATAGTGGGACTGTATGGTCCACCCTCCCAGCTGCCACTCATATGGCCCTTTTTTATCAATAACAATTTATTCATTGATCAACACATTTCAAAATAAAGCTCTTTATTAATGCCCTATTCATTGTAGGGCCACTGAACATACATGGCACAATCTCATCAGTGTTATGAGACAGGCTGAAGGAAGCATCCATTAACCATTTATCATCCTGTCTTGCCACTCCACTGCTCCAGCTGGGGAGTTGCACCAGGGTTTCAGGAGGTTGCGCTGCTTCTTCTCTTCACGTGATGCTGCATGGTGGTGAGAAGTACCTGGAACCTGTTGGCCAGGATGCCAAAGGCATTCTCCACCACCCGTCTTTCCCTGGACAGCCTGTAGTTGAAGATCCTCTCTTCACGGGTGAGGTATTTGGAAGTGTAGGGCTTCATGAGGTAGGTTCTGAGGGAGAAGGCGTCATACCCCATGATGAAGTAGGGCACATCTTGTGTGTCACTGGGTAGGGAGTCTGGATCTGTAAAACCCATGATGAGGTTGCGTTCCAGCCCATCCTTGAGGTCACTGGCATTGTATACCTGGCTATCTGAAGCTGACCTGTTGCCTGAAGCATTGATGTACATGAACTTGTAGTCAGCATCAACCATGGCAAAGAGGATGATGCTGAAGAAGCCCTTGTAGTTGTGATAAGAGGACCCTGAGTTGGCTGGAGCTTTGCAGGCCACGTACTTCCCAAATATGGCTCCAAAGGTGTGGGGAAAGTTCCACCTCTGATACCACTGCTCTGCAAGTTTCCTCCAGCCTTCTTCAGTGGAGGGACACTGGAGGAGCTCCTCCTTCAATGATGGCCTGCACCACTTCTCTGACCACTTTGCTGATGGTGTTGTGTGGCACCCTCCAGGCATACTGCATGTTTCTGTATGTGGTTCCAGAGGCCAGGTGCCGCAGAGTCAGTGCCGCCTTCAGTCCAGGGTCCAGGTTGGGACGGAAGTTGGTGCTTGGCTTGGTCAACCTGGGTCTCAGACACTCTACAATTTCATCAAACATGGCTGGTGGCATCCTCATTAAGTGCTGGAATGCACGAGGGTCTTCGTTCCTCAGCTCCACCATCAGCTTGTCATACAGTCCAAACTCCATTCTTCTCCCGATCCATTGTCAGACCACACAGCTCTTGGACGTCTCCTTCTTCTCCTTGCATAGAAAAGGTGAAACATTCTGAACAGGGCTTTGTTCTGGTGTTGAATGATTGCAGCTACCATAAAGACTGTGTTATGATCCATGGTGGAGATCAATAGATGATGTTGAAGAGCAAGACCAAGGGTGAAGAGGTCTGTACACCACGGCTGCTGGACTCATACTGAGATCCAGGTGATTTCCTCCCCCTTTTTATAGGAAATATAGGTTTTCCGCTAGGTGTCCTTCCACATACTCTAGGCATACTCCAGACATCCTAAATATCCGAGATACATCCCAGATACAAATGTTTTGTCCATTTTAATCCTTTATATACGAGATGCATCCGCTTACATCCTTTCTATTTCCGTGCTACTAACACTGTGTGGACGTTCCGTGTACCTTTCGCTTCCTCCCTCTTTCCATTTTCAGCTGCAGCGGATGTGAGTTGCGAGGATATTCAGAGGATGCCGAGAGGATACAGCGGACGTTTAACAGATGACAACAGACATAGAACATTTGCTGCCCATATGTGTCGTGGATGTACATCGTACGTGGCGGAAAGTTCATCATCTCAAAAAGTTTTGTGCAGCTCAAAACTTCTTGCGCGGATGAAATCTCAGTGGACAGATGCTCGACGGATAGAACGTATGAAACACGTATGCAGTGAGTACACAATGGATGCATCACATTTTCCAATGGATGGCAAGATTTTTTGTCCGTTTTACATCCTCTTTGCATCCGTTGGTGCAGTGGGACATGGGCTTAAAGGAAGTAGTTTGATTAACAATGTCCTCTTTACAGATACCAATTTGGATATTGACAAAGTCAATGGTGGGACTTTCCAAAACTTCTTAGGACTTACCCTGGCAATCACATTGGGAAGATCTTAAGTATTTTCCAGTTCAAACCAAAAAGCTCAAATCAAGCATCTGATCTTCATCATATGTATAGTTTATACTTGTAATATCTACTAGGAACTCCTCATCTGGTCGAGACACATTGGTAGTAAAGCAGGGTTTCCCAACCATGGCCTAATGGAAACCAGGCTGCACAGCTGGAGGTGACAGGTGGGTGCATGAATGAAGCTTCAACTGTACTTGCGACCACTCCCTAGTACGAGAATCATCACCTGAACTCCATCTTAGAAGCTTAAGATTCTAATGGGAGTGAGAATCCTACTGTAAACTGCTCTTGAGGGAGATGTAAGTCACATACTCTTCACCTCTCCAAGTCTGTGAAAAAAATTATCTTCCACAAAACTGGCCTCTGAAGCCAAAAATGTTGGGGACTGTTGCACTAAAGTACATGTTGAAGTAATTCAGCATCACGAATTTCAGTTCATGGAGTGCTATCAATCTATTAGGCAATAAAAGAGCAATATAGCAACAGAATCTCTCCTCTACTCCCATTTCCAAGATATAAAGGATCCACACTCAACATGAATCAATTGTTTCACGTGCAGTACAAAAGATACTTTTCACAGGTAGTCTGGAAGATATTTTTCTGTGGAAACCTGGAATGAACTGTCAAGCTTCAGGCTATTAGCAGGACTCAATCACTTAGGCAAGTTCATAAGAAACCCAAGAACTTCTGTTACATCATATTTATTAAAGAAATACAGGAAGAATCGCCAAAGAATGCCAGATATTGCATTTCAAAAACAAGCTTTTAATATAGAAATAATATTCAAGCCACTTATGTATCTTTTTTGATTGCTGTTTAGGTAATGAGCTACTTGGCCCCGTTTTTGAGAGAGTTGGCCACTTTCCATCTGTCTTTTTTTTTCCAACTGTCAAATTTGAATTAGTGAGACAAAAATCTTTCACCCTACAGGGTTTCCAGCTGGGAGGAACTGGGCCCATTGTGATTCACTGATTCCCCCTCCCCCAACTATATCTTCATTACACAGATGAAGTTATGAATGGTCAAGCCAACTTGGCAATAGAGTAGAACAACATTTGGTTCTTTGAAGGGTCTGAAAGATGACAATGGCAGTGGAAGGGAGAATAACTCATGATATTGCTAGCCTTCCAACTTTAAGGTATCTATTCTCATTGAATATATGTTGTGTGAAGGGAAGCACTGCATCATTGGTTCAATGATTGACCATTTCAGCTGAAGAGGTGGATTCTCTGTTCTTTTTAATTCACACCAACTTCCTTCTCCCTTTCAGAAGATGTACAACTTTTTCAGCAACCCTATCAGACTGTGGGAAACTCCCAGCCAAGCAAGGAGGAGGAGTCGTGCAGGGAACTAGCCCCAAAACTTTGCAGTGCCTCAAGAGGCATTTGTCTGATCCCCTCCTAAGTTCGATAGGATGTTATGTGTTTGTTCTTAAAGGAAGGCAAGCAGACTGGGCAGATTCTTGTGATATAGATAGAATGCAATAAAGTAGCTGTTTTGAGCCTTTCATGAATGGATGTAATTGCTTGCACCTGACATTGACATACCAATTCTTTGCCTTTTATGGCCTTAGAAATGACAATAGAGAATCAAAATTTAAACCAAGAGCTGTGGTGCAGATGATTTGAAAGCCTGATCCAGATTCCCACCTACACTGAAGGACTGAATGATGTTTGGGATTCATAGAGGAGTTGGTGTCAGGGTTCCAAGTAATAGACCTACTGTATATCAAGCAAAATTCCAAGGCAGATTAATTCCTCAAATAGCTTTATTGGATATATCATATTGGCACAGATCTGATGAAAACTGACTCTGAAGGTTTTCCCCAGTTTCCACCTGATTAAAAACAAAAGTTTTCCCCTCAACCCCAAACAATTAATCACATGGTCTAATCATGGTGATGTCTGGTTGCCTGGTGATGTCAGTCCTCCTTCCTCTGGCCAGGTGTGAGAATGTCCTTGGTTCTCAAGAGAAGGTAATATATTTTGGTTACACAATCCCAGCTATCTCTAATTCCCCCCTCCCTATCCCTCAACTCCAGTGTGGAAACACTGAAGCTCCAAGATGGCTTTAGCCAGGTCAGTTTCAGAGTTGACAGATGGTCTGGCAGGATGGATTTAATGATGGGGCTGAGATTTCCTAACTTTTCTACAGACTAACTGAATAAGGAACACTGTGGGTTCATATGCAGAGGTACTACTCCAGAACAGGTATTAGCACAGTATAAGAGCCTATCTTTAATTCCTGCCATCTTCAAGTAAATCTGAAATCCTGAGTAGCTGATGATAATAAAGATAATACTGTAATATGGGTTACAAAGAGGGTTAAACTATGACCTCACTCTCTAATTGTAGAATCAGTTCTACACTCAATGCAATTTGCTTTCTGGTGCTGCTGCTAATATAAAAATTTGTAAAAGGAGGATCTTTTAGCCAGATCTTGAAAACCTATAGAATACACAACATTGGTTCTGAACTGATGAGACCACTAGAAAAAAAGTCCAGACGGGTCATGTCATAAGACAATAAAACTTAATAAAACTTTCTCCATAAAATAGTATAATACCCAAAAGACTGTAAATATCTTTTCAGAAGAAAGAAACTTTTTGTTGTTTTTTTTAAAGATGGGACACAGTCTTAGCTAAGGATCTTTCCTTTTCCTTTGAAAAGCCACTTGTCTCCAATAATTTAAGAAAAGTAGTAGGCGATCAGATGCCTTCCAGATGTTCAGAGTCTTTTACTCTTTCCAGTTCCATCTGACATCCTTTTGGAGAGGGATTTTGCAAATTGGAGACCCAGAGGTCAAAAAGAAATCAATAGCCTGCTCTCTGCTGAGTCTATTGGAAAGAAAATGGCTGGATGACCTCCCGAATTAGGGATTCATTGTATAATGCAGAAGTAAAAAGAGCAATCTATGCACTGTGATAAAGAAATGAAATTTCATTTGTCAAAAAAATTAAAAAAATAAAATCCTAGCAATATAAGATAAAGGCTTTGGCCAAGTTCTGGTTTCCTTTTAGCAAACCTGAATTACCATTCAAAATTATCCTTATGGATATGTTTGATTGAAAAATAGGGTCCAGTAATGGGATCCTACCTGTTCCACTACTGGTTCACAGATTGTGCATACACACATGCACCTAACACACATTTGGAGGCTTTTTTTACTACCAGTTTGGCTGAACCAGTCTGAACCGATAGTATACCATCACTGGCGGGGTCCCTATGAAGCAGTGGTTGCTAACCGGTGGGCCACAGCCCACTTGTGGGTCATGACAAAATTTTGGTGGGCTGCAGAGAAATCTCACCCTCAGAGCACCCCCACAAAGCAATTAATCAAGGCTGCGCAGAAACTCAAGGCTGCGCCACTCACATGGCCCATGGGAACCTGCCCCGCCCATTCATACCCAGCAAACTTGCCTGTTAAACTGCTATTTTTCCTTTTTCTAACCACCAGCTATTCTGCTGTGCCAGGAGATTTAAATTAACTAGTAAGCAGGAAATGGTTGGATTTCCTGCTTTCTAGCTAGTCTTTAGATCTTTGGCTCTGCTTTTAAGCACAGTCAAACCTCCCTTGGGACTGAAGTTTCTATTATTCAGTGCAGACTCATAGCAAGCAAATTTGAGAGACTGAGCTAGCTGATGGCAGATAGATAGATCACTGAATGATTCTGTGAGCAACTCAATCTGCCTGCTTTGCCTGATTTGGGGTAGAAGTTGCTTTTTTTAATAAAAAATGCAATATTTACATACATGGTTAATATTTACATACATGTGAGTTAATTTTGTGAGTTTGCTTACAAGCAAATTTTATGTGACAGACTGAGCTAGCCAATGGCAAATAGATAGATTTCTTAATAAATCTGTGATTCTGTGAGCAACTCAATCTGCCTGCCTGCTTTGCCTGATTTTGGGTAAAAGTTGCTCTTTTTTATAAAAAATTCAATATTTATATAAATATTTATAATATTTACATACAAGCCATGCCCGGCCAGTCACATGACCACCAAGCCACACCCACAAATTATGCCACACCCACAGAACTGGTTAGTGGTCCCTGGGATTTAAAATTATGAGTTTGGTGGTCCCTGAGGTCCAAAAGGTTGGCGACTCCTGCTATAAAGAACACAACAAAACAGCCATTATTATTGCTGAAGTTGTTGTAGCTAAATATCTGAAGGTCAGAGATGGATTAAATGTTTAGGCAGACTAAATACTTCAATTTCCTGTCTCATATTACCTGAACTTTGATTGAAATTAAAGGTGTTGACCTTGGAATAAAGAGTTTGTGTGAGGAAATCTATTATTACTTTTAATATCTTGAGTGCATTTTCTTATTTAGTTAAGTTGGTGATATTTGCCAATTTCACTGACTGTATTTTAAGCTGCCTTTTTGTCAGTTTCAGTCTAGGTGTCAAAGGCTTAAGCCTTTGTTTTATGATCTGGGATTTATTAACAAGTCAGCAAGGAAAAAGAATAAAGATAACCATAGAACATCAGAGATGGAAGGGACCTTGGTGATCTTCTAATCCAACCCCCCTGCACTAACAGGAAACCCTACCCCACTTTGGACAAATTGTTATCCAATCTCTTCTTTAAAACTTCCAGTATTGGAGCATTCCTAACTTCTGGAGGCAAGTTGTTCCATTGATTAATTGTTCTAGGTTGCTTCTCTCCTTGGTTAGTTTCCATCCATTGCTTCTTGTCTTGCCTTCTGGTGCTTTGGGAAATAAATTGACCCTCTCTTCTTTGTCACAGCTCCTCAAATCCAACACTGGTATCATGTTTCCCCTACTCCTTTTCACAAGACTAGACATACCAACTCCTGCAACCTTTCTTCATATTTTTAGCTTACAAACCACTAATCATATTTGATGCTTTTTTCTGCACTCTTTCCAGAATCTCAATCTCTTTGTTGAGCATGTGAGGCTTTGACCTTCTTGGAAACAACCAGTTAGATAGATAGACAGCCACATAGACAGCTGATAGCTGTCTATCTAGCTGATAGCTAGATGGCTAGATAGATAGATAGATAGATAGATAGATAGATAGATAGATAGATGGATGGATGGATGGATGGATGGATGGATGGATGGATGGATGGATGGATAGATAGATAGATAGAGGATGGATTGATAGAGAAATAGAGATAATACAGAGATAGATATAGATAGACCTTCCAGAAGAAAGCCTGCATACTGTATTTATTTTCTGGTAAGTCACACAGCTTGACTCAAAAAAACCTTGATTTTATTGACAAAACACTTTCTGAAAAGCAACCTTGATGACACTGTACATTAAATACTGTCAAGTTGCTTTATGTGATGTTTTACCTCCATGATATTGCACATCTACCTTTATTTGTTTTTGCATTTTTTATATCTTTAAGTCTGGTTTTGACTCCTGGAAAATGCAGTCTTCTAGGCAAGAGTTTTGGAAGTAGTTTGCCATTACCTTCTTTCTAGGGTTGGGAGAGAAGGATCTGGCTTAAGATCATCCAACTGGCTTTGTGCCTAAGTCAGGACTAAAACTCATGGTTGTGCAGTTTCACAACACCAGATTGGCTGAGAGTTAGGAGAAATGTGGCTTTGTCTTCAAAGCTCATATCAGCAGCCAATTCCAAAACCGTACCTTGCATTTAACTAACAATTGATATCTAACAATCTTTGCTTGAAGTTCTTTTGAGAAAAGGATTGACAGTATATTATATTGTCTGTAATTATAACAGCCTGGATACCTTCATTCAATCTTGCGGTGTGGTCTGGATTATTCTCTCTCCTTAAATTTATATGAAATCTACAGTCCTGCATAAGTTTCTTTCTCTTGCAAGATGCTGTAAGATTTTATGCAATTTTGTAAACAACAAGCTAAAAGACTCAACATCCATCCCACCCCTGAAAGGACCTAATGGTAAAGACTGCAATAACGACACTATTAAAGCCAACCTCTTTAACACATTCTTTGGCTCAGTATTTGTAAACAGCAGTGGATTGTGTCCAGTATTTCCTAGCCGAACCACAAACAACTACAATGATCTAATACATATCGATTTTACAGAAGACAATGTTGAAAAAGCACTATGCAATCTAAAACCATCTCTATCTATTGGATTGGATGGAATATGTGCCCACTTCTTAAAAAAGCTATCCACTGCCATAGCCGAACCTCTAACCATAATCTTTGGAAAATCTTTCAGGACCAGCTCCTTGCCAAAACTATGGTCACAAGCCACGGTCATCCCCATCTTCAAAAAATCTACAAAAAGGGAGACCCCAGACTAGTTGAAAAGTACAGACCAATCTCTTTATGCTGTGTCACCTGTAAAGTCATGGAATCAATTATTAACCAATCCATTATCCTCCACTTAGAGACAAACAACCTACTCTCTAATAAACAATTTGGTTTCAGAAAAAAACTATCCTGCAATCTGCAACTCTGACACTCCAGAAACATATGGACTACACAACCTGATCAGGGCAAAGAAATAGACACAATCTACATAGACTTCTGTAAAGCCTTTTATTCAGTGGTACACAACAAACTACTCCTGAAACTAAAATCTGAAGGTATCTCTGGACTACTGCTTAACTTGATAGAAACATTCCTGTCAAACAGACAACAAATGGTCAAAATTGGGAGTGTCCTACCAAATTCTGTACCTGTCAACAGTGGTGTCCCCCAAGTCAGTGTTCTAGGACCAACTCTCTTCATACTCTACATAATGACCTCTGTGATCATATTAAGAGCAACTGCGTTCTCTTTGCTGATGATGTAAAGCTATTTAACACCACAGACAATACTGCTACCCTTCAAAAAGATCTTGACTATGTATCAGAATGGTCAAACAAATGGCAACTTCAAATCTCAATAAATAAATGCTCTGTCTTACATATGGCAAAAGAAATAAGAAAATAAAATACAGGCGAAATAGTCAAGACCTTGTTGATGATACAAACTCTGTCAAGGATCTTGGAGTACTCATGTCTAAGTGCTAGAGCCTACTGTAACTACATAGCCAAAAAGGCATTAAGAGTTGTTAACCTAATCTTAGGTAGCTTTTTCTCTGGTAATATTGCAGTAATAACTAGAGCATACAAAACATTTGCTGGACCAATACTTGAATACAGCTCATCAGTCTGGAACCCACATTACGTATCTGATATTAACACAGTTGAGAAAGTCCAGAAATATTTCACAAGAAGAATTCTCCACTCCTCTACTCAGTGCAGAATACCTTATGCCACCAGACTCGAAATTCTAGATCTAGAAACCCTAGAACTATGCCGCCTTAGGTCCAATCTAAGTACAGTATATAGTATATAAAATCATACATTGCAATGTCCTACCTGTCAATGAATACTTCAGCTTCAACCATAACAACACAAGAGCAAACAATAGATACAAACTCAAGGTTAATCGCACCAAACCTGATTGCAGGAAATATGACTTCAGCAACAGAGTGGTCAATGTCTGAAATACTCTACCTGAATCTGTGGTTTCTTCCCCAAATGCCAAAATCTTTAACCTTCGACTGTCTACTATTGACCTCACCCTTTTCTTAAGAGATCTGTAGGGCATGTTCATAAATGCACCAATGTGTTTACCATCCCTGTCCTATTGCTTCTTTTATTTTTCTTATATGTATCCATTTATTCATAACTATGTTTTTACTTATACCTATTATCTTGTAAGCAATTGACAAAAATAAATAAATAAAAAATAAAATAAAATAAAATAAAATAAAATAATAATAAAATAATAAAATAACATAAAATAAAATATCTCAGAACCAGCATGGGATTGTCAGAATTCATGCAGCCTCATGAGAACAGATAACTTTATATATTATTTTGGCTGCAAAATATTAATATATTATAAGGACAGTGTAAGAGTTTGACAAGAGGGCAGCAATGTTTTGA
Source organism: Laticauda colubrina (assembly GCA_015471245.1). Lineage (NCBI taxonomy): Eukaryota > Metazoa > Chordata > Lepidosauria > Squamata > Elapidae > Laticauda > Laticauda colubrina. The sequence continues at coordinate 20,942,461 of BLBF01000036.1, read as the reverse complement.
GTAATCAAAATAAATGAATTTTTCACATTTTCTCATATGTTTCTCAAATTCTCCCCTGCCATCATCTTGTGTCAGGCCCAAACAACCAGTTTCACAAGGGAAAAGTTCAAGTTGACTACTGCTTGTAGGAGGTGACCAAGCTGAGTTTGAGGGAGGGGTCAAGTGCATTATCAGTTTGGAGTCCCTTTGCATCCACAAGAGTTCTAAACCCAGCTCTCCTTGAATTCCATTGACTCTTATCTACTGCCAATTTGCCTTGACTGTTAGCAGTTCAGATTCTTGTAGTGAGATAGCGTGAATTAAACTTGTTTGAACAATTCTGGTTCCTTATTCCTTGAACCTGGAACTATCTATACCACAAGAATATCCCCCAACTACTCACCTTCCCTTGGGAACAAACAGATAAGGTTTCAAGGAACCTGTGGGAGTGGAGATCAACTCTAGGTCTCTTGCAGCTGCCCAATGTCTCAAGACTAATTCCCCATGTGATCCCTTCACCTTGCCTGACTTTCTTCACAATACCTTGATTCAGAGGTGGTATTCAGCAGGTTCTGACCAGTTCTGGAGAACTGGTAGCAGAAAATTTGAGTAGTTCAGAGAACCACCAAATAGCAACTCTGACTGGCCCCGCCCCCATCTATTCTCTGCCTCCTGAGTCCCAATTGATCAATTGGGTCTTCTTTTGTTGCCGTGCACAGGAGAACAGAGCTGGAAAGCAGGTTAGTAGGGAAGAGAGGGAATGGGAGTCAGCGTTCCAGCAACCCTCTATTCCACCCAATTTATCTATTCCACAAGACAGACATCTTCTCAAAGGTTTCATTTTATTTGGATAGCAACTGACATAACTAGGGAAATCCGAATCTGAAAGTTCTGGGCTTCCTTACAGTAAGTAAAAACTACAAATCCATCCCCTGCACCCATCATCACATCACATAGCTCAATCACCATCTATCCCAAGTTAAGACTTCTTCTCACTTATGTGCAAAACAACCTAACCTTGAATGTTACTATGTCTAACTGGTATATCTAACTAGATATACTCCAAGAAATTCCCCCCCCTCTTCCACTTTCCCAGGCTCAAATGTTGCAGCGTGGAAGCATCTGATCTAAATATGGCTTCCAAAGCAGACAATGGGATTTTGCAGTAATCTTCCCCTAGGAGTGAGGAAGGAATGGTGATTTTACAGTATCCTTCCCTTGCCATGCTCACCATGCCATGCCCACAAAGCCGGTAGGAAAAACTTTTGAATCCCACCATTGCCTTGGTTAGAATAAAACTCCTCCTCCCTTCCAAAAAAGGGATGTCAATCAGCAGATAAATCTTTGCCTTCTGAATCCTTATTTTCCAGAGTGTCAAGTTGCTTTGAAGGTGAGCAATATTTTTTGACTGTAGAAGAGCCAGGTTTTCAGCATATGTTCACATACACTTGTAGAAGTGCACCAATCAAACTGTTAAAGAGAGGGGGAGAGGGAGATGATAATGCTCCTTCCATGGCTCAAACAAAGATTTTGCTTCAAATAGACTGCCAGAAGTACATTATGTTCTGTGTGTGTTTTCAAGGAGAAACTGGCTTGATGCAGATCCAACTGGTGTGCTGGAATGCGGTTATTATAAGGTTGTTTTGCTGGCCCTAATTTGGCAGAGAAAAGCTTAAATTTGATATGAGGGAGGGAAGAAAGAAACATCAAAATGTGTTTATTAAGACTTCTAATTCTATGCATTCATTACCTATTCATTACGATGTTGTTGATGATGATGATAGCTCAGAGCATCACTCACCACATTTCGTTTCCTTCCTCTATGCTCTGAGATACTGTAGATACAAACATATCAATGTAGTGAAGGAATTTATAATCATACCAAAGTGCTGATAGGCTGCAGACTCAAGGGTGAAGATAAGGATGTCAAGAAAAAAAAAACAGAACAAGAAACACCTGGATGAAATCACACAGAATATATTTCAATTGGACATCAGGAAAAAGCATTAAAAGGTTAAGGGCTGTTCAACAGAGAAACAGACTTTCTCAGGAGGTGGACTCTCCATCACTAAAAGATAAAGGTTCCTCTCGCACATATGTGCTAGTAGTTTCTGTCTCTAGGGGTTGGTGCTCATCTCCGTTACAAAGCCGAAGAGCTAGCACTCTCCGAAAACATCTCTGTAGTCATGTGACCAGCATGACTAAACACCGAAGGCACATGGAATGCTGTTACCTTCCCACCAAAGTGGCCCCTGTTTTTCTACTTGCATTTTTACATACTTTTGAACTGCTAGGTTGGCAGAAGCTGGGACAAGTAACGGGAACTCACTCCATTACACAGCGCAAGAGATTCAAACCGCTGAACTGCCAACCTTTCTGATTGACAAGTTCAGCATCTTAGCCACTGAGCCACTGCGTCTCCTTGTTCTCCTTCATTGGAAGTGTTTAAAAAGAGGAGATCAGACTCAGAAAAAGTTGGCACTGGTTTTTATCGAGTGACCTACAATGCAAAGTTCATTAAGGCTTATATCAGAGTTTCAGGCACTATAATCCAAATAATCCTGTACACTGTACAGTACACTGTAATAGTAATCAGCACAACATAATAAAAAGCTCTGTCCAAGATCTTCAAGAACCTAGGTATAAGCCAGTAGAGATAGTCCTCAAGTTTTGACTGGTTGCTTAAGGCCCTGTCACACTGCCCAACGGATGCTGGGCGATGCTGCATGGTGGTGAGAAGTACCTGGAACCTGTTGGCCAGGATGCCAAAGGCATTCTCCACCACCCGCCTTGCCCTGGACAGCCTGTAGTTGAAGATCCTCTCTTCACAGGTGAGGAGTCTGGAAGTGTAGGGCTTCATGAGGTAGGTCCTGAGGGAGAAGGTGTCATCCCCCACGATGAAGTAGGGCACATCTTGCGTGTCAATGGGCAGGGGGTCTGGATCTGGGAAGCCCATGATGAGGTTGTGTTCCAGCCACTCCTTGAGGTGACTGGCATTGTATACCTGGGCATCTGAAGATGAGCCGTTGCCTGAAGCATCGATGTACATGAACTTGTAGTCAGCATCGACCAGTGCGAAGAGGACGATGCTGAAGAAGCCCTTGTAGTTGAAACAAGTGGACCCCGACTTGGCTGGAGCTTTCAGGCCACGTGCTTGCCATCGATGGCTCCAACGGTGTGGGGGAAGTTCCACCTCTGATACCACTGCTCTGCAACTTTCTTCCAGCCTTGTTCAGTGGTGGGGCATTGGAGGAGCTCCTCCATGTATTCTTCAATGATGGCCTGCACCACTTCTCTGACCACAATGCTGATAATGTTGTGTGGCACCTTCCAGCCGTACTGCATGCTCCTGTAGGTGGTCCCTGAGGCCAGGCGGCGCAGAGTGAGTGCCACCTTGAGCCCAGGGTCCAGGCTGGGGCAGAAGTTGATGCTCTGCTTGGTCAAGCTGGGTTTCAGCCGCTGCACAACTTCCTCAAACATGGCTGCAGGCATCCTCATGAAGTTCTGGAATCCACGAGTGTCTTCGTTCCTCAGCTCCACCATCAGCTTGTTGTACAGTCCGTAATCTGCTCTTCTCCTGATCCATCTTCGGACCCAGACGCTTCTTGGCAACCTCCTTTTCTTCCCATAGTAGAGTTCACAGAGCCTGTAGATGGCTTCGCACTGTTGCAGAACGATGGTGGCTACCAAAAGGAGTTTGTTATGATCCATGGTGGACATGACTGGATGCTGTGGAAGAGGAAGAGGCAGATGAAGGCTGCAGAGGTCTGCACAGCTGGGCTGCTGGGCTGAAAGTGAGATCCAGGTGAGTTGTTCCTCCTTTTTATAGGCAATATAGGTTTTCCACTATGTGTCCCTTTGCATCCTCTAGACATTCTTAATATCCGAGATAGGTCCCCTATGCGAACATTTTTTCCCTTTTAAATGCTTTCTTTGCGAGCTGCATCCGCTTTCATCCTTTCTCCGTCCATGCTACTAATGCTGCGCATCCATTCTGATTCCTCCCTGCATCCATTTACCACTGTAACGGATGCGAGTTGCGCGGATGCGCAGCTGATGCCTAGCGGATATAGCGGATGCGTAACAGATGCAGAACGGATGTCTCCCGTATGCCTAGCAGATGCAGAACAGACGCGTTGGATACCTTTTCCGCTCCAAAGTTTTGAGCAGCTCAAAACCTTCTGAGCGGATGAAATGTCAATAGACAGATGCTGAATGGATAGAGAGGAAGCAAAACGGAGGCAGTGAGTACAGAACGGAAGCATCGCGTTAACCAACAGATGGCAAGTGTTTTTCTCCGTTTTACATCCTCTTTCCATCCGTTGGTGCAGTGTGACAGGGGCTTTAGTGACTGGATAAAGTTAAAACAAAACATTAGTTACGCAAAAAAAATCACGACCCAGATTTGAAGTTACAATGGCCTCAAAGAATCCTGGTGGCACAGTGGTTAAAATGTAATATTGCAGGCCTGAAGTTCTATCCTGATAGGGCTCAAGATGGACTCAACCTTCCTTTCTTCCAAAGTTGATAAAATGAGGATCCTGATTGTTTGGGGTGATTTGCTTCCTCTGTAAACTGTCCAGAGAGTGATATAAAGCACTGTAAAGTGATATATAAGTCTAAATGTCCCAACGTGCATTTTCAAGAAGGGACCTTGGAGATCTTCTAGTCCAGGGGTTGCCAACCTTTTGGATCTCAGGGACCAGCAAACTCATAATTTTAAATGCTGCGGATTACTAATATGAATTTTGACTGACGGTGGCTTGCTGATGTTGGTGGGGGAGAGAGAGAGAGAGAGAGGGAGAGAGAGAGAGAGGGAGAGAGAGAGGGAGAGAGATCCGATCTAACCTCAGAGGGCTGGCTCTCTCTCTCTCTCTCTCTCTCTCACACACACACACACACACACACCACACACACACACACACAGAGGTCCCTCACACATCCCCACCCCTTCCAAGGCAGGCACATTCCTTACCAGCTCTGTTCTTGGAGAGTGAGAAAGAGAGATGGTAGAATAGAGAGACCCTGGGAAAATCCTCCCAAAAGTCTGCAGGGAAATCCCCCACCCTGTTTTCCCACCGATCGATCATTCTTTACTGTCTCCAGCTTCATTCTCAGGAGGAGAGAAAGAGAGAAAGAGAGACTTTTGATTTCATGCAAGGAAAACAGCAGAAGCAGCAGAAGTCTTTCTCTCTTGCAGGGTCCCATAGACTCATTTCTGACAGAGTTTGTGGGAGAGAAAAACTTTTGCTGCTTTCCTTGTGTGCAGCCAAAAGCAGAAGAGGAAAGAAACAGAAAGAAGCAGCCCAAAGGCCAGACGAGGACTGTGGGGCAAGCTCCCCCCCCGCCCTTTTCCCCATCCCCTCACTACCTTGCGTTCGCAATGCAAGTGACACAAGCCTTGTGTTCCCATGGGCCATGTGGGCAATGCAGCCTTGTGTTTCCGCACAGCCTGAATTAATTGCTTTGGGGAGTACTTTGGGGGTGACATTTCTCTGCAGACCACCAAAATTTTCTTGTGGACCACCAGTGGTCCCTGGCCCACTGATTGGCAACCACTATTCTAGTCCAACCGCCTGTTTAGGCAAGATACTCTATACCACTTCAGACAAATCCATTATCTTCTCAAAAACTTCCAGCATTGGAGCATTTACAACTTCCAAAGGCAAATTGTTCCACTCATTTGTTCCACTGAGGCAACTGGATTTTCTGATTTTTCTTTGAAGACGTTTTGCTTCTCATCCAAGAAGCTTCTTCAGCTAGAGCTGAAAGCAAAACTGGAAAGTTCAGTTGCCTCTTGAAAAAGCACATTTGGGACAATCTTGACCTGGATGACTGAGAATCTCCATAGATTCTAAATGCTATTGCTATTAATGTGGCTTCCCCAAGGTCACATGACTGCAGTTTGGGTACTTGGTCTCTGGGATGCATTTATGTCCTCTTGCAGCATCCTGTAATCATATGACCCTGATTTAGGATGTTTTTGCCACAAACTGGCATTTACTTCTGGTTTCTGGCAAAAAAAGCCCATAACAAACAACAAGTTCACTTTATGACTGCCATGTACACTTAACATCAAAAAAAGATCCAAATCAGATGTAGTCAGGTAATGCTCTGCTTAATGACCATCACAACTTAATGACTGTAATTGTGATCTCAATTATGATTATAAGTCAAGGTCTACCTGTATCTAGTCATGGACTAGACAAATGATTGGGTACAGGTAAGCTTGATAGAATTTCCTCTGTGTGCTGATTTTTTTCATGCTCCATCTTACTCAATCAAAAACCATTTATGGTGTAACTTAAGTCAGAAAAGATAATTGCCATTTGCAACAATAAGATTCTGAAAAGCTTTCACACTGGATGGAACTCTTACCTTCTCCTGCTTCCCAGGTTCCAGGGTTCAGCTGACATTACCATTCAATTCTGCGGTCTTTAGAGGCTGCAGATATCCTCCTTCTCAGCAAACTGCTTTGGAATATTTTTTCCACAAATATACCACATTTTAAAGCCACAACTGGGATCCATCTGTGCTGTTTGGTCTCGACAAATCCTTATCTTTCTTCCTCACAATAGACCAGAGAAAAGAGATTGATGTGAAAAGAGAGCCAGTTCGGTGTAGTGGTTAAGGTGCTAGTCTAGAAACCAGAAGCCTGAGAGTTCTAGTTCTGACAGGAAAGCCATCTGGACAACTTTGGGCTAATCACTCTCTTTCAGCCCAAACTACCTCACAGGGTTGATGTTGTAGGGAAAATGGAAGGGGGAAGCATTACGTAAATAGGACTCCCATCTGTGAAAGAGGCCCAGGGAAGAGGGCCTTTTCTGCCATGTGGAACTTCATACCTGGAATCTGATTTTGCCCCAACCCTCCCAGCCTTTAATAAATGAAAACATTTATTTATTGTTTGTTTGTCAAGAAAAAATAAAAATACAATTAATATAAAAATAACAATAGGCATGTTGGTGCAGTTATGCATGCCCCCTTTATGGACTTCTTAAATATGAAGTGAGGTCCACAGAAGTCAATTTGTGACTAAAACTGTGAAAATTTGTAGCTGAGACAACTGAATCAGTAGAGAATTCCAGACTTTGACAGTTCTATTACAAAAATCATATTTTTTACAGATGAGTTTAGAATTGTTCACATTGAGTTTATAACGGATGTTTGCATGCGTATTATTGTGATTAAAACAGAAAAAGTCCTTCATGGGTAAAACATGACTATTGTTAGGGATAACATTGTTCACCCTAACTGTTTTAGGTGAAATACTAACTATGAATCATAGTTAATGTATGCAGCTTTAACTGTAAAATAGCTATTGTGGGTGTGGTTATGAAAACCATATAAAAGTAGCAAGGCTACAGCTTGCTCGCTCTCTCTCTGGCTTTGATGATCCCTGATTACTGCTTGGAAGCAAGACTGCATTGCTCGAACGGGAGAGACAACAACGGACTGATTTATGTGAACTGACCTAGGATATTCTACATGGACTTTGCTAACTGAATATCCCTGAATGGACTGACTACATGGTAAATGAATATAGGACTGTTTTTGACTATGCTATAAACTTATACTGGAATAAAATATATTCTTGATAGCACAAGCGTATCTGTTATTTTTACTGTATGTTAATAAACATACAAGCTTAGCTCACTCATTTATCTGTGTGCCTATCTGACTAACGCTGCACATTCTGTTTAGCTTGTTTACCTAACCCTGGTTGGGGAACCCAGGCTTAACAACTATGTACAATTTTGTGTGCGATATCTAAGTCCGAACGTAAGCAACACAATTCCAGGTTATCCTGAACAAGAATTTCGAGCCTAGTAGAGTAGGGAATTCAATTATGTACAGAAAAGTGCAAACTTTTGTCGTTAAATACTTCTGAACCCACTCAATTGTGCTAATATCCGTCACTGTGCCTGGGAGTCTGGAAATGGTGGGAAGCTCTTTCAATTACTGTGTTGAGCTGACGTGAGATGAATTCTGCAACTGATCACAACTCTCCATTTTAAATTGACTGTGGATGCTTTTGTTACAGTGGTTTTTAACTTGTTTTTATTGTATCGTCCATTGCCTGTTGTGAACTTCCCGGAGTGTTTTAGATAAGATGGCCATATGGATCAAATCAATAATAACCCTCATAGTAATGCCTGGTGGGACCACAAAATAGACAAAGTAATAGAAAATAAAGAAGCTAAAAGGCTCTGGGACTTAAAGAATTCAAATAGACAAGCATCTGCCGCACAATACCTCAGACTTAGCAGTTGTTGAACAGAAAGGGAAAGAAGTCATGGCAGTACCTAGCAAAATGGAAAAGAAAGAACTGAAAGTGGGGACATCGCAAAATGCAAGGACTTGCAAATAGGAGTAGAAATAGTATGTTTGTCAAGAAACCCAAAATGACAGCAAATGGACCGTAGTTGACTGATGCATAGCCCCTTCCCTGATCTTAAAGTTTATAAGGTTTTTAATGTGAAGTCCCTTGTCATTTCTTATATATATACAGTATATCTCTGTGTGTAGTGTGTGTGTGTGTATGTGTGTGTGTGTGTGTGTGAGCATGCATATATGTATTAGTACAATACCAGGATAAGGTCTGTGGGCACATCTCATCAGTGACTTGACTGCAGCTCAGACAGTTGATTGACTGCCAAAGATAACTTAATTCAAGCATCCTTCTTAGTGGACTGTTACTTAGTCTCCCTTCTCCACGGATTGGACTGAAGAGTACATGTTGTCCTCTTTATCTTAATTGTTACAAACCATAAGTACAGATAGGGAGTTCAACAGTGAAAGTAATTATGATATAATCTGAGAAAGTTGTTAGGTAAACCTTTCTAAGCAAGGGTGTAAGGGATTTATTTTGTCTGTTCAGAGAAAAAAGAAAAAAGTAGACCATGCCACCTCTTCACCATTTCTCATGCTCATACCTTTTATTGATTGATTATGGTCCATCAAGTTGGTATCAACCCAATCTGCCCATTCTGATCTTCCATTGGTGCATCCATTACTTCTATAACTGAGTCTATCCATCTTGCTCTCTCTACCCTTTCCTTCCACTCTAGTTAGTCTTTGCATAACATGTCCAAAATATAACATAAGCCTAGTCATTTGTCTTTCAAGTGGGAACTCTGAACTGAATTGTTCTACATTTGTCCTCTTGGCTATCCATGATATTTTCAGAAGTCTTTAGAACAAAGAGTTGGAAGGGACCTTAGAGGTCTTATAGTCCAACCCTCTGCTCAAGCAAGAGATCCTACACCATTCTGGACAAATGGTTGCCTGTCTCTTCTTAATAGACTCCACTGATGGAGCACCCACAACTTCTGAAGGCAAGCTTTTCCACTGATTAATGTTCTCTTTGTCGGGAAATTTCTCTTCAGTTCTAGGTTGCTTTTTTCCTTGATATAGTTTCTATCCATTGCTTCTTGTTCAGGTGCTTTGGAAAATAGGTTGACCCCCTCTTCTTTGTGGCAGTCCCTCAAGTATTGCAAGACTACTATCATGTCTCCCCTAATCCTTCTTTTCATTGAACTAGACTTGCATTAGTCTTCTCCAACACAAGGTATAAAAGAGTATAAAATCAATGCATTTTCTGCCCTGCTTGTGCAAAGTCCAACTTTTACTGCCATAGAAAGTTACAAGGAAAACCATTGCCTCGAGGATTCTGATCCTTGAACACAAGTCAAAACATCTCAAAATCTTTTCCAAAGGCTTTCATTGCTATTCTACTAAAATTAATGCTGATCTGATTGTGATTCTTTACTATCAACCCTTCATTGCTGATAGTTGATTCTTAAAGACTTCAGCACCTTCATTGTTAATTCTAATATTCACTCATTATATCTTACAATTTTACTTCTCTTACATGAAGGTCTCTTAGGAAGTGAGGAATCTAAAAATTGGAATGAAGACATTTTGTACTAGTTTCAACTGAAGCATAAATTGTTCAGTGTAAGATTCACTATCAGTTTTGAGGGTTTTTCTTTGCCCTGTCGTGAAATATATACACTGACTTGCTTATCTTATATTGGGGTATTGAACCTTAAAGTCTAACTTTAAGACTTGCAGACTTCAATTCCCAGAATTTCCTAGCCAGCAAATCAAAACTGTGTTTGCTAGACATGGCATACCACAAGTTCTCATAATAGCTAATGGGAAGTATCCTCAAAATAGTTAAGTTTTTGAATATGGTCCAATTTAATATGGTCTCTATATTTTACAGAGGGAAATATACTGCAACAGTCCAAACCCACCACTTAATGGTCTCTCCATTGCATTGATATCACTTCTCAGAGCTCTGAATGAAGGCCAGTTGTTTTCAATACAAAAGCACATCAAAGCTATTCCCTGCTACTTGGTGGGTTTTCAAGCAATCTGTGTGAAGCCTATGAAAATTGTGGAGGCTACAAATTCCCGTGTTGTACCCGCATAAGCAGTCACAGCACGAATGTTGATGTCCCTCAAACTCCAGCCTACAGAATCCATTCTAAGCACCGTCTCTCACCATTGTTCAAAATCTATTCCCCCTTTCTCTCATTTCAGGCACAGCTGCAGATTATAACCAAGATTAGAGGCATTAAGAAAACTCATACTTTCACTCTGACTAGTCTCAGGACAATGGAGGAATAATGGTTTAGTAGCTAAACAGCTCCTCTTTTTCCTCATTCATTCTTTCTAGACTGGGATTTTTCAGACAGCACTAGTAAAGCCAACTGCAATAATTTAATTAATTGAATCAAATTCCTAGGAGTTATGAGCTTGTAGGAGTAGAGACAATTGCAGGAGCAAAATGGGATTTCATTGGATCCCATTGGATGGGGAGAAATTCCAACTTTATGTTTTTACATACCCCTAATTGAAATTTTGCTTTTTGTTCCAGAATGAATGTAGGTAACTAAGTAATTTATGGGCCATGGATTTCAAATTTATGTGTAACTTCAACAAATTTAACCATCTAAAATTAGTTCAATTATTGTTAACATTTTGATAGGTACATTTAATCACCAGCAGTTTTCTTTTTATTTCAATCTATATCTGTGCATTTTGTATCTTTAAATACTTTTTTTTCCTGGAAAAGAGTCTGTAGATTTCACCAGAGAAGTCCATTGAGTTTTACCATATTATCAAAGAGATCTGTGATACAATTTAAAAAAAACACCCTGTGCTAGATCAAGTACACAAAACTGAACACAAAGAACTAAAATAATATATTTAGGACGCTAGCTAGCAATTAATTTTATATTGGCATGAAACTGAGAATGGGTGAAGATTTTTCCCCTACAGGTTATGTGGTTAGTTTGGTAGGACAGGGTAGTCCTGGCTTACTGACTGCCTCATGCAGTGACCATTCAAATTTACAACAATGCTAAAGAAACTTCTTTGAGACTAATTTTCATGTTTACGACTGTCAAATGTCCCATAGTCATGCGATTGCCATTTGTGTGCTTTGCAACTGGCTTGTGACAAGCAAAGTTCCAACACAAGATAGAAGTAAAATCCTCAGAATAGAATAGCATAGCATAGCATAACACAGCATAGCATAGCATAGACACACACACCCTCTGCCCCCTGCGCATGCACGCCAGATACCCAACAATCAGCTGACGGGCAGCGGTGCACACAAGTATGGACCTTGGGGCTCTTACGGGCAACCTCTCGCGTGCCAGGGAGAATGGCTCTGCGTGACACTTCTGACATGCGTGCCATAGGTTCTCCAGGATGGCCCTACAGCATTTCAGACAAATGATTGTCCAATCTCTTTTTAAAAACTTCCAGTGTTGGAGAATCCACAACTTCTGGAGGCAAGTTGCAAGTTATGATCATGCGGTTTTTCTCTAAAGGCTAGGTCCCACTGGCCGACGGATGCAAAACGTATGCAAAAAGGACACAGCGGACGAGCAAAATTTCGGGGGTGGCTCCATCCATTGTTATTTGCTCCAAAAAGTGCCCCAAATTTGCATAAACAGAACAGAAAAGAACGGAAAGGAACGGATGGGGGTAGTATGTAGCGGAGATGTTAAACGGATGTTCGTAGGAAGCCTAGTGGATGGAAGTGGATGGAAGCGGATGACACATCCGATGGGCTTCTGGGGGAGAATAGCGAAGCGGACGGATAACAGAAGGGGCGGATGCATAGCGGGTGATGCGGATGCATCACGGACACCTATAGGAAGCAAAGTGGATGCATAGCGGATGCATAGCGGATGCAAAACATTCACTGTGCATGTGGGGAGGATGAATTGCGTCAGCTCCACAGATATAAAAGGATGCAGCTTGCAAGCAGTCAGCATTCAGAGGAAAGACATGCTGCCACAGACATCTTCGAATAACACCATGGTTCGTCAGTCAGGGAAGAAGAGAAAGCCTGTGCCTACTCCTGCCAGCCCTGGCAAGAAGGACAGAACCACCATCCCACCCCCTGGCACTGACTCTGAAGCTGCTGGTGCTGCTGCTGGTGGTGCTGCTGGTGGTGCTTCTCCTGCTGGTGCTGCTGGTGGTGCTGCTGGTGATGCTTCTCCTGCTGGTGCTGCTGGTGCTTCTCCTACTGGTGCTGCTGTTGCTGGTGCTGGTGCTGTGATGGACCAGCCCCAAGGCCCTCAAAGACCTGCTGCTCAAGCCCCTGAAGGCCCTGCTGCTCAAGCCCCTGCCAGAGGGAGGAAGAGGCAAGGGAGGAGAAGGGAGAGAGGAAACTACACCATTTCCGAGGACCATGAGGAGGAGGTGCTGGAATGGCTGAGGGAGAATTAGTACCTGTGGAGAAAGGGCCACAGACTCTATCGCGACACCACGAAAAAACAGGCAGCTTGGAGAGACAAGGCAGAGAGCCTGGGCTACACTGCAGATGTACTCCTGGGATGGTGGAAGTACATGCACACCTGGTATGGCAAGCTACACTTCAAAAAATCTGGGCAGGCCGCTGTCAAGCTCACTGACCAGGAGATGTACGTCATGGCCAAGTGCAGCTTCCTGGAGGGTGAGGTCCACCACCGAGGAGCAGCCCCTCTGTCAATCCTCTCCCTCAGACAGCCCACAGACAGCCAGTCCTCTTCCAGCCAGGAGACAGCTGCCCTGTCCAGGCAGATGTCTTCGGAGGGCCCCATGGCAGAGACCCCCCCCCCAACAGCTGCACTCCCCATGCCGGAGGACTTGGAGGATCCCCTGTCACAAATGGAGGAAGAAGCGACAGCCACCAGAGACCAACCCACCCCCACCCTCAGCTCCACAGGATGTAGGCAGAGAGGCAGACTGGAGGGCCAGAGGCACACTGTCCTGTTGGAGATCAGGGACACAATCAAGACCAGTACAGAACTTCTCTCTCAGCTGGTCCACAGTGACATACCATCCTCGGATCGGACCTATGTGAGTCACACTCATGGACCTGCCCGAGGCCCAATACCAGGTGATGAAGCAAAAGATCACAGCATTTCTGCACAACCCTCAAGGCCCAGCTGAACCTGCTCCGACCCAGTCTAGGTCTGCTCCTCCACCCCAGGTGATGTCACCGCCTTTCCACGGCTTTCAACAGCCCCTCACCTACCAAGGCTATGAATACCAGGACTTCCCACAGCAGAAACAGCCCTTCCCAGTCCAGGCCCAGGTTCATCGCACACCACAGACACCACACCTCGCCCAGCTGCAGACCAGACATCCCCACTACACTCCTCCTTCCTCCATCCCACAGCCAAACCCGTCAGTGGACAATCTGTCATCAGTCTTGTACCTGACATCCCAGGTCCTTGATGAAGGGCCTCTCAATCTTACGGGACTGAGTCAGCTCTCGGAGAGCTTCCTGAACACACCATCCCCTGTTGTACTCTCAGGGCCAAGCACCCCAATGGCACCTCAGACCAGCAGTCCAGCCACAGCCACCTGCACAGTCTCTGCCTGTTTAACAGCTGAGACCATGGACATGCCTCAGAGTGACTGAGAATAATGCCAGAGACTGAGTTGTTACCTGTTCACTTTATCTTTGCTCAAGATACTTTACTTGGTTCATTTTGCTTTTTTAATAAAGTCATAGAGTTTACTTAAAACAGTTATTAATAAAGGTTATCTTTGCTTAACACACTTAGTTCATTTTTTTTTACTTAGTAAAGTGTTGGTGAAAACTTTGAAAAAATGGTTAATCCTTTGCATGCTTGTGGGATGGGTAAGGATAGTTGTGGGATAGGTAAAGATAGCTGTGGGATAGACAAACCTCCAGTGCAAGTATAGTGGGACTGTATGGTGCACCCTCCCAGCTGCCATACATATGGCCCTTTTTTATCAATAACAATTTATTCATTGATCAACACATTTCAAAATAAACAAAGCTCTTTATTAATGCCCTATTCATTGTAGGGCCACTCAACATACATGGCACAATCCCATCAGTGTTATGAGACAGGCTCAAGGAAGCATCCATTAACCATCTTTCATCCTGTCTTGCCACTCCACTGCTCCAGCTGGGGAGTTGCACCAGTGTCTCAGTAGGTTGCGCTACTTCTTCCCTTCACATGAAGCTCTGTTGGGGCCTTGTACATCCACAGTGTCTATCAGGTTTCGTCCTTGCCTCCATTCACCAGGTTCCATGTCCCCATTCCCTTGTTGATGGTCCACAAGCCCATTCTGCAACACTGGGTAGCAGGTGCGCATGAGATTGTGCAGGATGCAGCAAGCTTCCACGATGCTCCTCACAGTCTGTGGGTGATGCTGTATGGTGGTGAGAAGTACCTGGAACCTGTTGGCCTGGATGCCAAAGGCGTTCTCCACCACCCGTCTTGTCCTGGACAGCCTGTAGTTGAAGATCCTCTCTTCATGGGTGAGGTATCTGGAAGTGTAGGGCTTCATGAGGTAGGTTCTGAGGGAGAAGGCATCATCCCCCACGATGAAGTAGGGCACATCTTGTGTGTCATTGGGCAGGGGGTCTGGATCTTGGAAACCCATGATGAGGTTGCATTCCAGCCCATCCTTGAGGTCACTGGCATTGTATACCTGGCTATCTGAAGCTGACCCGTTGCCTGAACTTGAACTTGTAATCAGCATCAACCATGGCAAAGAGGATGATACTGAAGAAGCCCTTGTAGTTGTAATAAGTGGACCCTGAGTTGGCTGGAGCTTTGCAGGCCACGTGCTTCCCAAATATGGCTCCAAAGGTGTGGGGAAAGTTCCACCTCTGATATCACTGTTCTGCAACTTTCCTCCAGCCTTCTTCAGTGGTGGAATACTGGAGGAGCTCCTCCACGTATTCTTCGATGATGGCCTGCACCACTTCTCTGACCACAATGCTGATGGTGTTGTGTGGCACCCTCCAGGCATACTGCATGTTTCTGTATGTGGTTCCAGAGGCCAGGTGCCGCAGAGTCAGTGCCACCTTCAGTCCAGGGTCCAGATTGGGATGGAAGTTGGTGCTTGGCTTGGTCAACCTGGGTCTCAGATGCTCTACAATTTTGTCAAACATGGCTGGTGGCATCCTCATGAAGTGCTGGAATGCACGAGTGTCTTCGTTCCTCAGCTCCACCATCAGCTTGTCATAGAGTCCAAACTCCATTCTTCTCCCAATACATTGTCGGATCCACACAGCTCTTGAATGTCTCCTTCTTTTCCTTGCCTAGAAAAGGTGAAACAGTCTGAAAAGGCTTTGTTCTGGTGTTGAATGATTGCAGCTACCATAAGGACTGTGTGATGATCCATGGTCGAGAACAATGGATGATGTGGAAGAGCAAAACCAAGGGTGAAGAGGTCTGTACACCACAGCTGCTGGACTCATACTGAGATTCAGATGATTATCTCCCCCTTTTTATAGGAAATATTGGTTTTCCGTTAGGTGTCCTTCCACATAATCTAGGCATACTGCAGACATCCTAAATATCCAAGATACATCCCATATACAAACATTTTGTCCATTTTAATGCTTTATATACAAGATGCATCCGCTTACATCCTTTCTATTTCCGTGCTACTAACACTGTATGGATGTTCCGTGCACCTTTTGTTTCCTCCCTCTTTTCATTTTCAGCTGGAGCGGATGTGAGTTGAGGGGATGTCCAGAGGATGCCAAGAGGATACAGCGGACGTTTAATGGATGATAACGGACATAGAACGTTTGTTGCCCGTATATGCCGCGGATGTACTTCGTACGTGGCAGAAAGTTCATCCACTCAAAAAGTTTTGTGCAGCTCAAAACTTCTTGCGTGGATGAAGTCTCAGTGGACGGATGCTCGACGGATATAGCGTATGAAACACGTATGCAGTGAGTACACAATGGATGCATCGCGTTTTCCAACGGATGGCAAGCTTTTTTGTCCATTTTACATCCTCTTTTCATCCGTTGGTGCAGTAGGACATGGGCTTTAGCAACTGCATATTATTTAACCACCAAAAGAAGTAAAGGCATAATCTCATCATGATCATATGATTTTCTGCTTAGCAACTGAGTTGCCAGTCCCCATTTTGGTCATTAAGTGAAGACTCCCTGTAATGGGGATTGGTAGTTTTGTCCTCTGTTATTTGTTGGAGACAAAACACTGACAGACTTTGGGTGCTCCATTCTTGTTTTCAACATTATGAGGTTGGTACAAGTGAAGACAACCGTAGAACCAGATTTCAAAAAAGGTAGGAAGATATCAGTGGCAAACTGTGAGCACTACAGCTGGGCCTTCACCTCAGCCCTCACTCTGAAACGCAGAGCTGGGGAAGTTTTCTCTGTATGAGGCAAACTTCTTGGGGTCTAGAAGGGCAAGGAACATCAGTTTTTCATGATCCTTGAACCTGTTCCTCAGCTGAGTGAGAATGTTGTCCAGGATTTCACTGTGCAGTTGCTGGTAGGACTTCACAAAGGCCTATGATCTTTTGTTTTTGTCCCGCCCACTTAAAATCAAATCATGATTGGTCAGTTTTCCCATCAGTCTCCAAACCAAAACACATAGCTTGGCCTTCCCCTGGATTCATGAAGTCCTAACCAATTAATGAGCCAGCTAACCAGGCTTTGATAGAGATGGACAATTCTGATTGAATGTTTCAGGACAGTAACCCTTTCATTGCTGATGTGAACTTGACAGTAAACTTAACTTTAGAACATAGATTAGAGAAAATGTATTAAACGTATTGTATTAAATTAAATTAGATAGATTATATATAATAATTTAATACTTATATTTTTTGGTCCAGATTTTTTTAAGGCCTTCTCTGAAGGCGTAGAAGGCCCTGAAGGTTCCCCTCTGGAAGATATAAGGAAATTGATGCAACCCAGAGTAAACTAGCTTTATACACAGCAAATGCACTTAATGTAAACATAAATAAACAGAAAAAAGTGCTGAATTTCTAATACATATTTTATTCAAATTGAAAGATACAATAAATCAATTCAACAGCCAAAAATTTAATTATAGCCACACAGCAGAAACAAGGCTTTCAGAAGAACAAACATACTTAAAACCCTTTTTTATTGAAAGTAGCAATGCTTGCCTGCATGTTAAAGATAAAAACCTTGGATGTGATTCAGGTTTTCTGGTTAGAAAAATCTTGAGCTTTCTTCGTTTGCTTTGAAACAATACACTGTTGGAACCTTCTCAGAAAAAAAAAAGAAAAACCTCTCTGATACTATTTTGCATTAGCCTGCGTAATTTATTGCATTTGTAATGAATAGCAATTTGTCTACTTTTTTTTTTTTTGACAATTTCACAAAACAGGATATTAAAATGTTGCTTAAAAAGCAACAGAGGGAAAATGGTTGTATGTTAGAGAGGTCTTCTGCCCACTTTCATATGCAGGAGCAAACATGGGCTATGTCAGAAGAAAAATCAAAGTATGCTGAAAGTTAGAATTAAGAAGAAATGGGAAATGAATGAATGAGTGTGGACTGAATACAAAAGTGAGTAACCAACACATTGGACATAAGAAGACTGGCTGAAGATAAGATTGAAAGAGAGATGATCGATAGATAGATAGATAGATAGATAGATAGATAGATAGATAGATAGATAGATAGATAGGCAGGCAGGCAGGCAGGCAGGCAGGCAGGCAGGCAGGCAGGCAGGCAGGCAGTGTGGTGGCCTAGTGGTAAAAATACTTGCCTTCCACTCAGAAAGTTGAGAAGTCAATCCTAGGTAGTGGCAGATATTTCTCCCTTAGGATGCAGAGAAAAAAATCTGCAAACTTCATGTGGCCTCAGGAACGACATCTGACCAATAAATGCTGAGCTCCATCTAGTCATCCCAACTCTGCTCTGAATCAGGGATTACAGGGTCATAAAAACAGAGGGGAGAGAGAGGTGAGGTAGAGAGATAGATAGGATTTATATTCCACCATAATACACTAATTATTGGACAGAAAACAAATGTACTGTGAACTAGTGAGCCCAAAATAAGGAAACACTCTTGGGAGCTTTTAATCCCCAAAAGTACAACTTTATTGGACACACCATTTTGGTACTGAAGAATCAAAACTAGCTCTGGTTTTCCTGCATAAGTGCTTGCTTAGTAAAATAATAGCTTCCCTTTCTTCCCACCCTTGGATGATCACATTGTCCAATTATGAGACATCCTTTTGTTATGGGAACAGTCCATCTCTTTCTCAAGCACCTGTCATGGTGACCTTGATGGTTGCCAGGCTCTCACGGTCCACATTATCAGCATTCATTTTTGCTCTCCCCTCCCCCCAATTCATGGCAAGTTTGAAAAGCATTAAGGTTTGAAAGAAGCAAAGCTGTTCCATCTTGACATGTTCAACAGAAGATGCTGAGGCCCAGAAAGTGTGCAGAGAAGGACTTCAAAGATGATAAAGGGTATGGAGGCTAAATTGTACAATGTACAACTAGAAGAACTAGGTATGTTTAGCCTAAGAAAGAAAAGATGTAGGACAGACTATGATAGCTATCATCCAATATTAGAAGGGATGTCATAGGGAAGAGGAAGTTGATTTATTCTCCATAACATCTGAGGCAGAACTAAAAGCAAGAGGTAGAAGCTTGTTAAAGGGAGATCCAACCTGGAAATAACAGGTTGAGTGACAGTGTTCTCACTGACAGTGAGAACAATTAATCAATGGAATCACTTGTCTCCTGAAATTGTAGGTGTTCTATTGCTGGAGATTTTCAAGAAAAGATTGGGCAATAATTTGTCTGGGGTAGAATAAGAACTCCTGCCTTGGCCATGAGATTAGACTAACAAGATTTCCAAGGTCCTTTTCCATCCTACAATTCTTTGATTCTAAGAGTAAATGGGATGAGAAGGGCGATACCAAGACAACCATTGCTGGATGGAGCTAATGAGATCTTCAAAAAGAGAGAGGCTAGAAGTCTAAAAAGCAGAGATGGCAATGCATATTGTCACGGTCAACACAATAATGGCTTGCAAGAATAGAAGGGTATGAAGAGGTATCTCAAATAGGTAAACTATTTGTGTAATCTAATTTGAGCTACATTTCTGTAAAGATGACCAAACTTGTCCCTAGGGTGGAGGCAAACACATCATTAGTTTGGAAGCTCTGTGCCCTAATAAGACATCTGAGTCCAGCTCCCTTTAAAGTCTGTTGACTCTTATCTGGCACCAATTTGCCTTGACCATTGGACTTCAGATTCTTGTGTGTAGATAGTATGAAATAAACTTAAAATACTTTTGAATTCTGTTTTGGTTGCTGGCTTCTTGCACCTGACAATTTAATATTCATTTACTTGGCTTCATATTTTTTGTTCCCTTCCTTTGTAACATCCTAAAAGAAAGAGCATGATAGATATATTTTATGTGGAATGTCACTTATTTGGCATTAGAATAGGAATTATTATGCAGCTCTTGACCTTTCTTGGACATGGGTCACCCCAATTATGATATAGTGGAGCCTTGGGTAGCAACCATAATCCATTCCAGGACTATGGTCAAAACCCATTTTGGTTGTGACTGGAAGCATGACCGTTTGTGCATGCATGGACAAAAAAAATGGTGAAGGGGAAATTGGGACAGAAAGGGAATCTTTCCATGCCGATTTTGTTTGCCATCTGATTATTGAATCATCACCCAATTCAAAAATCGAGTGGATTTTTTGTTCACCACCCGATTTGGTTGCAAACAAGAGCATTTGTGACCTGAGGTTCCACTATATATAAAAAAGAGATTCATATAAAGATGGTCTATGATTCATCTAGATGTTAAAGTTTCATTCAGATGAAGCTTTTTTCCAAATGCTACCAAGTGACGCTGACATTCTTAGATGGGATCCAGCTTGTTCTGCTTGAATTAAATGAAAAAAAATTCTTTTTAAATTAAATGCAGTCAAAATCTTATGAGATCATAGCATGCTTGCTTCAGTTGTCAGAAGCTATCAGGTAAGAATGCCAAATTCATCTTGAAAGTAAGAGGACTGGCATGTCACAGGAGAATGGGGAATTTAAATTTAAGCCGAGAAGAGAGGCTACCTCAGTTAATGAGATCAAGGGCAGAATTCCAAATGGATTGTAGGTATAACTCTCCTACAGGTAGTTCTTGGCTTATGACCACAATTGAGCCCAAAATTTTAATTGCTAAGCAAATAGTTATGTGTATTTTGCCCCTTTTTACTAACTTTCTTGCTGCGGTTAAGTTTATCACCGCAGGATTTTATTTTTCATTTTTTATTGTATAAAATACAAAACAATGGAAAAGAAAATAGAAAATTAAGGGAAGGAAAGGGAATGGGAAAAAGGATTGTGAAATACAAGGGGGAAGAGAAAAAGAAAGAAAAGGGGGCATTGATTTCCAACTCTTATGAGCACAGTACAAAATGAACACACACCAACCTCAACTTTTTGCTTTTACACATTATTATACTGTATAACTAGCCATTTCTATAACACCAAATCTTTCTAATCAACAAAATTAAAATCAAAGTTTCATTTTTTTTCTTCACAAGCACAAATTCCAGAAGCAATATCCAAATAAGAACATATTTTCTGCTTGAAATAAAGTAATTTAACCATTCCTGCTTTACCTTCCTTGCTGAGGAAATAATTTGCACCTAGTAATCTTTGTGAACTGCTGCCATTTTTATTTACAAAATGTATTGTATTCTTTCAAATTCTTTGGCCTTACTGAAGGAGGGGAGGAAAACCTTATTTTCCACTGCAGTTCTGAAGTTAGCAATAGGATTGTTAAGTAAATCTGACTTCCCGACTGACTTCGCTTCTCAGAAAACTCCCAAAAGATTATCGCCATGTTCGTAAATGTGACAAAGAGTCATAAGTGACTTTTGTCAGTGCCGTGGTCACTTCGAATGGTCAATAAACAAATGGTTAAGGACTGCCCGTAATGAGATAATAGGTAAACGGTGTCCATATATATATATATATATATATTTCCCCTTGCATCTTGTACAAAACATTAGCACTTTTCCAGATGAAGGAAATGAGACCATAGCCAGGAGGCTGCAGGGTGGATTTTATTCTCATTAACTAAATGGGAAATAGAAGTACTGATTTGGAAGGAGCCTTTTAAGCCATCTCATCCATCCTCAGCTCTGCACAGAAGTTGGGAATGAGAAACCAGAAACTCTGCATGTGATCCCAAACCGAAAATTTCGCCTCCCTGCATCAAATGCTACTTGAGCTATTTCAAAGCAACCCCACAAAAAAGATCCTAGGCTGGAGGTTGGGAAGTAGGAGCAGAGCGGCAGGCAGGATGTGTGGGACCAGGGCCAAATTTAAGACAGATTATCCATTCTCTCTGACTTCTTTCTTTCTTTCTTTCTTTCTTTCTTTCTTTCTTTCTTTCTTTC
>BLBF01000036.1:20903225-20920740 GCA_015471245.1 Laticauda colubrina | reverse complement strand
TTCTTTCTTTCTTTCTTTCTTTCTTTCTTTCTTTCTTTCTTTCTTTCTTTATTTATTTATTTATTTATTTATTTATTTATTTATATTTTATTTATTGAATTTGATTTGTCAATCGCTTACAAGATAATAGGTATAAGTATATACATAGTTATGAATTCATGAAATGGGTACATATAAGAAAAATAAAACAAACAATAGGACAGGGACAGTAGGCATGTTGGTATGCTTATGCACACCCCCGACAGACCTCTTCAGAAAGGGGTGAGGTCAATAGTAGAAAGTCTAAGGTTAAAGTTTTTGGAATTTGGGGAAGAAACCACAGGGTCAGGTAAAGTATTCCAGACATTGACCACTTTGTTGCTGAAGTCATATTTCCTGCAATCAAGTTTGGTACAGTTAACCTTGAGTTTGTATGTATTGTGTGCTCTTGTGTTGTTATGGTTGAAGCTGAAGTATTCATTGACAGGTAAGTCATTGCAATGTATGATTTTATATGCCATGCTTAGATCAGACTAAAGACGGTGTAATTCAAGGTTTTCTAGGTCTAGAATTTCAAGTCTGGTGGCATAAGATATTCTACAACAAGTAGAGGAGTGGAGAACTGTTCTTGTGAAATATTTCTGGACTTTCTCAACTGTACTAATATCAGATACGTAATGTGGGTTCCAAACTGATGAGCTGTATTCGAGTATTGGTCTAGCAAATGTTTTGTATGCGCTAGTTAGTAGTGTGATATTACCAGAGAAAAAGCTATGTTGGATTAGGTTTAACAACTCAACAACAACAATTAACAATTCTTAATGCCTTTTTGGCTATGTAGTTAAAGTGGGCTCTAGCACTTAGATCATTAAAGATGAGTACTCCAAGGTCCTTTACAGAGCATGGATCATCAACAAGGTCTTGACTTTTCAGCTTATATTTTATTTTCTGATTTCTTTTGCCAATATGTAAGACAGAGCATTTATTTCTTGAGATTTGAAGTTGCCATTTGTTTGACCATTGTGATACATAGTCAAGATCTTTTTGAAGGGTAGCAGTGTTGTCTGTGGTATTGAACAGCTTTACATCATCAGCGAAGAGAACGCAGTTGCACTTAATATGATCACAGAGGTCATTTATGTAGAGTATGAAGAGAGTTGGTCCCTTGGGGTCACCACTACTGACAGGTACAGAATTTGATAGGACACATCCAATTTTGACCATTTGTTGTCTGTTTGACAGGAATGCTTCTATCCAATTATGTAGTTGTCCAGAGATACCATAAGATTTCAGTTTTAGGAGTAGTTTGTCGTGTACCACTGAATCAAAGGCTTTACAGAGTCTATGTATCTATGTATCTATGCATCTATTGTTTTGCCCTGGTCGAATTTTGTAGTCCATATGTTTTTGAAGTGTAAGAGTTGCAGATTACAGGATGGTTTTTTTCTGAAACCAAATTGTTTATTAGAGAGTAGGTTGTTTGTCTCTAAGTGGAGGATAATGGATTGGTTAATAATTGATTCCATGACTTTACAGGTGATGCAGCATAAGGAGATTGGTCTGTAATTTTCAACTAGGCTGGGGTCTACCTTTTTGAAGATAGGGATGACCGGGGCTTGTGACCATAGATTCGGCAAGGAGCTGGGCCTGAAAGATTTTTCAAAGATTAAAGATTTTTCAAAGCTTAGAGGTTCTGCGATGGCAGCGGGTAGCTTTTTTAAGAAGTAGGCACATATTCCATCCAGTCCAATAGATAGAGATGGTTTTAGATTGCATAGTACTTTTTCAACATTATCTTCTGTAAAATCAATATGTATTAGATCATTGTAGTTTTCTGTGGTTTGTCTAGTTTAATAGTTTAAAAGCACAGGTAATCCTTGATTTATGACCACAATTGGGACCAGAACATCCCTTGCTAAGCAAATCACACCTGATTTTACAATCTTTTTTTACTATGGCTATTAAATGAATCCCTGCAGTTGTAATTGAATCATGCAGCTAAGTGAATCCATCTTCTCCCATTAACTTTGCTAGTCAGAAGGTGGCCGAGAAAATCACAACTGGCAATCACATGACCCTGGGATTCTGCAACCCTTGCAAATACAATGCTGGTTGCCAAGTGCCCGGATTTGGATCACGTGACCATGGAGATGTTGCAATGGCTGGAAGTGTGTGGACTAATTATAAGTGTCTATGGAAATTCTCAGTCATCCAGGTCATAGTCATCCCAAAAGTGCTTTTTCAAAAGGCAACTGGACTTTGTTTTCCTTTGAAGATGTTTTGTTTCTCATACAAAAAGCTTCTTCAGCTCTGACTGGATGATGGGAATGGAAGGATTTAAAGCAAAGGTCTTCATACTTGACAGCTTTAAGACTTGTAGACTTCAATTCCCAGAATTCCTGAGCTAACATGATGGGAGGAAGAATTCTGGGAGTTGAAGTCCATAAGTCTTAAAGTCCAACTTTGAAGACCCCTGATATAGAGTATAAATCCTTCCATTCCCCACCATCTAGCCAGAGTTGAAGAAGCTTCTTGGATGAGAAGCATGAGAAGCAAAATATCTTCAAAGAAAAACCAGAAAGTCCAGTTGCCTCTTGAAAAAGTACCTCTGAGACGAACAATTTTAAGCTGCATTTTTAGTGCAGCTGTAACTTTGAATGGCAGGTGAATGAGGTATTATAAATTGGGGACCATCTGTATTTTCAGGCAAGTGATGGAGACACACACCTCTGTGTCTGCTGGAGAAATTGAGAGCTCATGTTGAACAGACTTTGATAGATGCCTCCTCCTTTAAATCCCCAAAGTCATTCAAGTTGATGGCCATCCCCATGTCTTAATGAATTCCACAGACAATTTGTGTGCTTTGTTCATGAAGGCAGAGGGATCTAGTATAAAATTAGAATAATAAATAAAGTCTCATGTGTGTAAATAATAGATTCTAAAGAGTTTTAGATGGTTCTCATCAGGGATGCCCATTATTCTTAAATATACCATATTTCCCAAAGGATATTTCCCTTGGTACAAAAAAGAGAATATTCCTCTGGATATGTTACACAAAAAGTTGACTGGGATGGCAACTTATTGATTTGGTTGTTCCATTTTTCTTTCTTTTTTCTTTTTTTATAAATTTTATTGTTTTTTAAGACAAACAGACAAACAAAACATAAAAACTTCAAGCCATCTTTCATATATATACATTCAATGTGTTGGTTGTTTTACAAATTGTTTTGTGCTTCCACTTCATAGTCTTCAATTACAGTTACATTGTATATATTCTCATATTGTCAATCAAATAAAATACATTAATATCATTGTTAATCATTTGACTATACTATTATTCACTCATGATTTACAAGATAATCCATATTTTACTTAATTTGTTTTATGACAGTTCATATTATCATCTCAAATCTATCCTACAATCATTTTCTAGATATAATAAAAAGAAAAAATACATCTTTATATATTCATTATTTTCTAAAAATCTACATATTTCATTACCATGTTTTATTGTCTAACCATTCATAGAATAGATCCCAAATTTTATAAAATTGTTTATCATCTTGTTCTCTAATTTCAAATGTCAATCTACTCATTTCAGCACATTCCAATATTTTCTTAATGATTTCCTCCTGTGATTATATTTTCTCATTTTTCCAGTTTTTAGCAAATACAATCCTAGCCACTATTAACACATTTACAATCAGATATTTCAATTCTTTACTATATATTTCAGATAAAATTCCCAATAAAAACATCTCTGGTTTCAAGCCTATATGCTTTTTTGTCATTTTTTCCAACCATGTGTGGATTTTAATCCAATTTTTTTTGGCACCTGCACAAGTCCATCACATATGGTACTATGAGCCAGGTACCTGATGACATTTCCAACATTTTTCAGATTTGTTCTTTAACATTCTTGCTGTTCTTGTTGGGGGGAAGTGCCACCTATGAAACATCTTATACAAATTTTCTTTATATGCTTTTGACATTGTCATTTTATAATTTTGAGATCACAATTTTTGCCATTTCTCTAGATCAATCCCATATCCAAAATTCTTCCCCCAAGCAATCATTGTTTCTTTAACTTGTTTTTCTTCTAGTTTAATTACTAATAAATATCTATACAACTTTTTAATCACCTTTTCATCAGTACCTGTCAAAATCTTATCCATTTTTCTCAGTTATATTATTATCTATTTAGCCTGTGTATGCATGAACTTAGCTATTAAACCATAGTTAAGTAAGCCATAGTTGTTTGCAAGAGTTAACACCAAGCCCTGAGTCGGACCATTAATCCATTTAGTTCAATAACAACAACTATGACTGGGAGTCATATCTAGAGTTCAAAGAGGAATTTTACAAGATATATTTGTTGGAGAATCAACAAATAGCTTGTGTTGTTTGCTCAACCTCTGATCTGACTCTCAGGTACAAAATAATTTACTCCCTAATATTTCACAATTTACTGTATACTGAGACACGATCCTTACACCAGATGAGAACTTCTCAACCTTGGAAACTTGAAGATGTGTGGACTTCAACTCCAAGAATGCCAAAGCCAGAATGCTGGGCATTGATGCCCAACACATCTTTCAAGCTGCCAAGGTTGAGAAACAGTGCACCAGATCCTTGTTATCTATCATGTTGTGTCTTTCCCAACCACTCCCAGTAATGATCCTGATGTCAGCCTTGGAAGCCCTTTTTTACTTGGAAGCTTCAAGGCCACCACATTCAGTGCCTGGGAATTTGGGAGGGGGGATTTTACAATGAAGTAAAATATTAGACACAGCAACATTCTTTCTCAGAGAGTCAAGGACATGTTACCCTGCACTTGGAAAGAAGTGTCTAGAGGAATGTCTCCAGTTGGGACGACGTTTGGTTGGGCCATGTAATGGACTGGTGGGTGCAGGGGATGGATCTTTGAATTTTTTGGGAGAAGGGAAAACCTGGAACTCTCAGATTTGGATTTTCCCAGATGTGCCAATATGACAACTCTAATAAAATGGAATTTTGAGGAAGTGTTTGTCCCAGAGTTCATTGGTTTGGAGTTGGTTATTTGGAATGCTGACACCTGACTTTCAGACTGGACAATTTTCCAAACATTTTGAAAGATACAAGGAGCTGAATGTGGAACTTTCTTCATTCAAAACAGAGGCTTTATCATTGATGATTAAAGATAGGGTGAGCAACTTATAGCCCAAGCCATCCGCCTCTTTCCAGTAAAAATTCTATTATTACTCCCATCAGTAATAATAGTTATAATATTTAAATATACTGTAAAGACTTGAATTAATTCTTACACCTGAGGTTAGGATATTGGGGAAGAGAGATTTTTTTTTCCCCCTGGATGGTATTATATTGTTTTATTGGAGCATAGAATGATAAAACTGGAAGGGACTTTGCAGGTCTTCTAATCCAACTCTTTGCCCAAGGCACGGGTTGTTATTATACTGGTATCCCAGACTAATGTCTATCCAATCTTTCCTTGAAGATTTCCGGTAATGAAGCACCCACAATTTTGGGAAGCAAGCTGGCTAATTGTCACTGTCAGGAAATTACGACCATAATTGAACCCAAAATTTTGTGTTGTTAAGTGAAATATTTGTTAAGTGAGCTTTGCCCCATTTTACATTTCTTGCCACAGTTGCTAAGTGAATCACTGCAGTTGATAAGTTAGTAATTTGCTTGTGAAATGAATCTGGCTTCCTCATTGACTTTGCTTGGCAGAAAGTTGCAAAAGCTGATCACACGACCCTACAACGGTCATAAATATGAACCAGTTGCCATGCATCTGAATTTTGATCACATGTGCATGGGGATGCTGCAAAGGTCGTAACTGTGTAAAATGGTTATGAGTCATTTTTTTCAGTGCTTCACTTTTTTGAACGGCCACTAAATAAAGTATTGTAAGTCAAGGACTATCTGTATTCTTCTTGTGCTGACCTCAGGTGCTTTGGAGAATAAGTCAACTGCCTCTTTCGTGTGACAGCTTTTTTAGAACTGGAAGAGAACTATTAAGCCTTGTAGAACCTTAAGCCTTGTTGAATTTTAGTCTTCACTGTTTTAATACATAGAGTCCACCAACTTATTTTTCAATTGACTTCTGAAGTACCAAGAAGGCAAGATAAGAAACAATAGATGGCAACTAATCAAGGAGAGAAGCAATCTAGAATGAAGGAGAAATTTCCCACCAGTGAGAACAATCAACCAGTGGAACAGCTTGCTTTCAGAAGTTGTGGGTGCCCAACACTGGAGATTTTCAAGAAGAGACTGGACAAGTACTTGTCTGGAATGGTATGGGGGTTCCTGTCTGAGCAGGGGTTTGGACTAGAAGACCTCCAAAATTCCTTCCGATTCTGTTATTCAGTTATTCACCTTGCCTTTGTTTGGCTGAACATACCTTACATCCCTAACTGTTCATCATATAGCTTAGTGTCCAGCAGTGGTGGTATTTTACCGGTTCGTCCTGGTTCACACAAACTGGTTGTAAAAAATGCTACTGTTCAGCCGAACCGGTAGTAAAAAAAAACAGGTACTGATTCAGCCAAACTGTTATTTCTTCCTTTTTCCTCCTGACAATCAGCTTTTTTGACTATGCCCAGGAGGCTTTCCTGAGGCCCAGGAGGTTTAAAAAAAAAAAAAAAAAGGAGCGCTGGAGGTGGGGTTGCTGAAAAAAAGAAGCCACACCTACCTACTCTCATAGCCACTCCCACCTAGCCACTCCCACCTAGCCACACTCACAGAACTGGTTGTAAAAATATTTGTATCCACCCCTGGACTCCAGTCTTCTTATAATATCTAACTTCTTTATAGGGCCTCAGCCTATGGTTTCTCTTTTTAAATTTGTATTCATTTATAGTGGTAGGCCACTCAGAATCTTTTCATAGTTGGGCAAGCTCAAAATGTAATAATAAAAATGCATGCACGCATATATACATACATAATTATATGCATGGAACAAAAAAATAAATAGCAATTCAAAAACCCCATTCAATAAAATTAGTTCACAATTTAACAGCCAAGCAAGTAATCAAGTATTAACAACCAAATGAACAACAACAATATACATTTTAAACAATACTTACTAAGACGCTGAGCTTGTCGATCAGAAAGGTTAGCAGTTTGATGGTTCAAATGTCTAGCACCACATAATGGAGTGAACTCCCGTTACTTGTCCCAGCTTCTGCCAACCTAGCAATTTGAAAGCATGTAAAAATGCAAGTAGAAAAATAGGGACCACTTTGGTGGAAGGTAACAGAGTTCTGTGCGCCTTTGGTGTTTAGTCATGCCGGCCACATGACCATGGAGATGTCTTCGGACAGTGCTGGCTTTTCGGCTTTGTGATGGAGATGAGCACCACCCCACAGAGCTGGACATGACTAGCATGTATGTGCGAGGGGAACCATTACCTTTACCTTTACAATAAGATTGTCTACCTAGAAGTCTATAAAGTATTAAAATAAAGCAGATATTAATTTAAGGCTGCCAGGGTGAATAAGAGAAAAAAAATGGGATAACCAGACACTACATTTATCTGCTGGTCAAATATATATCTCAAAATCCTCTCTAAAAGCCATCACACTTTCAAAGAGACAATGGGAAGGAAGGAGTTGATTCCAGAGTTGTGGGAGTTTGAAAATCACAATCTAGAGCAAAAAACAGATCATGATTAGAAGAACATCTAGGATTGAAGTACAAAAATTCCAGCAGATAATCCCAAAGGGGCTTTTTTTTTTTTTCCTTGAAGAACTGGATAATTTCTTGGCTGAGAATCAAAACATTTTCAAAGAAAAAATGAAGGAAGTCCAGTTGACTTTTGGAAAAATGTCTTTGGGACAACCATGACCTGGAAAATTAAGAATCTCCATAGATATATCAGCCCATAGATACTGGATTCAACACAATTTGAGCCAGATGTGATTTATACTGACTTTGACTGAAACAGAGAACCAAGAATGAGCCCTGTGAGGAAATAAGATTTGAAAGTAGCACGGAATATCCAGAACAACCTGAATGAATTAAGTCTAGAGGATGGAATGACACCAGTTACGAGACAACTACAGTAAGGTAAGCAGGAAGTTAAAAAGGTTGCACCAATAAAGCTGCCTTCATCTGGGTCAGAAACTCTGGACTCTAGGAAGATTCAGCAAATGAAAGTCGGTGATCTTTGCTATAAGCTCAGTGACAAGGCATGAAATCCTCTGTTCCTCAATCGCAACTCTGGGGATATAAATGGAGGAAATTGGGGTTATCTAGGAACCCCATAGAAAAATGGGGGGAAAGCACATTAGAGAAAAAGTGATCAGCCAAAATGGGATCACCCTTTTGTGTGCCATTCCCCAAAATTAAAAGTGGTTGTTTCTGAGCACAGTGTCTTGGTCTCTCTTTAGCAAGATTTATTGAAAAGTATATAAGAGATTTACAAAATTCCAGCAACTGAGTATTTCCCATTGTTGGAAGAAAAATCTGACCCTGTTCCAAGTTGGGAGAAAGGCATGGGAAATAAAATTAAGGCTGGCTGGCTGCAAGGAAAGAAGGTTTACTTGGATTCCAGAAACTTCATTGGCAGAAGCAAATGTTTCTAGATTGGCTGGCCCCTTGGCTTAGGAATGGGTGGATTTTTATAGGGTTTTGCAGTGCACCAGGAGTTGTGCAATGTAGTGAGCCTTGTGCCTTTTGCTATCTTAAGGGCCTGTCACATAGGCCGACAGATGCAAAAAGTATATAAAAAGGACACAGTGGACAAGAAAATTTTCCATCCATTATCCACTCTCAAAAGTGCCCCAAATTTGCATAAACAGAGTGGACAACAACGGAAAGGAATGGATGTGGGGAGGATGTAGCGGGGATGTAAAGTGGATATTCGTAGGAAGCCTAGTGGATGGAAGTGGATGGAAGCGGATGACGCATTCGCAGGGCTTCTGGGGGAGCACAGCGAAGCGGACGCACAGTGGAAGGAACGGATGCCGAGCGGATGCCGAGCGGATACAGCGGATGCATCATGGAAGCCGAGCAGATGCCTAGCGGATGCAAAACATTCACTGTGCATGCGGGGAGGATGCATTGCGTCAGCCCCACATATATAAAAGGATGCAGCTCGCAAGCAGGTCACCATTCAGAGGAAAGACCTTCTGCCAGACACATCTCCAGCCAACAACCATGGGGAAGAAGAGGAAGCCTGTGCCATCTGCTGCCAGCCCTGGCAAGAAGGACAGGGCCACCATCCCACCCCCTGGCCCTGACTCTGCTTCTGCTGGGGCTTCTGCTGCTCGGGCTGACTCTGCTGGTGCTGGGGCTTCTGCTGGGGCTTACTCTGCTGGCACTGCTCCTGGTGCTGGGGCTTCTGCTTGTGCTTACTCTGCTGGTGCTGCTCCTGGTCCTGCTGGTCCTGCTGGTGCTCCTGGTCCTGCTGGTGCTCCTGGTCCTGCTGGTGCTCCTGGTCCTGCTGGTGCTGCTGGTGCTGCTGGTGCTGCTAGTGCTGCTGGTGCTGCTGGTGCTGCTGGTGCTGCTGGTGCTGCTGGTGCTGCTGGTGCTGCTGCTGTTGTTGTTGCTGCTGGTGGTGGTGGTGGTGTGGTGGAGCAGCCACTAGAACCTTGAAGCCCCTCTGATGAGGGCCCAGAAGGCCCTACCAGAGGGAGGAAGAGGCATATGCGAGAGAGGGAGAGGAGGCAATACTCCATCAAAGAGGAACATGAGGATGAGGAGCTCGAATGGCTGAGGGAGAACGAATACCGATGGCGGAAGGGACACAGGCTCTATCGAGACACCAAGAGGAAGCACGCGGCTTGGAGAGAGAAGGCGGAGAGCCTGGGCTACACTTCGGAGGTGCTCCTCGGGTGGTGGAAGCACATGCACACCTGGTACGGGAAGCTGCACCTCAAGAAGTCTGGCCAGGCCGCGGTCAAGCTCACTGACCGGGAGATCTACGTGATGGTCAAGTGCAGCTTCTTGGAGGGTGAGATCCGCCACCGAGGAGCAGCCCCTCTGTCTACCCTCTCTCTTAGGCAGCCCACAGAGAGCCAGTCCTCTTCTGGCCAAGAGTCAGCTCCTGTGTCCAGGCAGGTTTCTTTGGAGCATCCCACAATGGAGACCCCCCCGACAGCTGCACTCTCCGTGGCGGAGTGCGTGGAGGACCCCCTGACGCAGTGGGAGCAAGGAGAGGGCACTTCCACCAGAGACCAACCCACACCCACACCCAGCTCCACCTCCACAGAAAGCAGGCAGTGAGGCAGACCGGAGGGACAGAGCCACACTGTCCTGCTGGAGATCAGGGACACCATCAAAAGCAGCATAGATCTCCTCTCTCAGCTGGTACACACCGACATACCATCCTCAAACCGCAAGCCCTTCCTCACCTACGTCAACCAGACCCTCATGAACATGTCCGAATCACAGTACCAGGGGATCAAGGACAGGATCACCGGTCTTCTGCACAACCCTCCAGGCCCAGCTGAACCTGCTCTGACCCAGTCCAGGTCTGCTCCTCCACCCCAGGTGATGTCACTGCCCTTCCAAGGATTTCCACAGGCCCTCACCTACCAAGGCTACAGCTACCAGGAGTTCCAGCAACACAGGCAGCCCTTCCCAGTCCAGGCACAGGTTCATCGAACACCACCGATGCCACCGATGCCACCGATGCCACAGATGCCACCCACGCCACAGATGCCACCCACCCCACAGATGCCACCCATGCCTCACCTCGCTCAGCTGCAGACCAGACAGCCCCACTACACTCCTCCTTCCTCCGCCCCACAGCCAAGCCCAGCCTCAGAACATCTGTCATAGGGCTTGGGACTGACACCCCATGTCATGGAGGAAGGGGCTCTCAACATCACGGGACTGAGCCAGCTCTCTGAGAGCTTCCTCCACATACCATCCCCTGTTGTCCTCTAGGGGCCAGGCACCCCAATGGTGCCTCAGACCAGCACTCCAGCAGCAGCCACCTCCACAGCACCTGGTCCCTTCACCCCTGAGACTATGGGCATGCCTCAGAGTGACTGAGAAGAGTGCCAGAGACTGGGTTGCTACCTTTATCTTTGCTTGGGACACTTTACTTGGGTCATTTTGCTTTTACAGTTTGTTATTAATAAAGTTTATCTTTGCTTCACACACTTGGTTCAGTTCTTTTAGTAAATAAAGTCTTGGTGGAAACTTTTAGAAATGGTTTCAGCCTTTGCATGCTTATGGGATGGGTAAGGATAGCAGTGGGTTGGGCAGGGATACCTGTGGGATGGGTAATAGCTGTGGGATGGGCAGAGATACCTGTGGAATGGGTAATAGCTGTGGGATGGGTTAGGTTAGCAGTGGGATGGGCAGGGATACCTGTGGGATGGGTAATAGCTGTCTGATAGATATACCTCCAGTGCAAGAATAGTGGGGCTGTATGGTCCACCCTCTCAGGTGCCACACCTATGGCCCTTTATTATCAATAACAATTTAATCATTCATCAACACATTTCAACATAAACACAACTCTTTTTTAAATGCCCTGTTCATTGTAGGGCCACTCCACTGCTCCAGCTGGGGAGTTGCACCAGTGTTTCAGGAGTTTGCACTGCTTCTTCCCTTCACGTGAAGCTCTGTTGGGGCCTTGCACATCCACAGTATCTATCAGGTTTCGCCCTTGCCTCCATTCACCAGGTTCCATATCCCCATTGCCTTGTTGGTGGTCCACGAGCCTGTTCTGCAACACTGGTTAGCGGGTGTGCATGAGATTGTGCAGGATGCAGCAAGCTTCCAGGATGTTCCTCACAGTCTCTGGGCGATGCTGCATGGTGGTGAGAAGTACCTGGAACCTGTTAGCCAGGATGCCAAAGGCGTTCTCCACCACCTGCCTTGCCCTGGACAGCCTGTAGTTGAAGATCCTCTCTTCACGGGTGAGGCATCTGGAAGTGTAGGGCTTCATGAGGTAGGTTCTGAGGAAGAAGGCGTCATCCCCCACGATGAAGTAGGGCACATTTTGTGTGTCGTTGGGCAGGGGTTCTGGATCTGGGAAGCCCATGATGAGGTTGCCTTCCAGCTCCTCCTTGAGGTCACTGGCGTTGTATACCTGGGCATCTGAAGCTGACCCGTTGCCTGAAGCATCGATGTACATGAACTTGTAGTCAGCATCGACCATGGCGAAGAGGATGATGCTGAAGAAGCCCTTGTAGTTATGATAAGTGGACCCTGAGTTGGCTGGAGCTTTGCAGGCCTCGTGCTTGCCATCTATGGCTCCAACGGTGTGGGGGAAGTTCCACTTCTGATACCACTGCTCTGAAACTTTCTTACAGCCTTCTTCAGTGGAGGGGCACTGGAGGAGCTCCTCCAGGTATTCTTCGATGATGGCCTGCACCACTTCTCTGACCACAATGCTGATGGCGTTGTGTGGCACCCTCCAGGTGTACTGCATGCTCCTGTACATGGTCCCGGAGGCCAGGTGGCGCAGAGTCAGTGCCACCTTCAGCCCAGGGTCCAGGCTGGGCCAGAAGTTGGTGTTTGCCTTGGTCAATCTGGGTCTCAGCCACTCCACAACTTCATCAAACATGGCTGGTGGCATCCTCATGAAGTTCTGGAATGCATGAGAGTCTTTGTTCCTCAGCTTCGTTCAGCTTGTTATACAGTCTGTACTCGGGTCTTCTCGCGATCCATCCAGCTCCACCATCAGCTTGTTATACAGTCCGTACTCGGCTCTTCTCGCAATCCATCTTCAGACCCACATACTTCTTGGCCGCCTCCTTTTCTTCCCATAGAACAGGTGAAAGAGCCTGTAGAGGGCTTCACACTGTTGTCGAATGATGGCGGCTACCAAAAGGAGTGTGTGAAGATCCATGGTGGAGATGACTGGATGCTGTGGAAGAGAAAGAGCCAAATGAAGGGTGCAGAGGTCTGCACCGCAGGGCTGCTGGACTGAAAGTGAGATCCAGGTGATTTCTCCCCTTTTTTATAGGAAATATAGGTTTTCCGCTAGGTGTCCTTTTGCATCCTCTAGACATCCTGCAGACATCCTAAATATCCGAGATATGTCCCCTATACGAACTTTTTTTCCATTTTAATGCTTTATGTGCGAGCTGCATCTGCTTTCATCCTTTCTACGTCCATGCTACTCAAGCTGCGTGTCTATTCCACGTCCGTTTCGCTTCCTCCGTGTCTGTTTTCCACTGGAGCGGATGCGAGTTGCACGGATGCGTAGCGGATGCCTAGCGGATATAGCAGATGCATAACGGATGATGACAGACATATAACGGATGTTCCCCGTATGCGTAGCGGATGTATAACGGACATGTTGGATACTTTTTCCACTCAAAAAGTTTTGTGCAGCTCAAAACTTTTTAAGCAGATGAAATGTCAGTAGACGGATGCTGGACGGATAGAGAGTATGAAAAACGGAGTCAGTGAGTACAGAATGGATGCATCGCGTTAACCAACGGATGGCAAGTGTTTTTCTCCATTTTACATCCTCTTTCCATCCGTTGGTGCTGTGTGACAGGGGCTTTAATGGTGGTGGGTTAATCCTATTGTGTCATAAGGCATGTCCTGTCCTTAGAATTTGGGAGGGGGGTGTAAATTTTAATCCCATCAGCTTCAACCTTCTGTTCATTTTGTTTATTAATAGGTTGAGCCAATCTTCCTTAATGGACACAAAACATGCATTTTTTAAGACTTGGGGAATCTTCTGGAGGCTGTTTTACTATGCAGGAAGACTGGGGCTGCTTTCTGCCTTTAAGAGCATGTTTCTCAATTTTTCCTTTGGAAAAATATACTATTTTGCCTCTTTTAATATGAAGAATAAAGAATATTTTAATCTGGGGAGGGTGGGCTTCCTACATCACTGAGAACCAATACTTGGAATGTTTCCCATTTAGAACTAATTATATACCTCTACATTAGGGTGGGGACTTTTTTATTATCTAACAGCCTTCCTGTAAACTTGTTTTTCATCTTTAAAAAGGCAGGTTTTTCTTCTAAAAATAACAAGCTTGCCCCTGGCTGCTTCTGTAGTAATTTTCTGAATCTTCATCAGTCAAGGAACCAATCTATGAACATCCATGTTGAAACCGAAACAATGGGAGACACCCAAGATGAAATATTAATATGATATTCTGATTGATGTCAGCCTCATGGGGTGAACTAGATTGGAATCGAAAGTTAAGCTAATTCTGTTTTATTGTAGAGCTACATTGACAGAGTCTTGCCAGTCTAAAAGTACACACATATACTACTTCCTTTATATGACTCAACTAAGGAGGGTCTCTTCTGACCCCTCCTATTATCTAATTGTGGGTTAATCTCTCTCTTATCTGAATTTCTTCTTGGCAGGATCTCTTTGCCCAATGTACTGAGATCTTGGCCACGTGCCATCACAGGAACTATCTCAAGAATTCTAAATAAGAAAACAAGGAAACAGAGACATACATCAGTGACTTAATCACAAAAAGGATGCACACAGGGGTCCTTTGAACAAAGGGTGAAGAACAGCATGCTTACAAGAGTCTGGAAAAACTGTGTTTTAAAAACAGTTCACCAAGTGAGTAATATAGAACATAAAAAGAGAAAGAAGAGTTGGAAAGGAAGTTAGGGATCAGCAGGGGAAGTAATTTAAATAATAATAGAAGTATAAGGAATGTAAGGACAGCCCTCCATAATTTGTCAAGCTCTTCTTGTGGGAAAAAAATAAATTAAAATGCAGAGGGAGTCAACAATTAAACACGATAGTGGAGCACTCACTGCTGCTGGAAAGGAAGGGAAAGAGAAAGTACTTACCCGTTGATTTGTAGAAAAAATGCTGAGAGAAGTCCAGTGACCCTGGGGATGCTATACTGGTCGTAATTGCAAAGATCTGTCATAAAGTCACTTTTTGTTCAGTGCCATTGTCACTTTATATAAATCAAAGACCACTGGTGTAATTGCACATTTGCAGATGGCTAATTTTTACTCGTTCATTTGAGCGAGTGTTGGAAGCAAGTATATCAAGATTGCTATAGGCATCATGTTTCAAAAGTGCAACAGTAAACCAGTGTTTCTCAACCTGGGCAGCCTTAAGATGTGTGGACTTCAACTCCATGTATGAGGTAGGGAAATCTGGGAGGTGAAGTCCGCGCATCTTAAAGTTGCCAAAGTTGAGAAACACCATTAAACCTCAGTATTGCTACGAATTGCCTTCAGAAATCAAGTGCACTCCATCACTGAAGGTTTTTAAGAAAAGACTAGACCAGGGGTGTCAAACTCATTGAGGGCTGCATCAGGGTTGTGTTTGACCTCAGGGGGCTGGGGTGGGAGTGGCTAGGGTGGGTGTGGCCAGCTCAATGTCACTCATATTGACTTTGGTGGCCTGAGCTCTCTGCCAGGAAAAGGGACTCTAGAGCTCCGTTTCCAGCTGCAAAGGCCTCTTGCAACCCAGTGCCAGTGAAAACAGAGCTGGGGAGGCCTCATGAGGCCCTCTCAAGCTCCATTTTTGGAGCCTCCTGGCAGAGGGACTGCAGGTTGGTCCTTTGGTGTTTCCAGGGCAGCCCCGCTGGCCAGATCCAGCCTTGAGTTTGATACCCCTGGACTAGACAGTTACTTATCTGAAATTATATAGATTCTCCTGCTTCCTTCCCTTGCAGCTCCATTCTATTCTATCATTCTATCATGAGTGAACTGAAAGGGGCTCAGAAGGTTTCTTTGATTTCCACAAAGATACTCAACGTTAGTCCTTCATTCTCGAAGCTGTAGCATGGCATTTACTATCTCTCTCTCCTCCCTAATCTTGCATCCTTGGGATAGGAAAAAGCGCTCCATGCTGCTATTCAGCTACCTGTTGATTTGGAGCCATGTAATATCAAATGCAACCAATGGCCAGCTTGACTTCCATTGTAAGTGCGAAGAAACATGTTGGAGAAGATGGAGTCAAGTGAGCATCTGGGGGTGGAAGGAAACAAGTGAGAGGGAGATAGAATTTGATGCAAATAGAATTAGTGGTTCCCTCCTTCCCCACAGCCCTCTAGGCAAAGCTTAACCTTTATGTCTGGTGACCTTAGGAACATGTCTATATAGTTTTCTTGGCAAAAATATGGACATTATTTACCATTTCCTTCTTCCATTTTTTAAAGCTTTCTAGAAGCTCTGGTTCTTCATTTGTTGTTGTTGTTAGTTGCAGTCATGTCTGACACATCGCGCCCCCATGGACAATGTTCCTCCAGGCCTTCCTGTCCTCTACCATGTTTTGGAGTCCATTTAAGCTCACACTGACTGCCTCAGTGACTCCATCCGGCCCCCTCATTCTCTGTCATCCCCTTCTTCTTCTTTTGCCCTCAATCATTCCCAGCATTAGGCTCTTCTCCAGGGAGTCCTTGCTTCTCATTAGGCGGCCAAAATATTTGAGTTTCATCTTCAGGATCTGACCTTCTAAAGAGAAGTCAGGGTCAATATCCTCTAGAACTGACCGGTTTGATTACCTTGCAGTCCAAGGGTCTCAGAGGAGTCTTCTCCAGCACCAGAGTTCAGAAGCCTCAATATTTAAGCACTCAGCCTTCCTTATGGTCTAACTTTCACAGCCATACATTGCAACTGGGAAAACCATAGCCTTGACAATATGCACTTTGTTGGCAGTGTGATGTCAACCGACCAAATCTGCTCCTGGTTACCCTTTCTATTTTAACCTCAGTAAGGACAGCAGATTGAGCGGTGTGTCACGTAGGTTATTTTTTTTAATTTGGTTTGTCAACTGCTTATAAGATAATAAGTACAAGTAAAAACATAGTTATGAATACATGAGATAGATACTTATAAGAAAAATAAAAGAAACAATAGGACAGGGACGGTAGGCACGTTGGTGCACTTATGCACGTCCTCTACAGACCTCTTAGGAAAGGGGTAAGGTCCATAGTAGATAGTCTAAGGTTAAAGTTTTTGGGGTTTGGGGAAGAAACCACAGATTCAGGTAGAGTATTTCAGACACTGACCGCTCTGTTGCTGAAGTCATATTTCCTGCAATCAGGTTTGGTGCGATTAACCTTGAGTTTGTATCTATTGTTTGCTCTTGTGTTGTTATGGTTGAAGCTGAAGTATTCATTGACAGGTAGGACATTGCAATGTATGATTTTATATATTATATACTGTACTTAGATTGGACCTAAGGCGGCATAGTTCTAGGGTTTCTAGATCTAGAATTTCGAGTCTGGTGGCCTAAGGTATTCTGCAACGAGTAGAGGAGTGGAGAACTGTTCTTGTGAAATATTTCTGGACTTTCTCAAATGTGTTAAAATCAGATATGTAATGCAGGTTCCAGACTGATGGGCTGTATTCAAGTATTGGTCTAGCAAATATTTTGTATGCTCTAGTTAGTAGTGTGATATTACCAGAGAAAGAGTTACGTAGGATTAGGTTAACAACTCTTAATGCCTTTTTGGCTATGTAGTTAGAGTGGGCTCTAGCACTTAGATCATTAGAGGTGAGTACTCCAAGGTCCTTTACAGAGCTTGGATCATCAACAAGGTCTTGATTATTCAGCCTGTATTTTATTTTATTTTCTTTCTTTCTTTCTTTCTTTCTTTCTTTCTTTCTTTCTTTCTTT
>BLBF01000036.1:20879955-20897381 GCA_015471245.1 Laticauda colubrina | reverse complement strand
CCCCCTCTCTCTCTCTCTCTCTCTCTCTCCCTCCCCCCTCCCTCTCTCTCTCCCTCTCCCCCTCTCTCTCCCTCTCCCTCCCTCTCTCTCTCCCTCCCTCTCCCTCCCTCCCTCTCTCTCTGTGCCACCCACCCAGCCACCCCCGTGACGAGCGGAGGCGGGCGGGGACCTCGGCCATGGCCACCTGCTGCGCGGATTCGCCGCCGAGCTCCGCGCACGTCCGGGACCAACCGGGCGCTCGGAGGGCAGCCGGCCGCACCTGAACCGAACGGACCCCGCCTTCCACCCACCCACCCCCGCCAGCCAGCCGGGCGCTCGCACGTTTTCCCGAAGGTGCTTTATGCGGAGGCTTCCGAGTCCCCCTTTGGAGGCCGGCGTGGGCTCTTCTGTCTCTGCTTTCTGGGGGAAAGAGGTCGGCGGGGGGAGGAGGGAGGATCCGGCCGGCCCCCCCCCCCCCCCCCCCCCCCCCCACACACACACACTTAACGGCCTCGGCACCAGCCGGAGGCAAGGAGGAAGGTGCCAAGCTCTGCCGCGGAGGAGCAGCGGCGGCGTCCCGGGGAGGCGGGAGCCAGACCTGTAGGGGCAGCAGAGCCGCCTGCCTGGAAGGTGAGCCCCGTCGGTCCGACGCCCTTGCCCCGTTGGCGAGAGAACCTTCTCCTCGAAGGGAAACGGGCGGGGAGGGGAGGACAGGGCGAAGGCGCGGGGGTCTCTCCGACGTGCCCAAAAGGAGGCGAGGCGCCGGGAGATGCCCTCGCTCGTGGGGAGAGGAAGAGGAGAAGGAGGAAGAAGGAGGAGGAAGAGGCAGGCGGGCCGTCCGGGTTGGTTCGCTTCTCTCGGGAACGCGGGAACCGGGCACCTGGCGCGGGAAGAAAGCTTCACCTCGGCCGACCGAAGAGACCTGTTGGTGCCCGAAGCCGACGGTTAGAGGGAAAGGAAAGGCGGCGGGGGGGGGGGGGGCTGCTGGAGTTGACCGAGCGCCAGCCAGTCGGAGAGGTCTGTCTCTGCTCAAGTTTTCACCTCTTCATGCCTGCGTGTATGCCTGTGTGTGTTTGTGGTGGTGGTGGGGTGTTGTTGTGTGGTGCGAGTCCAAAGCGGCGCCGTTTCCAAGCGGGCTGTGGCATCCAGGTTCGGGAACGGGGCCCGGGGCGAAGCAGTTGCCCGGTGGGAGATCTCGGGATCGGAGCTTGCCACCTTCTCTTGACTTCTAAATGTAAAAAGAGGCACACTTTTCTTCAAGATCTCAGTGCCACCAAACGACACCCGCCCGCCCCACCCCACCCCACCCCACCCCGGTGTTCCTCTCGTATTTTGGACTGCAGGGCCCATCATTCTCAACTGGGGCAACGGGTATTAGCATGAGAGAAATCTCCAGCTGGGAAAAGGAGATGTATTTATAACCTCCTCTGCTCGTTTCCATGTTGTGCTTCTCTCCATCCTTATCAAGGTGTGTGTGTGTGTGTGAGAGAGAGAGAGCGAGCACGTGCATCATTGTTAACACTGGAGCAATCTTGCCCTAGACAGGTGGAAAAATGATAGGGGATAGAGAAGAGAAATGTGTGGCAGGTCCTGAACCCACTGCAAAGGTTCCTGTTTCCTCCCCCCACAGATAACACCTAACAGATACATAACATTTGCCCCCTTTTCCAACTGATGGAGAGCTGAAAGGTTGCTGGAGAAAGCCAGTTTCTGTGCTTCAGTGAAGCCTGGCTTGACAGTATACCCAAAGAATGGGTTGTTTCCCCCCCCCCCCCCCAAAAAAAAAAAAATAACTACAAAGTTGCTAAGCATCAGGTAGGATGGTCTCTTTGCCAAGGGCAGGAGGAAAGGGAAGTGTGACTGGGATAAAGGTGAGTAGAAAAATGGGGTACCCTTAAGTCTGGTCTGCACACTGGCCCTGTGTTGCTCGCTTTCTTATTTTTCTTGCATTTCCTTTCCTTTTTTTATTTAATCGCTGTTTGCTGGGGGATTTTTGTGTACATGTGGATTGTATGCATGTACTCTACAGTATCATACACAAAGGAGGTGGGGGTGGGGGAGGGGGGGCTCCAGGCATAAAGGATCTACTTTGCGTTTTGTTTGCTGCAAAGCAACCTTGAGATCTCTCCAGCCAAAGACCAGGAAAAACTATGACATGTTGCTAGACTGATCTGTCCTGGATCTCTGATCATTAATAGACTTAAGAAACAGACCCAGTATGGAAGTGGATCCCATTCTAAACATTTTCGTTCATACATGGTTGTCCCATTGCCTCCCAATTTTTGACCTTTCAGAGAGGGATCTATCTTTTGGGTGGATTAACCTTTGGTGGCTTGTACGATTAAATACCTGCTAATCCACCCCAACTTCTATCCACCCTGGTTTGCTGGGCTAACATTTGAAGTACACCATTATGCCAAGAGACGGTTGTTCCAACCCTTGATTTAAAGAGGAAGGGCTGCCTCTAACTTCACATAGGAAGGTCAGAAGAAGCTTGGCTACCCTTCAGTTACACTCAGTTCCACCTTGGTTTCACCCTTACAATTGGATGACCAGGCAAAGCCCCAAGTTCATCTTGGAAGCCCTCCAGAGACTAGGCTGTTGTCCTTCCAGAGATGAATGGACCAGCTGAGGGGAGGAGGAAGAGAAGTGTTAGAGAAAAACAAGCAAGGGGTGGTGGTGTCATATGGAGTCCTGGAAGGCTTCTTATCCAGGATCAGACAGATTGTTGCATTGAAGTGACCATATGCTGACTGAAGTGATTGTGCTCTGCTGGTTGCAAACATCTGGAAGCCTCAGATGTTTCTCAGTCTACTTGCTCTGCACCAACATGAGTGAGGTTTAATCTCCCATGGAGACATAGCTTCTGTTGTTCATTCCTCCCCACCACTAGATGTGTGGATGGGTCAACATCTCTTCCTTAAACTTGAATTATCCTTGGGTAATGTTGTGGTATGTGTAAATGGTGAATATCAGGTCCTGGAGGCAAGCTGCCTTTTTATAGCACCAAGCCATCTGTTGTTCCTTTGCAAGGTCTCAAGAAGTGACCTTTCCTAGGTTAGGAGCTGACATCCTTGTTAGGATAGGTGTGCACAATTTGGGGACAAGGGCACCGTAAATGCACAACTGTGCTTCTCATATCTATGCCCTGGCCTTCTGATCTTTGAACTTCTACAGAGATGGGTCGGTAGATGTTTATTTTGTGGATAGGATGTGTCATACCACCACTGAATGCCAACATGCACGGTTCCTAACACCCACTCATTTCAGGACTTGGAGAAGCAGCAAATGTTTGCAGTGAACGGATGGGGAGGGGAAAGGAATTGCAATCTGCCACAATTCGTACCCAGAGCTAGATATAAAATATTCAAAAAGCCTCACTTGTGCAAGGTGATTTTGTAGAGAAATGGGAAATCCCGAGCTGTTATCTTAATGCTTTTATTTTGATGAGAAACATTTATTTTTCTCCTTGAGCCAGTACTTGAAGTCTGTGGTGCACCTTATCTAAGCTGTCCTTTCTGCAGTCCATCATCCCAGGTTTGAGGGTATCATCTCTTCCGCTCCGTTTATTCCCAAATAAACATGGGCTCAATCCATCTGCTTTAGACCCTGTTATTTCCACTGAGTTGCATGCCTTATCATTATACGTGGGACCATTTCTGTTTAATATCTAGAAAAAGATTCAGAAAAATCCACGTACACTTGACAATCTAGGATAAGGCTAAAACTGAGCAGCAGTGATGGAATTCATTGGATTAGGTCTCCAGAAAGCCGGGTTCAAATCCACTTTTAGTCATGGAGAGCTCATTGATCAGAGAACCAACTAGAAATAACTAGAAATTTCTTCATAGTTTAGAACAATTAATCAGTGGAAGGTCTTGCTCTCTGGACATTGTGGATGCTCTATCACTGGAGGTTTTCAAGACGAGATTGGACAGTCATTGGTCAGGAATAGTATAAAGACATGATGGTAAATCTATGGCACACATTCTGGAAGTGGCATGCAGAGCCATCTCCACTGGCATGTGAGCCATTGCAGGTCTACTGGGCAGGTGCATGCACCGTCCGCCTGCCAGCTGATCATTGGGTAGCTGCCACGCATTTGTGGGGGGCAGGGTGTGCGCAGGAGACACGTGCACATGCACACAGAGATGTGTGGTACGTGTGGGGATTACATGCACATGCACAGAGTTCATGGCATGCAGAG
The DNA here is from genome assembly GCA_015471245.1 of Laticauda colubrina. Taxonomy (NCBI): domain Eukaryota; kingdom Metazoa; phylum Chordata; class Lepidosauria; order Squamata; family Elapidae; genus Laticauda; species Laticauda colubrina. The sequence goes on along the minus strand of BLBF01000036.1, from coordinate 20,893,195 downwards.
AGATCGCACGTGCATGTGTAGAGGTGCGGTGCACACGGGTGCATGCGCATGGGGCATGGCCCCCCATGTGCATTGCCTTATGAATGCTGGCACCTGTGCACATGGACTTAGCCATCACTGGTCTAGAGCAGGGTTCGGCAACCTTAAACACAAAGAGCCTTTTGGACCCTTCTCCCACAGAAAAAGAAAACACCGGGAGCCACAAAACCCTTCCTGTGCCTGACCTATTTCCTGACCAGCCACAAAACTAGCAGATGTAGTTGAATTAAACGTTCTGTTTTCTTCTGAGACTTTCCTTTTCTTGGATTTATCCATGGTTGGCCTACCAGGGGTCAAAAAGCTTAATAAATCACGTGCCAGCGGGTATCACACATTGGCGGATGTAACACATATTTTGGGCGACAGGGAGCCGCAGCAGAGGGATGAAAGAGCCACATGAGGCTTCAGAGCTGCGGGTTGCAGACCCTTGGTATAGAGTCACCTGCTTGAGCAGAGAAGACTTCCAAGGTCCCTTCCAACTCTTATCAATTAGTTTCTCAGTCAACTTCACAGAACTGTTGTGGGGAGAAAATGGAGAAGGGATTTCTATGCCAGCTGCCATCAACTCCTGCACCTTACATGGTTTTGTGCAAGCTTAGATTCACACATGTGAATCTAATGTCACCTGTTTTGCAAGAGCTGAATTGGTTGCCTGTTTGTTGGGGACTGGAGGCTAAAACATATGAAGAATGATTACAGGAATTGGGCTTGGCTAGTCTCGTGAAGAGAAGGACCAGGGGAGACATGATAGCAGTCTTCCAATATTTGAGGGGCTGCCACAGAGAGGAAGGGGCCAAGCTATTTTCCAAGGCACCCCAAGGCCAGTCAAGGAATAATGGATGGAAACTGAACAAGGAGAGGTTCAACCTGGAAATAAGGAGAAACTTTCTGACAGTGAGAATAATCAACCTATGAAACTGAAGTTGCCGTCGGAAGTTGTGGGAGCGCCCTCACTGGAAGCTTTCAAAAAGAGACTAGACTGCCATCTGCCAGAAATGGTGTAGGGTCTCCTGCTAGGGCAGAGGGTTGGATTAGATGACCAACAAGGTCCCTTCCAACTCTGTTAATCTGTAGAAGCTTTCCTGAACTTGTTTTAAAACCCTATATGGTTTGGTTATCTGAAAGACTCTTTTCCCAGTTGCTACCTGACCTACTAGAGCAAGGAGGCAGGTAAATTATGGATCTTCCCCTCCCACTCTGTTAAAAAAGTTCATGTTATGAAGGTCTTTTCCATTGCTAAGCAAAACAACTGTTAAAGGATTTGCATCCAGTTTTAAAATCTTTTCCGGCACATTGTTAAGGGAATTATTGCCGTTGTTAAGTGAATCATGTGGTTGTTGAGTAAATCCAATTTCTGTGATTGACTTTGCTTGTCAGAAAGTGGCTAGGAAGATAGTACATGGAAACTGCATGTCCCTGGGATACTGCAACTGTCACAAATACATGCCAGTTGTGATGTGTCTGAATTTTGACCCTGTAACACTTAGGATGCTGTGATAGTTGGAATCATAGAGCTGGAAGGGACCTTGGAGGTCTTCTAGTCCAGCCCCCTGCTCAAGCAGGAGAACCTATACCATTTCAGACAAGTGTCTGTCCAGTGATGAAACACGCACAGCACCTGAAGGCAAGCTGTTCCCCTGGTTAATTGGTTAATATAACTTAGAACTGTTGCTAAACAAATGGTTGGAAGTTGAGGACCACAGAACAGTGTTCCAAAAATTGTGTTCCAGCCAACAAACTGTATAGTAGGATTGTCAACTTATAGCCACAATGGAGCCCAACATTTTCTGTTGTTAAGTCAGAAATTTGTTGCGTTGCCCCATTTTACGACTGTTCTCACCACATTTGTTAAGGGAATCACTGCTGATGTTAAATTAGTGACATGGTTGTGAAGGGAATCTGATTTCTCCATTGACTTTTGTTTGTCAGAAGGTTGCAGAAGGAGATCGCATGACCATGGGATAAATGTGAATAAATGTGAATAAATAAATGTCATAAATGTGAATCAATTGTCAAACATCCAAATAGAAACCATGATGACTATGGGGATGCCGCAACGGTCATAAGTATGAAAAACGGTCATAAGTAACTTGTTTCTGTGCCGTTCTGATCTCGAACGGCCACTAAGTGAACTGTTGTAAGTTGAGGATTACCTATATTATGGTTAAACATAATGATGTAGTTTATGCAACATCCTTCATCGATGACCGAGCTTTCACGATATACAAAACAATCAATTCTTCAGACTCCTTTTCCATAATTTATCCTATAGAATGAGCTAAGGCAATCAGCCACTCAATAGCAGAGGACACAACTTTTAACTTTAATGTGTTGAAAAAGCCACAAAAGCAAAATTCATCCAACATAGGCAGCCACGAACAGTAAGCCACTGAGGCTGAGTTTAGATATCGCTCTGAGCAAAATTTAAATCAGCTCCATTATGGCTTAGCACAATTTGTTAGCTAGTCACTCTTCATTCAGGTTGGCCTTACTTAACAGGGTTGTTTATTATATTAGTAGAGTCAACTTTCAATGGTGAAAAAACAAGGTTTAAGCAAGAAAAACTAAATGTACAGGTACAGCATAGGTGGTACCTCACTCAATAGTAGTAACTATGAGAGATCTTGGAAATCCTAGTGGACAATCACTTAAATATGAGCCAGCAGTGTGTAGCAACTGCCAAAAAAGCCAACACAGTTCTAGGCTGCATAAATAGAAGGATAGAATCAAGATCATGGGAAGTATTAATGCCACTTTATAATGCCTTGGTAAGGCCAAAATTTGAATACTGCATCTACTTTTGGTAGATGTAAAAGAGATGTTGAGACTGTAAAAAGAATGCAGAGAAGAGCAACAAAAATGATTAGGGGAGTGGAAGCTAAAAACATATAAAGAACAGTTGCTGGAACTGAGTATTTCTAGTTTGGTGAAAAGAAGGACTAGGGGTGACATGATAGCAGTGTTCCAATATCTCAGGGGCCACCACAAAGAAGAGGGAGTCAAGCTATTCTCCAAAATGCCTGAAGGCAGGACAAGAAGCAATGGATGAAAACTAATCAAGGAGAGAACCAACTTAGAACTAAGGAGAAATTTCCTGAACAGTTAGAACCATTAACCAGTGGAATAACTTGCCTCCATAAGTTCTGAATTCTCCAACACTGGAATCTTTTAAGAAGAGATTGGACAACCATTTGTCTGAAATGGTATAGGGTTTCCTGCCTAAGCAGAGGGTTGGACTAGAAGACCTCCAAGGTCCCTTCCAACTCTGTTATTCTATTTTATTTCCACAAACATCTGATACTGTGGAAAATAATTCTTTCTCTCTTGTAAACTCCTTGCTTTCTCGTGTGAATCAGGAAGATGTTGATTTAAGCTTGCTTTCTTGCAAGGTGATCAACCAAAATTGCAAGAAGAAAAGGGTCGTCCTTCCAATTTTCTGAAAAACTATGCAAATGTGAAATATTAATAAAGAGATTCATCCTCGTTGTGGTATACCAACATGGATCCTTCCATGGAGCATCAGGCTAACAATAGAGACTTGACGTGAAGCCTATATACTGGCTGAAGTCATAGAGGAGTTTAACTATGGTTTAATTGGGTATGTTAAATTGGCTGGGTTAACACATTTCATGAAGCAATAAAAATGGCTATCTTGAGGACTGGGTTTGCATGATATGCTTCATAAACAGAGATGGAGATCTTACAGGAGAACAGTTGTGGTATCATAGTTGTAGGTTGTCAATCTTTGGAAGTTTTTAAGAAAAGGCAGGACCACAGGAGCACTGGGTATGGGGAGCAATAGAATAAAAAAAATCTAGATCATGACTGTGTTCAATAAAAACAATTGCCTTAGATACCGACTGTGTTCTGTGATACCAATAAAGAAGAATATTTGTAGCTCAGGGCTGAAATGAGGAATCCTTGGCGCTCTCTGAGCTGGGTGGTTTTCTTGCAGACTGTCAATGGAGATTCCCAGTCATCCAGATCATGGTTGTCCCAAAGGTGCTTTTTTCAAGAGACAACTGACATTCTGGTTTTTCTTTGAAGATGTTTTACTTCTCATCCAAGAAGCTTCTTCAACTCTGGCTGGATGGTGGGGAATGGAAGGATTTATACACCTTGCAGATAGCTGGTCATTAGCATTCTTTTTTTCTTGCAGATGTTTCTGCAAGGTGCCATCACGAGTGCTGTGTTCTGTGACTATAAAACTCTGCCCTCTCTTTTACATGAATTGTGGTGTTTTTTGGGTGGGTGGGTGGGTGGGTTATCATAACTCATAACTTCATAGACCTCAGATACTGTCCTGGCTGGACAGTGACCTCTTAGAAAAGTTTGATTGGTTTTCCTGCACCTACATTGCAAGGGACTGGACTATGTATGCTGATAATTCCTTCTAACTCCATAATTCTGTGATTCTAACTTCTGTGATTGAAATAAAGCACATTATTATGGCTTAGTACCAGCTGGACAGTGTTTGTGAAAGTTGTGGGTAGAAGACAGTGATGACCAGTAAATGATGACTGGCTAAGGTCAACTCATGCACCAAGTGGATGTTTTCCACCCACCACTGAGATTTGGCATTGTTCTTTTTAATGCTGAATTTAAGCTCCTTTCTTTCCTCTTCAGGTTGTGATACCGATGTTCTCTGAAACAACTCCCAGCGGTTTAGTGTATCGACATCACAATATCTGTAAGACAGATTCATAAGACGGATGCATATTAATAAAACCATCATCTCTGCGGTCCTAGTGACAGCTTTTACTGCAGAAAAGCAAAGTCTTCATGACTGTTCCTATCGCTTGCTCTACTGCCTTAGATTACCCACTTCAAAATGGGAAATGAAATCACTCATTTTAGATAATTCAGGTAGACCTTGACTTACAACCACATTGGAGTCTATAATTTCTGTTGCTAAGTAAGAGAACCGTTAAGTGAGCTGTGTCCCATTTTACAGCCTTTTTTTTTTTTTTTGGCCACAGTTTGTTAGTGAATCATTACAGTTTTTAAGTGAATCATGCAATTGTCAACCGACTCTAGCCTCTCCCGTTGTTTTTGCTTGTTGAAAACCAGCTGGGAAGGTTACCAAATGGTGATCATTTAATTCTGGGATAATGCAACCATCATAAATTACATGCCAGTTGCCAAGTGTCCAAATTTTGAACATGTGACCGTGGGCATGTCAGTGTGAAAAGCAGTTATAGGTCACTTTTTTGGTGCCATTGCAACTTCGAACAGTTGCTAAGTGAATGGTTGTAAATCAAGGACTACCTGTATTGGTGGGAGGGACTTTTAGGGTCCTAACAAAAGAATATTGGAAAATCCATGCTGGGTTTTTAATACAAGGTTGTCCACTCTTAGCATCATTTCATTCACATATTCTAATACCTATCCTACCATAGCAGAGGCAGGATATGGTCTCAGTTCTAGGGTAACCTATCCTCCAATTCTACTGGCGGGCTTCCCAGAAGCATCTGGTTGGTCATTATATGAAAAGATATGTGGGAATGGCTTTGGGAGATGGAGGCAAAAGATATTGCCATGGGGATGGTCAGATAAGAGTGGTCATAGCCTACTGTCACATAATGGGTGTAAAACAGCTCATGGGGTTGTTGTTGTTCAGTTGTTAAGTCATATCCTACATTTCATGATTCCATTCACCATAGCATGACAGGCCACTCTGTTCTCCTCTGTCTTCCATTTTCTCCTGGAGTTTGCCCAATTCATGTTCGTTGCATCAATGACTCTGTTTAACCATTTCACCCTCTACTGTCTCCTTCTTCTTTTGCCTTCCATTGTTCCCAACTTCAGGGTCTTTTCCAATGAGTCTTCTCTTCACATTTTGGTGGCCAAAATATTTGAGCTTTAGCATCAGGGACTGTCCTTCCAAAGGGTGTCCGGTTGATTTCCTTTAGGATCTCCTTGAGTATTGGTCTTCTTGCAGTCCGAGGGACCCTCGAGAGTCTTCTCATAAGTCTTCTCATAAGGGACCTTCCCCTAAATTCTGTGGCTGTAAAGGAAATAGCGGGAGATTTATACATTTAGATTTGCAAGGTTCTGTTCGTAGAGTGTTACTACATATTAGCTTATATAGTTGCGTTTTGTATCTAAAAAGGCAAACAACAGTCTTGCAAATGTTAATACCACTTTATAATGCTTTGGTAAGGCCATACTTTCAATACTGCATCCAATTTTGGTCGCCACAATGTAAAAAAGATGTTGAGACTCTAGAAAGAGTGCAGAGAAGAGCAACAAAGATGATATGGGGACTGGAGGCTAAAAGATATAAAGAACAGTTGCTGGAATCAAATATGTCTAGTTTAATGAAAAGAAGGACTAGGGATGACAGGATAGCAGTGTTCCGATATCTCAGGGGCTTCCATAAAGAAACGGAAGTCAAGCTATTCTCCCCTGAGGGCAGGACAAGAAGCAATGGGTGGAGACTAATCAAGGAGAGAAGCAACTTAGAACTAAGGAGAAATTTCCTGACAGTTAGAACAATTAATCAGTGGAACAACTTCCCTCCAGAAGTTCTGAATGCTCCAACACCCGAAGCTTTTAAGAAGAGATTGAATAACCATTTGTCTGAAATGGTATAGGGTTTCCTGCCTAAGCAGAGGGTTGGATTAGAAGACCTCCAAGGTCCCTTCCAACTCTGTTATTCTATTCTGTTCTGTTCTTTTCCATTCCATTCTATTCTAAATACTCTCCTTCATCTTTTCTACATGCTTGCAAATCATTCTGCTTTTTAGTTACTGGACATTTACTGCTTAGTATTTGGCAAATTAGCAGCAAACCCTTTTAGTTGTGTACTAAATTTGATAAGCTTTCAGACAACAAGGCATTGTGTTTGTTCCTGATGGATTGTCATCTGCTTGTCTTCCGAGCATTTCATTTTCCCCTAAAGCAGGTGCTGGCCTAATATATGTCCAGTTCATGCAAGGGATCATTCAAAACAGCCAAGATCTGATTTGTGATTGGTGATCAAGTTCATTGGGCTTTGTGATCTGTCGGTTGGCTTCCACCCGAGTCGGCTTGATTTAACAAATTCACTTCACTAAAGTTATGCATGCGTGTGCATTCTTGTGACTGAATCCCTTCAGGGAGTTCCAATTCCCTTAAAGACAATGAATCAATTTGACAGCCTTGTGAGAATGCAACCACCACTGTTTTGCAGATACATGAATAACTTTATCCACAATTAGTTACAAAATCTGGCTCTGGAGAATTCTTTGTATTGCTCCTCTGTAGTGGCTCAGTTTTAGACATCACCCTAAGCTAAGGTGTTTTTCAGTCATGTTTTAATGAGCAAGTGGACTCAATTCACATATTCTTTCCAGGCCACAATGACTGAAAATCTCTTGCTGAAACAAGTTCACAGAAATCACACAATGGCTTAGCTTATCTTGAATTCCTTCCTTCCTTCCTTCCTTCCTTTAAAAATAATTTTTATTAAGTTATAAAATATTATAAAATACAAAGTACAAAAGCAAATAAGAGGACAATGAAGGGAAAGGGAAAAGGGAACAGAAAACTAAGGAAGGATCGGCAAAGAAAAATAAATAGAAACATTGACTTCAGACTCTGTTACAGTAGAAAAGGGCATTATCAAAAAAAACCACAACTTTTGGTTTGATCATAGTAGTAAGTATAAACCAGTTGTTTCTGCAAAATTCCCTCAATCTAATCCAGGGGTGTCAAACTCAAACCCAGGTGTCTGATCCAGTCTATGGGGTGCTGAGATTTGGCCAACAGAGCTGCCCTGGAAATAATGAAGGATTGGCCCACAGTGCCTCTGCCAGTGAAAACGGAGCTTGGGGGGGGGGGGCATGCATGGCCCTCCCGAGTTCTGTTTTTGCTGGCAGAAGGTTTCAGGAGGCCTTTGTAGCTGAAAACAAAGCTCCAAGCCTCCAAGTGATGTCATGCTGGCCATGCCTGTTGTGTATAAGAATTGGAATACTCCAAATACCTTAATTTGATTGGCTGAGCAGGCCGCGATAGGATTGGTTAGTAAAGTACCATTGAAATTGGCCCGCCTGACAGCAGGAAAATTTAAAGAGCTGTCATTGGCCACAAGCCGCGAGCAGCCGCTATAAAAAGGGCTTCCACGGCTCCAGCAATGTTCTATTATGAAGTCACTGAATTAGTTAAGAATAAAGAGCTGTTTGATGAACACCGGTCTCGAGTACTTCTATTCTCAGGACAAAACACTGGCAATGAGGATGGAATCATTTTAGAAGAGCGAGACCGAAGCACGCAGCAACAAGAACCGAGCGACCAAAATGGCCGGTAACAATGCACTGCCCGCATTGTTCAACCCAGCCGAAGAAGATTGGGAGTCATACACTGACCGCTTCCTGATGTTTCTAGAAAGCAACGAGCTACAAGGAATAACCGACCAGAGGAAGAGAGCCATATTCCTCACGCACTGTGGCCCTACTGTGTTCAAGATGGCCAAGGTGTTAGCCAAACCGCGGGACGTAAAACAAATGGCATGGCCAGATTTAAACCAAATGCTATGAGACCATTATGCGCCTGTGGTCTCCAATCTTATTAGAAGACACGAATTCTATAAGCGATATCAATGGGAAGACAAGAGCATCGGAGATTTCGTAGCAGCCCTAAGAGATATTGGAGGAGCCTGCGAATTTCTCAACATGGACGAAGCCATGAGAGACCACATGGTCCTTGGATTGAAGGACGCTACACTCCAAAGCAAGCTACTAAACAGACCGAATATCACAGTGGCTGAGGCCATCGCAGAAGCCACCGCTGCTGAAGCGGCCAAGAAATCCGCAGCCACCATGCGCCAAATAAACTCAACAAATCCAGAACCACAGAACCAAGCTCGAGTGAAGAAGGCAGAGGGAACACAAAAACAAACCACCGTGACTGCCCACCATGAAGACCTCGACTCCCCAAGCAACACCAATGATGACAATGAAGACATACATAGGCTTCAGTCAGAAAGGAATCGGCGGGAAAAAAGAGGAAGGAGGTGAGAATTCCAGTGTGCTGGATGTGAAGGGGACCACCCACGCTCTGAATGCAGATTCCTGGATGCCATTTGCAGATTTTGTGAGAAACGGGGGCACATTGCAAGGGTCTGCCAGAACAAAAAGAGCTATAGTCCAAAAAGATGCAGCAGCACCCTCCCCATTCCCCCCCAGAAACAGAGATAGACAAGCCGGAAGCCAATGGAACCGAGAGAACAGAAGCCGGTGAATGAATGACAAAGAAACACACCAAACAATAATCATAGGAAATGCCAGGGCAGCAAACGCAAAAAAAGGTCCGAATAAACGTAAAAATCGAAGGAAAGCCCTGTGAAATGGAAGTAGACGCTGGATCATACCTGTTAATGGTATCATGGAACACCATCAGAAATTTGATACTAGACATTAAGCAAAGAGACCTGGAACAGCAAAGCCTAATACTCAAAGATTACCAGGGAAACCGAATCCCAGTAGTGGGTCTTGGACATTTCCTAATAGAATTCAAAAATCATGCTGAAGTACTTCCTCTGACAATCGTCGACCATGATCGCCCTAGCCTGCTGGGAATCGAATGGTTCGTGCCCCTGGGAATCGGAGTGACAGGAATCAACAGCATCAACGAGACTGATTGGGAGGAGAGCCTGCTGAAGGAGTTCTGGGATGTATTCGACGGGACCCTAGGCAAGTACAAGGGGACCCCTATAACATTCAGCCTAGACCGTAAGATAGCTCCCATCAGGCTCAAAGCCAGACACGTTCCCTTTGCCTTAAAACTGAAAATAGATGAGCAGCTTAACAAACTCATCGCACAAGGGGTGTTAGAGCCAATCAACCATGCCAGGTGGGAAACCCCCATCATGACTCCTGTCAAACCAGATGGGTCAGTACGCATCTGTGGTGACTATAAGGCCACCCTCAATCATTCACTCCAGCAAAGTGCATACCCTGTTCCAGTAGTTCAACATCTGTTGCATTCATTAAGGGGAGGAAAAATTTTCGCGAAACTTGATCTCGCACAAGCATACCAACAGCTGCTGGTTGACCCCAAAACTGCAGAAGCACAGTCTATAGTCACACACAGAGGGGCATTCAAATGCAACAGACTTCAATTTGGTGTTAGCGTTGCCCCAGGCGTTTTCCAAAGCCTAATGGAGCGCCTTCTAAATGGACTGAAAGGGGTCGTTCCCTATTTTGATGATGTATTAGTATCCACGAAAAACAAACATCAATTACAAGACAGATTGAGAGAAGTCTTGCAAAGATTCAGGGAAGCAGGGCTTAAAGTCAAAAAAGAAAACTGTCAACTAGCTACCAATCAAGTCGAATTCTTAGGCTACCTTATAGATGAAAAAGGGATACACCCCACTGAAAAAAAAAGTAAAAGCAATTAAAGATGCACCCAAACCTAAGAACAAAATAGACTTACAGGCGTTCTTAGGTCTCATTAACTTCTACAATGTCTTCCTGCCCCAAAAGGCAACCGTAGCAGAGCCATTATATCGGCTATTAGATTAAAAAAAACTGTCTGGAATTGGGGCCACCGAGAACAAGCAGCATTCCAAAACATTAAGGACTTATTAACATCCAACACCATTTTAATACAATACAGCAACACCCTGCCACTGATGGTCACATGTGATGCATTGCCTTTTGGAATCGGCGCCATACTGAGCCACAAGCTACCAGATGGCAGAGAAGGCACAGAGAAAAGGTGATCTTGACCGAACGATGGAAGACCACGCTGAGACTGAGCTGCGCAGGTCAAGTAGGACCTGCAAAAGCCCCACCTACCTGCGTGACTACGTTACGCATGTTGGATGAAACCAAGAGGGGAGGGGTGTTGTGTATAACAATTGGAATACTCCAAATACCTTAATCTGATTGGCCAAGCAGGCCGCAATAGAATTGGTTAGTAAAGTATTGTTGCAATTGGCCCACCTGATGGCGTGAAAATTTAAAGAGCTGTCATTGGCCGCAAGCCGCGAGCAGCCGCTATAAAAAGTGCTGCCGTGGCTCCGGCAATGTTCTGTTATGAAGTCACTGAATTAGTTAAGAATAAAGAGCTGTTTGATGAACACTGGTCTCAAGTACTTCTATTCTCAGGACAGAACAATGCCCACCCTCACCATGTCCACCTCAGCTTCCCAAGGTCAAACAGAACCCTGATGGTGGCCTTCAGTGAATCGAGTTTGACACTCTTGGTCTAATTTACAAAACCCAAAATCAAAATTTCATTCTTTTCCACATCAAGCAGGGAGTTGAAAAGTGGTTCCCATGTAAAAACAACAGTACAAATAAATGTTTTTCTTTGAGCAGAGTAGTCAATTTTGCCATTTCAGTCAACTCCATCAGCTTCTGCAACCATTCTTCTATAGTAGGAATCAATATTTTTTCCAAGACACAATGACTGAAGATCCCGTGCTGAACTAAGATCATACAAATCATGTAATAGTTTAACTTATTTTTTCCTTCTTCCCTTCCTTCCTTCCTTCCTTCCTTCCTTCCTTCCTTCCTTCCTTCCTTCCTTCCTTCCTTCCTTCCTTCCTTCCTTCCTTCCTTCCTTCCTCCCTCCCTTTAGATTAACAGAGTTGAAAAGGACCTCATAGGTCATCTAGTCCAACCTCCTACCCAAGCAGGAGACTCTACACCTTTTCTGACAGATGGCAGTCCAATCTCTTCTTGAAAGCTTATCCCTATCCTAACTCTATCCCTAAGCCTAAATCTAAGCCTCATCCTCATACCTACCTATAGTACCTATCTTTGGTTTTCTCATTCCCCTTCCTCAAAAAGGATTCTGAGAAATTAGAAAAGGTTCACAGAATCATAGGGTTGGAAAGGATCCTGAAGGTATTCTGAACCAGCCCCATGTTCCAACAAATGAGAAGACAACATGGTGGTGGAGGACTTCATGGATGGTGGAGCACAGCCCTGTGAAAGAGACTCGGGAATGCTAGCTTGAGAAGAGAAGACTGAGGAAAGATAAGATAGTAAATACTAAAGAGGTGTCACATAAAAAGATTGTAACATGCTGTTATTTATCATCTATTGTTAATGGCATGACTTTTAAATATCGGTTCATAGTGGCACATTTACTGTATTTTGAATCAAGCATTAGTAATGATTTGTTTGAAGCACTATCTGTACAGAATGATTCCAGGTGCAATCAGAGGTGATATTCAGCAAGTTCTGACTAGTTCTGGAGAACCAGTAATGGAAATTTTGAGTAGTTCAGAGAACCAGCAAATACCACCTCTGACTGGCCCTGCCCCCATCTATTCTCTGCCTCCTGAGTCCCAGCTGATCGGCTGGATCTTCTTTTGTTGCCCTGCACAGGAGAACGGAGCTGGAAAGCAGGTTAGTGGGGTGGGGAGGGAATAGAGATTTTGCAGTATCCTTCCCCTGCCACACCCACCAAGCCACGCCCACAGAACCTGTGGTAAACAAAATTGAATCCCACCACTGGTGCAGATGATTTCATGGGGCAGGAAAGAAGGGTCTCTGTGCAGGAGAAAAAAGATACCTTGTCTGTTTGCAAGACAGGTTCTGCTTTGAATGAGTTCCAGAGACAACAGGACCTTTTCTTTATCATTCCAGGGGATTAGATGGGATCAGAGGTTGAGATTACAGGGAGGTAGTTTCAGGTGAGGAACTGGGAGGAAGAATCTCTCATGCTAACTGTGGACTTGATGGATCACAAGATTCCCTGGGGTAACTATGGAGAAGGGGGTGATGCTTTTGGAAAAGACCAAATTGCAAAATAGTAATAAAGTTCTAGGTGGTATTTTAATATACTCTGAAGTCCTGGTCCTATTTAATCTATGAGAAATTGCATTCAATTGTTCTATTTTGTAAACCAATCATTCTTTATAACATCATTTCTCAAATGTTGTGACCCTGAAGTCAAATAATGCAATCCTGTTGTTTGGGTATCGGAGTAACATTTTCTTACATCTAATTCAGAAGAGATCTCTGCCTCCTATTTACTTGCTTCCCTTTCAGTCTTGGAGAAGTTTTTGGGGAAAAACAGAATTGATTATACTACCCAACTCTGTCCATGATCGCAATGACTTTGGTTATGCAATCAGCCTTTCTTTTTCCTTTCCTTTCCTTTCCTTTCCTTTCCTTTCCTTTCCTTTCCTTTCCTTTCCTTTCCTTTCCTTGTCTTTCTTTCTTTCTTTCTTTCTTTCTTTCTTTCTTTCTTTCTTTCT
>BLBF01000036.1:20800517-20846684 GCA_015471245.1 Laticauda colubrina | reverse complement strand
TCTATCTATCTATCTATCTATCTATCTATCTATCTATCTATCTATCTATCTATCTATCTATCTATCTTGGATCCTCTATCTATTTGTCTGTCTGTTTGTCTGTCTGTCTTATCTTCTATCTATTTATCTATATCCAGGGTAATGTTGCAGGATCCAGTCTGGGTCGGTCACTGGAACCAGAGATTTGGTCTTCCAAGCTTTCAGACAGCTTTCAGTGCTGGAGCCCATCCTCAGGGACCTTTTCTCTCATCATATTCTGGTAGAGAGAAGTTCTCTGAAGATGGGTGTCCTGCCCCCACCGAAGCCTGAATCTGTGGGGAAGACAAGCTGGAACTGGAGCTGACAGAGATCAAGGGGAGGCTTAGTTGGCTTCCGAGGAAAATGGGGAGGAGCAGATCTAGTCAGGCCAGGGCCTTTCAGGATTGAGATGGCTTATAGGCAGGGAGGATCAGGGGCAGGATGACCCAGCGAGACTAAGCAGTGAACATGAGAGACACAGTTCAGGTGATCAGCAGGAATCACCCCCTTCTTATCCTCAAGCACAGAGAGTGGACAGAAGGCGAGAACAGCTCAGACTGACTCAGCTACTCGGGAGGAATGTACCCTGCCTCTCTTCATAAGGCACACCTGGGGACTGAGGCTTAAAGAAATGCTGTAAGAAGGGTCATTTGTCGGGAACAAACACTGAATTCTTGAAGTGTTGAGTGCTGATGTTTGAACTTTCCTGGATTCCATGCATTCTTTCTGTATTTCTGGATACTTGACTTACTCCTTTGCTTCCTGAACTCCTCGACTTGTCCTGCTGGATTTCTTGCTTTGCAGCTGTCATATTAACAGTGCTGGGCTGTACTATTTACAGCCAGAGGCTGCTTGAGGTGTGTGTGTGTGTGTGTGTGTGTGTGTGTGTGTGTGTGTGTGTTTTATCACTTTGCTCTGGGACTTGCCAGAAACATGGGAATATTTGGGGAAATTTGGACCAATAAAGGGGCGATTTGAAATGCCAGCTGCCTGTGTTGCCTCTGTGCTGTGCCCTGGATCATCACAATGGGTTCCAGCACAAGTCCGAAAGTTCAAAAAATTAAATATCTGGTCCCAGTGACAGACCCAGACTGGATCCTGCAGTATGACTTCCACTATAGGTGTCTGGGAACCTATTTCAGACTTTTGCAAAATGACTTTGGGAATGATTTGCCTATTCTTATAATGAGTTCATGGGTCATATGAAAAGTGATGAAGGACAGATTTACCAGAAGGTTATCTGCTACTTTCGATTATGTTATTCTTCAAAATATTCATTTCCACACCAACTTAAGATTGCCTTCCTTTCTGAACAATTGGGCATGATTCCAAAGTTCAATACAGCATATTTTATACTTCCTGCTACTGAACTACATTTGCCCTTTAATGCAAGTCTAATTTTCACATCCTGAATATAAACAAAAAGTGAAAACATTGATATTTATAGAATTCTGAATGTTGTGGTTCATTTCATTCAAATGTTGTTAGCCAGAGGACTATACACACCCAAAAGTGTATATGTATCAATCTAGGAAAAAGCACTTGGAAACATATAAATTAGAAAAGATCCCCATGGATATTTATATAGATTTTTGTGAGATCATAGAAAATATGCAAATTTGTTGGCTTATGCAGAAACAGGGTGGAATGAACTAAATACTGGAAGAGGGAGAAGGAGAAAGAGCCTGGGCAACCATTTAACCAAGATAGTATAAGGTCTTCTGTTTTGAGCAGTGGGTTGGACTAAAGAAACCTCTGAGGTCCCATCCATCCCTATCATTCTACATTCTATGTATTAGAAAGGAAAGGAATCAAATTTTGTGAGTTGTCTCTTGAAAGTGATTTCTGAAGCCTTTTTAATTTAATTGATCTAACCCTAAGAAATTTTCCTTTGCTGATACAAGAATACCAAGATTACATTAGAGCTTAGATCTATGAGGTACCTAAGAAACTAGTCATTTCTCAGTGACCTACTCATAGATTTCTTTCTTGTCTCAGTAAGACCCCATCAGCCAATTATAAACTTCAAAGTGTCTTCTACACAATTCCCAACTGGCAACTTGTCAGAACCCTGCATTCAGCACAGCTTCCATTTAGTTCTGGTTGTGAAGATCAATAGACCAAGACCATTAAATGCAGATGAGGACCCAACTTCTCTAACCCTAACCAGGAATCCCTTCCTTGTTTCTTCACCATGTTTCAGGGGCAATCACTAGCCAGGGCTACCACCATATCCTCTGTCTTCTCCAGTGCAAGCCATCTTAGGCAGAGTGCAGAAAAAGAGTAAGAAACAGAAAATTAAAAGCATGAGATGACAAAAGGAAACCCAAATAAATCTAGGTTATACCATCACCATTCACTATACCTCTCCATACCTTTCATCCTTATAAACCATTCTTACTTGAGCCACGGTAACACAGTGGTTAGAGTGCAATATTGCAGGTTAACTCTGCTAACTGCCAGCAGTTCAGTTCTGATCAGCTCAAGGTTGTCTAAGCCTTCCATCTTTCTGAGGTTGGGTAAAATGTGGAGTTGGATTGTTGGGGGAAATATACTGACTCTGTAAACTGCTTAGAGAGGGCTGTAAAACCCTGGAAAGTGGTATATAAATCTAAGTGCTATTGCTATTACTTCTACGATGACTTTTTAAAAGCTTGTCAACTCTTCCTTTCTTCTTTCTTTCTGTCTTTTTAAAGTGAATTAAAATTTAATACACATTGAGAATTATCAAAAAGGTTAGAGATTATTGCCAATATTTGTAAAGGTTTATCTTTGGATCTATAAATTAGATACAATATTCTTATGTTCCTTCCTCAATTCTTTTTTTTTTCTGAGGATCTCTTCAATTCCATCCAACCATAACTTCTTCAGTCCTTCCCTTCTACTAGACTCATTTTCCTTTGCCCTCATTCAGAGAAGACCCACAAACTTGGCATGTTATTTTTGAGAAACTCTTTAGATAACTGCCTCTGAATGATGCTGTTTAGATTCCCATCATTGCAATGCCAGGCACAAAACAAACAGGGAATGGAGATAGTCAAGCTTCAGCACACACAATCAGCAGTAAATTGTGATATAGATCAATCAAGACTTGCCCCAAAGCTGAGGCTCCTTGTGATTTGTTACAACAGTGTAACTCAGTAAATTTTTATGTTCAGGATTTAATGGTGTTGGTGGGGAGGAAGGAGGAAAGCTCTGTTTCAAATGTCCTTTTGGAAAAATACATGGACAGCCATGTATTTTTCTTGACAATGAGCACCATTAGCTATTTGTTCATGTTGCCAAAAAAAAAAAAAAAAAGGTTCTAGTTTTGTGCTATTTTATAAAATAATAAGAAAAGGATGCTACAGAGAATGGCCCCATTTCTGGATAGGAAATTTGTCATCTAAAGACCAGGGGTGTCAAACTTGATTTCATTGAGGGCCACATCAGGGTTGTGTTTGACCTTGGGGAGCCAGGGTGGACGTGGCCAGGGTTGGCATGGCCAGGTTGATGTCACTCATGTCAGGTGGCTCCTGTAGTGGCCCAAGTGCTCTGCCAGCAAAAATGGGCTTCCAAGCTCCATTTTGGGTTGTGACGGCCTACTGCCACCCTCTGCCAGTGAAAATGGAGCTCAGGGCAGCGTGTGGCCTTCCCAAGCTCCATTTTTGCTGGCAGAGGAACTGGAGGCCAGCCCTTCACTGTTTTCAGAGCAGCCCCACAGGCTAGATCTAAGCACCCTGCAGGCTGGATCTGGCCTGTGGGCCTTGAGTTTGACATGCCTGATCTACACTATTATTCTTAAAGCCTCTTTGGATTTCAGCCCTGAGCATCCTAACTGCACCACTGACTGGCTTTACTGCTTTTGAGGTTAAGCTATCCAGTGATAGAATTAAAAATATTTTACTACCGGTTCTTTGAGCGCACGCGGGGAGATTTCTAAAATGGGCAATTTTAAGCATGAAAACTTACCTTACCGTCAGTGCTGGTGAATAAAACAGCTGAGGCACGACGGTCCACTCTGCCATGCCTATCAGCTGAGCTACAAACAAAGGAAATATAGGACAAGAAAGGGTGGGTGGGCATAACCAACTGCTGATTGGCACTACCAGATTGCTAGAACCAGTGTGAACCAGTAGCATACCACCACTCAAGCTATCACTTGGGAGAAGATAGCCAACTTGCTGAGGAACACAGAGGTTTGCACAAGCAAATACTGAATTGTGAACAAGCAGGTGGCAGTTAGCATCTTTTCAGTAGTTTTATGAATGAGATTATAAATCAGGTAACACAACAGATAATGCTGGGACTCTGAGACCATAAATTAGACGAGAAAAAAGTCTGCAAAAGGAACAGATAAAGCTTGCATAAAGTTCATAGCTGTTGCTTGAATAGGCTGCAAAGAAGAAACCCATTATAGTCCAACTGTCCAGAGCCAACCAAGTTTATAATATTCAACACAGGGCTGGTAAGCCAAAGACCTCTTTGTAGGGCATGGAACCAGGAGAAACCAAGAATAAGAGGTTCAAGAAATATAAATCTTGAAATGGAAGGTTGTTCCCACCAAGGTGAGAGAGCTGGGAAAGCTGATGTTTTTCCCTCAAGACTTGATGATCCTCACTGATCCTAGCTGATTTTCTTCACTTTTAAAAAAATGTGATTTAGAAATACTCTGTATTTTGCTTCATTTTAGAAACAGAGAGAGTGACACTGTTTAAAACAGGGGTGTTTATAGAAAAATGTGGTTTCTGTGTTTGGAGGCATATATGTTTTACACATGTGAATGAATATACATAAAACGGTCTTAAATCAATATTATGTATTTCTTCCATGTCTAGATCAAACTTTAAACTGCCAGAATGAAGCCACCTTTTTGGCTTTGTCATTGGCCAAAGTAAGTACATATTTTTGGTATAGCCAATATACCAGCAGATGGGCTGGGCTCTGTGTCTCTCCACATTCACATAGTGTATTGCTATCCTCTAAGAGTCTCCACTTGAGATATTGGTTTTACATTTAGGGTCTCCTGCTCTCAATCTATTCTGTGTCCTCCGAGTAGTATAAGGGAGGTCAGATCCTCAATAGTAGTAACTGTGAGAGGGATCTTGGAGTGGACAATCATTTTAAATATGAGCCAGCAGTATGCTGCAACTGCCAAAAAAGCCAACACAATTCTAGGCTGCATAAATAGAGGGATAAAATTAAAATCAGGTAAAGTGTTAATACCACTCTATAATGCTTTGTAAAGCCACATTTGGAATAATACATCCAGTTTTGGTTGCCATGATATTTTGCTATTGATATTTTGATATTTTGATATTTTAGATGCTGAGACTCTAGAAAGAGTGCAGAGAAGAGCAACACAGATGATTCGGGGACTGGAGGCTAAAACATATGAAGAAGGATCACTAGAACTGGGTATGTCTAGTTTGATGAAAAGAAGGACTAGGGCTGACATCATAGCAGTGTTCCAATATCTCAGGAGTTGCCACAAAGAAGAGAGAGTCAAGCCATTCTCCAAAGCACCTGATGGCAGGAAAAGAAGCAATGGGTGGAAACTAATCAAGGAGAGAAGCAACCTAGAACTAAGGAGAAATTTCCTGACAGAACAATTAATCAGTGGAACAACTTGCCTCCAGAAATTGTAAATGCTCCAACACTAGACGTTTTTAAGAGGAAATTGGACAGGATAACCATTAGTTTGAAATGGAGAAGGGTTTCTTGCCTAAGCAGGGGGTTGGACTAGAAGACCTCCAAGGTCCCATCCAACTCTATATTCTATTCTAGATCCTTTGACCATATTCTCCTTTAATGTTATGCCTTGCTCTATTTTCTTTTGCCTCCATCTTTTAATTCAATTTTGTTTTTGTGTACTCTCAATAATATTTGTTCTAATCATAAATACTACATAATAATGATGTGCAACGGGATCATAATATCTCTGTTTTTTTTTCATCTTCCCTTCTCTACCTTCTTTTTTTTTCTAGGTTTTTTTTTCCTTGTTTTTAATGTTTTAAGTAATTTGTAAAGCACTTTGACTTGATGGAAATCAGGTAACATAAAACTTTATACACTGTTGTTATGTTGAAGAAACAATCAGTTCCATGTTTAGACTGGATTTGGCATTTTTATCTACCTATTGAGTCCTTCACAAGGACCTATGATAGGCAGATGTTATTTGATGATGTTAAAGGTTCTGTCGATGTAAATTATTATTATGTTTCATTGCACAGTTAGCCAGATGTTGTTTGATGCTGTTAAAGATATTGTTGCAAGTTATGTTATTATTTATTACATAATATAATCCTGTCCTGGCTGGCTTTACTTGAGAGAACTGAGTTATCCTCCTATAATCCTTTTAAGCAAAGTGCTTGTTTCTAACATGTTTCCTAAAATGAATATTTCATCTTGGTTTATGTACTTTTAAAAAAAATTAGAGGGACCCAAACATAGTAAAATTTCAAGCAAGATTTAAACATAAGCAATCATATTCACCTTAGGACTCTGAAGGAGAACAGTAACAGCATCGAGTCTTCTGATGTTACAGAAAACTCCTAAGAATACCATGGATCACAAATGGATCGTGGAACTAATCAACCCAAAGTTCTCACTCAAGGTGCAAATAACCAGGCTCAAATTATCAAACTTTGGACAACATGATGAGAAGAATTGAGACCAATTATAATGATATACATACATACATACATACATACATACATACATACATACATACATACATATATATGTGCTGTTTAGCTTCCTTCGGGTATTATCCCACGTCATTGTAGTTCTGTTAAAGTTGTAGCAACGTTTCAGCAGAATCTCATCTGCCATCTTCAGGCTTCTGTATGGATGTGGGTCTTACAGCTCCTGGTTTTAAATTTGAGGCTGGTCCATTCTGATTGGTTGGGTGCCTGGACCTGTGTTCATTGGACTTGGAGTTTGATTGATTGGTGTTTCTGGTTTCTTCTGTCTGTTTTGTGGCTTTGATTGGCTGGCAACAGTCTGTTCTTGTGTTGGAGGCTTTCAGTGCAGCTTGGCTCCGTGTGAAATACAATATATTATATAATGTGCTTTTAAAGTTGTAGCAACGTTTCAGCAGAATCTCATCTGCCATCATCAGGCTTCTGTACTGAATTCGTATGTTGAATGCTGAAACGTTGCTACAACTTTAAAAGCACAACTACAATGACGTGGGATAATACCCGAAGGAAGCTGAACTGCACACACACACACACACACACACACATATATATATATTTGTTTTCTTAAGTTTTCGCGGGTACTTACAGATATATCTATATCTATATCTATATCTATATCTATATCTATATCTATATCTATATCTATATCTATATCTATATCTATATCTATATCTATATCTATCTATCAATATCTATATCTATCAGTATCTATATCTATATCTATATATGTTTTTTTTAAGTTTTCATGGGTACTTACATGTATGCTGTTCAGCTTCCTTCGGGTATGATCTGACAGCCAACGGCTTCCACAAAAACAAAGTCACCAGCTTGATCCACAAAAACACACAAAGACATAATAGAGACCTAGAAGATCAACAGACCTATGGAACAGCTGTCCTGCCCTACATAAGAAGTACTACAGACAAAATCAGTAAGATACTACACAGGCATCACATCAAGACTGCCTTCAAAACAGACAAAAAAATAGCAGCCATTCTTAGAAACCCCAAAGATAAAACTGACCTGGAAAACCAAGGCATACGAAGTTCCCTGTGCTTCATGCTCGGCCACATACATTGCACAGACCAATAGATGAATAAGTACCCGCCTGGATGAACACAAAAATTCAGTAAAAAAGCTGGAACCCACCTCCTCACTAGTCCAACACATGAAAACCACAGGTCACAACATCAACTTCAATGGCACCAAAACCCTAGCCACTATAGAAAACCCCAGCCACAGAATCATCAGAGAAGCCATAGAGATTGAAAAAAATACCTGAAAGCAAGAAAAGAAGAGATGATTCCACCAGACTGTCAATCATTTGGAAGCCTGCATTCTCAAATAGAAAGATCTCCACACGACAAGCGAGGCAAACACCTGGGCACAAACAGACTCCCTCTGATACCTCCAGCTCAAACACACCCCAACCAGGCACCCAGATGAAACCTAGCTTCCTAATAGATGATAGCCGTCCTTTCATGCAAAGCCAAGCTGCACTGAAAGCCTCCAACACAGCAACACAGTTTTGCCAGCCAATCAAAGCCACAAAACAGACAGAAGAAACCAGAAACACCATTCAATCAAACTCCAAGACCAATAAACACAGACCAAGACTCCCAACCAATCAGGATGAAGAAAAAACCATCCTGGCACAACAGTAGACTAGCCTCAAATTTAAAACTAAATGGCTGTGACAGCCTGACCCACAGACGAACTCAATACAGAAGCCTGATGATGGCAGATGATATTCTGCTGAAATGTTGCTACAACTTTAAAAGCACAACTACAATGACGTGGGATAATACCCGAAGGAAGCTGAACAGTGTATATATATGTATGTATGTATGTATGTATGTATGTATGTATGTATGTATGTATGCTGTTCAGCTTCCTTCAGGTATTATCCAACGTCATTGTAGTTGTACTTTTAAAGTTGTAGCAGTTTTGGCAGAATATCATCTGCCATCATCAGGCTTCTGTGTTGAGTTCGTCGTTAGTCAGGCTATCATGTATATGAAAATGTATATGTATATATGTATGTATATGTATGTATTTCAGCCAACACCAATTGTGACACTCGGTTGCATAACTTGCATTGCTTCCCCCACACACTCTTTTCATCAGAACAGAATGATAATTAAAACAATTACCAAAGGGTCACATTCCAAAGAGATATCCTAAACAGAAACTTGTAAGATGCTCATCTCCCATTTGAATGTTGCAGAGATGAGGGGAAAAAATGTGACAAGATGTCAGGTCATTGCATTTGTGGTGGGAAAAAGGGATGTAGGCTGCCTCAGGGCAAAAAGAAACACTGTCACTTTTATAGGAATTATTCAGACATACATGTTTTCTCAGCCTAGAAACCTCAGTCCAAAATATAAAGCAGGTGGGCCAAGAATTTTAGTGATAGGGTGTTCTTTTCTTTTTAAAAAAAATCCATCCGAAGCTACATAAGGACAAAAAAGAATGGAATTCAAGTGAAGTCCCAAAGGTGCTTTTTCAAGAGGCAACAGGACTTTCTGGATTTTCTTTGTAAACATTTTACTTTTCATCTAAGAAGCTTCTTCAGCTCTGACTGGATGGTGGGGAATGGAAGGATTTATACTCTACAACACAGTCCTTTCAACAGTTCCAAGATGGCTCCACACACCCACCACTGTGACATCAGGTGACCCTGATGTCACAGATAAACTTCCAGGTGGCCTAAACAACTTGTTTAAAGAATGCAAATGGCCAACTATCTGCAAGGAGTATAAATCCTTCCATTCCCCACCAGTGCAGTCAGAGTTGAAGGAATTTCTTAGATGAGAAGCGAAATGTCTTCAAAGAAAAGCAAGAAAATCAGTTGCCTCTTGAAAAGAAAACACCTTTTGGGAGAACCATGACCTGGATGATTGAGCATCTCCATAGATAAATTGAGCTCAAATATCTCATATACAACAAGATTGTCTTTTCCTACAGAATTTTAATGTGGGATGGAACCTATTAGGTTTGTTCTATTCAGCACAGGGTTTGTGGCCATAAATGACCCCACTAATTTTGGTGTTGGACACCATGCTGTCTTCTATTCAATCTTTCAGCCACCAACATTGAGTAGAAAGCATTGGTCTCACTCTGATTTGTCATCATCTATCATCTCTGCTGTGACACTAGACAGAATTCTGACAGCTGGGTGGATAGGCAAATGGATGGATGGATGGATGGGATAGATGGAATGAGATGGATGATAGATGGGTGGATAGGCAAATTGATGGATAGATAGATGAAAGATGAATGGATAGATAGATTGATTGATCAGCTACATCCCAGTTACAGAAGAAAACGAATACTTATTTGTATGTAGACTATGGACATTCCTTCAACTCTTTTTTTCTAGAGAGGAAAACTGTATATATACTTACTGTACACTTATGTAATTTTAATTCTAAGCCTCAGAAAGATTTGAGATCAAGACTAGAAACAGAAGCTTCTGAAAAATGGTTCCAAACTTCTAAAAAAAAATAACCTGGGATGATTCAGGCAGAAAGTGGATCCTTTGATTTAAATACAGTACTTCTTTGTCCCAAAGATTTTTTTTTTTCAGGAGGCAACTGGAATTTCTTTATTTTTCTCTTTGAAGACATTTCTCTTCTCATCCAAGAAGCTTCTTCAGCTCTGACAGGATAGTGGGGAATGGAAAGATTTCTAGATTCTCTGCAAATGGATGGAAATAAATTCTCTGGAAATTCATTCCTACTTCCATACCATTCAAAGGGTGCTTCAATGACCATCTAAAAGGATGCAAATGACCAACTGTCTCAAGGAATATAAATCCTTCCTGTCAGAACTGAAGTAGCTTCTTGGATGAGAAGTGAAATGTCTTCAAAGAAAAAAACAAGGAAGTCCAGTTGGCTCCTAGAAAAGCATTTTTGTGACAACCATGATCTGGATGACTGAGAATCTGTACAGACAGTACTTGTTAATCTCTACAGACAGTACTTGTTTATTTCTGAGCCATTTTTTCTCAACCTTGGTAGTTTTAACATGTGTGGACTTTGTGAGTTTTAGTTCCAAATTGGGTGACTTTGAGCCATTCTCTCTCAGTCCATCACATCAGGCTTGGTGACAAGCCAAGTCAGTTGGTCAATGTCTGTCACAATTGTTGTATTAAAAGTCAGCTGATCAAAAAAAAAAAAAAAGAAGAACTCTAGTAAGAGGACTCTATTCTAGACATTCTATTTTTTCTATGCTAGGTGTTATCATTGAAGAAGGATTCAGTCAGAATGGAATGCGAACTTGATCTAGATCAGTGTTTCTCAATCATAACAACTTTATGTCTGGTCTTCAATTCCCAGAATTCTCCAGTTGGTCCTATCCCTAAATTTTGGGACTTGAAGTTCAGATACAGATAGCTTAAAGTTGCTCCATTTGAGAAAAATTGATCTAGAGCAAGGGTGTCAAACTCAAAGCCTGGGGGACAGATCTGGCCCACAGGCTTCTTAGATTTGGCCCACAGGGCCACTCTGGAAACAGTGAAGGACTGGCCTGCAGTGCCTCTGCCAGCAAAAAGAATGTGAGAGTTTCTCTCAAGCTCCGTTTTCTCTGGCAGAGGGTTGCAGGAAGCCATTACAGCCGAAAATGGAGCTCAAGAGCCCATTTTTGCTGGCAGAGCACTTGGGCCCCCACAGGTGCACCCAACATGAATGATATCAAGCTGGCCATGCTCATCCTGGCCATGCCCACCACAGTCCCCCCAAGATCAAATACAACCCTGATGTGTCCCTCAATGAAATCGAGTTTGACACCCCTGATTTAGAGGATGATCTAGATCAAGGGTCCCCAAACTTGGTAAACTTGGACTTCAACTCCCAGAATTTCCATACATCTTAAGGTTACCAAGTTTGGGAACCCTTGTTCTATATACTCAATGCTATATACTATGAAGGAATAAGTTATGTCTGGCCATGAGAAAAGACAAATGAAGACACTTGTGCCAGGAAGAAAGAAATTTGAACAGGTATCACAACAAAGATGGCAATAAACTACCTCATATTCCTTCAAGGGCAAGGAACAGAAAGTTAGATTCCATCTGAATGCTAGGAAAGACTTCTTAGGAGGTAAAAGCAATCCAACAATGAAATTATTATGTAGAGAAGAATACGTTCCCCTTGATAGATGTTCAAACAGAGACCAATCAACCATCTGTCAGGGACACAATTTAAACTCCAGAATTTGATGTATTTGCCCACATGGTACCTTCCACGTTCGTGATGCTACAATCATGCAAATAATGTTAAAAGCCAGAAATATTCTTGAATGAACATGCAGAATATGTTCATTATACTGTTTTCATTTAAATCATTTTATTTTAATCTTTTTTCTCCTACCATGCTAATTTTCCCTGTCCCTTTTCTGGATTGCTCCATGCTTTTGAAACTGAGCAAAACTTTCCAAAACACAGCGTGCAACATTCTCAGACTGCAACCTATGGATTGAAAATTAATGATAATTATTGAGTGCTTGATTTGGCTGCCATGAATGGAGCATGGGTATGAACAACTAAAGTCAGGATTTCTCTTTAATGTCATTATGGACTGGTTGTCAGTTGACAGACAAAGTTCATAAAGCCATTTATCAATCTATATTATTTATTGCAGCAAGATGGTGTGGGAAGTATACCCCAAAAGGACAGTTGCAGAAACCTCAGAAACAGTGCCAAGAAAACTCAAGCCAGCCCTTCCCCCTTTAAGAAAACCAAGAATCACCAGCTGAAAGAAAAAACTCAGAGCAGCCTGCTAACAAAGGTTGTTACAAAAGTAATAAAAGCTGACCACAGAAATATTTAAGTAGAGCTATTAAGATAAGGGGAATCAGGCTAAAAATAAACTTTAAAAAGTAAGCTGAAACTCCCTTTTTCCTGCCCCTTGACAAGATTAATTCCTAAAATAGAAAAAGACAAAAGATTGAAATTGAATTAGCTCATCAGAGCAGGAAGGAAAAACGCAGAGCAAACACTAACCAGGACAAAGCCATTAAGCATAATAGGAATTGCCCAAAGTCCCTTCATTACATCACCCAAAAGCAAGATTCAACCAAGCCTGAGACTCAAGACAACCTACAAGTTACCCCTGCATGGCCCTATGGGAATCTGACAACCAATCAGGATACATTTCTTGCCAAAGGAACAGGAAATAAGTTCAAAGCCCAAGAGAGGGTATAAATCTCTCTCATACACACACACCCATGTGCTCGATTTTGCTCAGGACTTCAAACTATATGGTTTTACTGTCACCATTAAACCATCCTTCCAAGCAGTCTCCATGTTTCCAGTGTCTTTTTTCCCATTTTGAACTGAATCCAGATGAGCATTTCTTCCAACAAGGGAAACTACTAAACACTACTTGATAAAATCCAAAATATTCTATATTAGCATTAAGATTATTGAAAGTTAGTTAAATAACTCAGTGAAACAAAAACCTGTCACATTTTTCCCCAAATATCTAGTATCTTTACACAGAAAACAACAAAATTCTCTTTCATACGCTTTAAAGTGAAACTGTTCCATTTTACTAAAATCATTGCACAAATATCAGGCATAAATGTTATGATTTTTGCTTATTTGTATATGAAAAAATGCTAATAAAACACTTTATCTGTTTTACCTTGGAGACTTACGTGGCACTTCTGCTGATTTTAAAGTGCAAAAAGAAATCCCAGGGTGGGAAAAAATAGAAAGACTTGCTTAAATTTCTGATTAAAAGTTCCCTTTGCTTTTTTTGACCACAAATGGTTAAAGCAAAAAATATTTTTGAACAGTTTTCCTGTCTCATAGATCATCCTCTGCTATGCATAACCTGCTTCCATAGTAACAAAAGGTGAATTTTGTTTGAATGAAGATCTGCTACATGGTGTTTTAAGCTCAGTTCCCTCCAGGTATGCCACATTCTAAATCCAGAATCTTACAAGAATTGAAGTCCAACATATCTAGAGTGTGTCAGGCTGCAGGAGGCTGTTGTAATGGGTTTTCCTTCCTCCTCCCCCCTCTCTCTTTCTTAACAACTATCCCTTAATCCAGGGATGTCAAACTTGACTTCACTGAGGGCCACATCAGGGGTCTGTTTGACCTTGGGGGAAGGACATAGCCATGGCCAGCTTGATGTCACTTGTTGGGCGCACCTGTGGTGGCCTGAGCACTTTGCAAGTGAAAACAGAGCTGGGGTGGGCCGTGCATGACCCTCCCAAGCTCCTTTTTTGCTGGCAGAGGCATTGTGGGCTGCTGTTTCGCTGTTTCCAGGGCGGCCTGCAGGCCTTGAGTTTGATACCCTGTCCCAATCCTTCTAGCTAAGAATGTTTCCAATCATTTTGTTCAATACTTCTAGTCCTGAACAAAGAATGACAACCACAGACATATTTTATCATTACTCCCAAAGCATTCACTGTTCATTGAATATAAAGATTTTGTTTAACTACCAAGACTAACAGGCCCAGAGAGATGTCTTCTCCTCCACTCATTCATCAAATTGTTTATTTATTTAAAGCCACCGGAGCTAGCAGCCAGCTTCACATCTGAAATCAATACAGAAGGTGAGCCAATTTTGTAATATCCACAGACTCCTTCTATGGAGTCTCCTATATCTTCATTAACAGTACGCTTGTTCTTCTGTTGCCTGATGCTCTGATGACTCTTCTAACAGATTTTTTTTTACTTCTATTGCCCTGAAATAGACAGCCAGACCTCTCATTAGGTAGAACAAAGTGGATGTTTCTAGCAGCAAATTGGGGCAGGTAACATTGTAGACTCACACCTCCATCAGCTGCTATCCTAACCTCCTGGCCAAAATAACCAATTACTTGAGTTGAAAGTATTTCTTTGGTTGGTTTTTTTTTTTTTTTTTTGTAATGTTGGAAGAAATATCCAACTGGTTCAGTTCCAAGCCAGGAGAAAGGCACTGGAGACAAAATGGAGGTTGATTGGAAAGAGGGTCCATTTATTGATGAATAGAAGTGCATGGATTCTGGTTCTGGTGCAAATGACCACATGGAGTTGAGAGTGAGGGGTTTTTATGCCTTCTCACTTGAGCATCTTGTTCCTGTGCAAGAACATGTATTCTATTGGCTGTTGTCAGATTCCCATGTGGCCATGTACAAATCCTAGGAGTTTGTCTGAGCTAAGTTTGGTTGAAGTTTCTGAGGTTGATGCAATGAAGGGGAGTTGGGCAATTCCTATTGTGGCTGAGGGATAATCCTACCTTTGTTGGATCTTGCGTGAAGGCATTTGCTTATGAGTAGAGCTATAATATCTATCTCTTTATCACTTAAGTGCTGACATCTGCTGAGGGCTATTAAGAAAGATGGGAGCTATTAAAAGTGAGTCTGCTTCCTGCCTTTTAAAAAACATATTTCTTCATTTCTCATTTAGGGAAATATAATATTCTGCCTTTTTAATATTTCTCAAACTATTTCATTCTTCTAAGAGAGGGGTGAGTGCTAACTTACCACAGTAATTTGGAAGTATTTTGGGAACAGAAAGTGGAAGCAAGTGGCAAGGGGTCCTCTTTCCATCTTAGGTAAAGTCTCTTAACAGAATAATGAAGTCTTCTTGGAATATCCTAAACTGTTGTACTAAATTAATAGTCCATCAGCATGTGGCTTCATGGATAAAGACATGATGTTGGCCTGTAGACAGGAATCCTCCTCATTCAATTATCAGTTGTTAAAGCTCACTGTGTTTGTTATCTTGGGCAAAACATCAATCCAGGGAATTTAATCTCCCTTGCAGAGCTCTTGATGGAATAAACAAGAGACTTATATACTAGGGCTTAAAAGGAGAGAATAGGAAAACTTGGTAACTTTTATCTTTGAGAAGGCAAGTGACTGTGCTGTACAAAGACTCAAAACTATGTTGCACAAAAGGAAGACAATATCTGTTATCCGTTATCACTACAACTTATAAGCAGATCTTCTTGTTCCACGTGCTTATAAGTTTCGACGTGGTTTCACTATTCACTCAAGTCCCGATAAAAGAAACTCTTGAAATCATCAAAAATAAATACCAACCACCTAAAGACCTCATGGAACTAACAGAACACTGCCTAACCAACACATATTTCATATACAAAGGACAAAGATACAAGCAAATTGAAGGAGCCCCTATGGGATCACCACTTTCACCCGTCATTGCAAACCTGTTCATGGAAGAATTCGAATCCAGAGCCCTGGCTAATGCCACCCACAAACCCAAACTATGGCTAAGATACATCGATGACACATTTGTGATTTGGCCCCATGGAAAAGAAAACCTAAACAATTTCCTAACACACCTAAACAGCACACACCCCAAAATCAAGTTCACCATGGAAACGGAAATAAACAAACAACTACCATTCCTAGATGTACTAATAGAAAGATCTCTACACCACAAGCCAGGCAAACACCTGAGCATAAACAGACTACCTCTGATGCCTCCAACTCAAACACCCCCCCACCAGGCACCCAGGTGAAACCCAGCTTTCTAATGAATAGCAGCCGTCCTTTCACATGAAGCCAAGCTGCACTGAAAGCCTCCAACACAAGAACAGAGTGTTGCCAACCAATCAAAGCCACAAAACAGACAGAAGAAACCAGAAACACCAATCAATCAAACTCCAAGTCCAGTGAACACAGACCCAGGCTCCTAGCCAATCACAATGGACCAGCCTCGAATTTGAAACCAAAAGCTGTGAGACCCACATCCATACAGAAGCCTGATGATGGCAGATGAGATTCTGCTGAAACATTGCTACAACTTTAAAAGCATTACAACGACGTGGGATAATACCCGAAGGAAGCTGAACAGCATATATGTGTGTGTGTGTGTGTGTGTGTGTGTGTGTGTGTGTGTGTGTGTTTACATCTCTTCAAGTGAGCAGTATAATTCTTGCTTACAACAAACATAAATTTTCATTTCACATTTTCCATTCGTTAATCCAATATCAAAAACATTTTATTCTGAAACATATTTTCTATTCTTTATCCCCTATTATTTTCTTTCCAAGCTTTCCACCTATTTTATTTTACATATTTTCTTCTTTTACTTTCTCAAAGACGATATATAGCAAACAAAAAAACAAGAATAAAATAAAACTAACACATTCAGGATTCATATGTTATTGCCCCCCAATCTACTTTAAATCTTATATTTATTCCAGAAATATTCCTATAACCATTTCATATTTCTTGTTTGTTTCCATGTAATCATATTTTACCTATAAGATTTTATTTAATTTTCATTCATCACCTTTTGTCATAGTATAATAATCTCATTATAAATATTTTACTTTGCGATATAGTTATTTCTGGTTGACCATATTTTTATTTTTCTGGTATCGTTTGTATAATCAATTGCATTTTCTATTTCATATCTAATATAATATATAGAAAAATTAGAAAAGGAAAAAAAGGTGCAAGAAAAAGGAAGAAAAAAAGTAATTCATATTTCCTCTTTGTTCCCATTTTATCAAATTTTATCTATGAAATTATGTTTAATTTTCATTCATCACTTTTTGATCATATCACAATCTCATTATCAATACTTTACAGTATAATCATTTCTATTCTGTTCTGTTCTGTTCTGTTCTGTTCTGTTCTGTTCTGTTCTGTTCTACTCTACTCTACTCTACTCTACTCTATTCTATTCTATTCTATTCTATTCTATTCTATTCTATTCTATTCTATTCTATTCTTTCCATTCCTCTTTTCTATTCTATTCTATTCTCATCTAATAAGCTTCTTCATGTCTTCAGAACTGAAGAAGCTTCTTGGATGAGAAGCAAAACAACTTGATCAACAACTTGATCAGTCAAGGAAAAAACAAAATCCAATTGCCTTTTTAAAAAGTACCTTTGTGACAACGTTGACCTGGTTGACAGAATCTCTGCAGACAGAGGAACATTATTGCTTTTGTAGTGAGGAAGTATATAGCAAAGACGGCATTTAGATGTAGTGCAGTCAAAGATCAAATAATACCAATTATTTGATAACCTTTTAATAATCATTGATGCAGAGAAAGAAGAAGACAACAAGTTTTACTGTAAAGTTCAATCTGAAATCAACAGAACATCGACGTGCTGCTTATGCTTATGATTGTGATGCCAAAGTTGAAAACAGTAATGAGAAAAACACCGGATGCCTAGAAAAAAAAAAAACTTAACAAAAGAATGATTTATCAATTTCTGCCAAACCAGTGCTTTCTCTTTTGCTAATATTAATGGTTTCCCTACATGAATAGTGAAAGCTGATACTTCCTTGCACATAATCAGTCATCGCAAATGTAAACACGATACTTAGCCATATTTGATTGATGGGTTCTGTTCCATCAAGTTGGTGTCAACTCTTAGCGAACACATGAATAGATTTTCTGACCCCAATTTGGTCTCTCAAGCCTTCCAGTTGTGCACCCAACTTCCGTGATTGCATCCATCTCTCTTGCTACTGGTGGTTCTCTTCTCTTCTTCTACTTGTCCCAGCATCAGAACCTTCTCTAGAGTCTTTTGCATATTTTGCTGATCCAAAGTAGATAATTTTTACCTGGTCATATCTACTCTGGGATTAATTTATTCATTGATCTAGTAGAATGGAATGGAACAGAACGGAACAGAATAACAGAGTTGGAAGGGACCATGGAGGTCTTCTAGTTCAACCCCTAAGTGATGTAGGGTTTCCCAGGCAGGAAACCCTATATCACTTCAGACAAATGGTTCGTGTTGAGGTAATTCCCCATTAGGAGAATGAGCGCATACAGGGAGACGTAGTGAGAGAAGTGTTTGAATAATACACACACAGCACACAGATACACTGTGCAGTAAATATAGGTTTTTACTTCCAGGAACGTTTAAGTAAAGTTCAAACACAGTCCAAAGTCATTCACAGGTTAAATCAGTCAGTTTTCAGTCCAGGGATAATCCAGTAACAAAGCCCAGTGTCAAAAACAGTTCAGTAACAGACTTACATCAAATCCAAGAATACCAGTCAATTAGGAGGAAAATGGAGGAACAGCAATACTCTCCAACAGAAGGAAACAGAAACTCATTGAGACACACACTCTTCTGAGACTAAGACTAACCAACCCAGGTTTCTGGCTCCATCTTATGGCCATTTGAGAAACCACATCCAATTATACTTTTAGCATTCCCTTAAAGAGGCAGGATTAAAATGTCTATCCTAGTTTATATATTTCCAACCCAAATAGCTGTTAGGTGACTCATATTCCTAACAGTTATCCAATCTCTTCTTAAAAACTTCCAGTGTTGGAGCATTTACAACTTCTGGAGGGAAAGATGTTCCACTGAATAACTGGTCGGACTGTCAGGAAATTTCTCTTTAGTTCTATGTTGCACCTCTCCTTCATTAGTTTCTACCCATTGCTTCTTCTCCTGTCCTCAGGTGCTTTGGAAAATAGCTTGACTCTCTCTTCTTTGTGGAAACCCCTGTGATATGGGAATATTGCTATCATGCCACCCCTAGTCCTTCTTTTCATTAAACTAGACACACCCTGTTTCAGCAACCATTCTTTATATGTTTTATAGTCCCCTAATCATCTTTGTTGCTCTTATCTAGATAATGATACTAGAGAAAATAATAGAACTTGGTTGTGGTTTGCTTAGGCAGAGGTTTGCTTATGACTTATTTAACATATGTACAAAGACTGCATCTGTGCTTGATAATCAGAAAAGTGCTGATATTATTCCCCTATTCAGAGACAAAAAAAAAAAAAAAGTAGCCAGAGCGAATACTACTAACTAGAGCATACAAAACATTTGCTAGACCAATACTTGAATACAGATCATCAGTCTGGAACTTGCATTATGTATCTGATATTAATACAGTGGAGAAAGTCCAGAAATTTTTCACAGGAAGAGTTCTCCACTCCTCTACTCATTGCAGAATACCTTATGCCACCAGACTCGAAATTCTAGACCTAGAAACTCTAGAACTACGCCGCCTTAGGTCCGATCTAAGTACAGTATATAGTATATAAAATCATACATTGCAATGTCCTACCTGTCAATGAATACTTCAGCTTCAACCATAAGAGCAAACAATAGATACAAACTCAAGGTAAACTGCACCAAACTTGATTGCAGGAAGTACAACTTCAGCAACAGAGTGGTCAATGTCTGGAATACTCCACCTGATTCTGTGGTTTCTTTCCCAAACCCCAAAAACTTTAACCTTAGACTGTCTACTATTGACCTCACCCCTTTCCTAAGAGGTCTGTAGGAGGCGTGCATAAGCGCACCAATGTGCCTATCGTCCCTGTCCTATTGTTTCTTTTTATTTTTTTTATATGTATTTTTATGTATCCATTTCATGTATTTATAACTATGTTATACTTATATATGTTATCTTATAATCACTTGACAAAATAAATAAATAAATAAATAAAAAATAGTTTGTCCAGTGCATCTAGGCAGGGATTTGGCTGAATTCAGATTGCAAGGGTACGAAAGGTGACAGTGAACAAAATTTGGAATTGCAGTAAAGCTTTGTGCCATGAAGATAGGCATTTAACCCGGGTTTCTTCTCTTAGATGATCATGGAGAAATGCAAGTCTGTAAAAAAGAAAGTTTACTGTATATTTATTGATTGAGAGCAGGGGTGTCAAACTCAAGGCGCGGGGCCAGATCTGGTCCATGGATCATGGCCGCGGTGCTTCTGCCAGCAAAAACAGGCTCCCAAGCTCCGTTTTCTCTGGCAGAGGGTTGCAGAAGCAGAAAACGGAGCTTGGGAGCCTGTGTTCACTGGCAGAGCACACTCGGGCCACCATCAGCACCCCTGACAGAAGTGACATCGAGCTGGCCACACCCACTCTGGCCACGCCCATCCCTGCACTTCGAAGTCATATACAACCCTGATGCAGCTCTCAGTGAAACTGAGTTTTGATCCCCCTGATTTAGAGTTAGTGTATGGTAACGTATATAACCTGAAGCAGTGGAATACGGATGTTGAAAGTTGCTTGCCGAACACAGTCATAGCACTGGATGATGGAAGGAAAGCAGGCATGAGAATAATTGAATGCTTCAGGAATGCTTCAGCATTGAACAGGAGGTAAGATAAAGATGTGTGAAAAGAGACATCTTTCATTTTTAATATGTAAAGAGCTCTTATGATGATGCTATAAACAGGTTGATTAGAGATGTGAATTAATATGCAGAAGATGTTCTGTTGGATGAGATCCTGAAAGATTTGCAGCAAATGTCAAATAAATTGCATTGTGTTTCAGAGGGAAAATGAATAATTGGCAAAACAAGCAAATGAAATTTGTACCTTAGTAGTATGCTTAATTTCTTTCTTATTTCCCTTCCATTCAATAGTGTTCGATTCTCAGAGATTGCCTGGAAGGTTTTTTTCAGAAATAGTTTGTCATTGTTTGCTTCCTAGGGTTGAAAAAAGATGACTGGCCCAAGGTCAACCAGCTAGCTTTGTGTCCAAGGCAGGACTAGAATTCATGGTCTCCCTGTCAACCCTGAAGCTGACCTGACCAAAGCCATCTTGACAACTTCAGTGTTATCATACTGGAGCTGGGGGATAAGGATTTGAGATAGCTGGGATTTTGTAGCCCAAAAAAAATACTTTCTCTTGGGAACCAAGGACATTCTCATACCTGGTCAGAGGAAGGCAGAGTGATGTCACCAGGCAACCAGACAGAGCCATGATTGGACCATGTGACTGATAGTTTTGATGAAGTTTTACTTTTAATTGGGTGAAAACCACGGGAACCTTCAGAGTTGATTTTCACCAGATCTCTGCTAATATGATATATCCAATAAAGCTATTCTTTGAGGAATCTACCTACCTCAGAGTTTTGCTTGCTAAGGGTCTATTACTCAGAACCCTGACACTTCCATTTCTAGCCCGATGCCTTAACTACATTGCCAAACAGGTTGTCAATACAAGTAGTCCTTGATTTTTGACCACATCTGAGCCTAAAGCATTTGTTACTAAGTGAGACAGTAGTTAAGTGAACTTTGCCCCATTTTATGACCTTTGTTGACACAGTTGTTAAGGGGAATCATTGCAGTTATTAAAGGAGTAACACCGTTGTTAAGTGAATTTGGCTTTCCCATTGACTTTGCTTGTCAGAAGATTACAAAAGGTCATCACACCACCCTGGGACCCTGAAACCATCATAAATACGGGTCAGTTGCCAAGGGTCTGAATTTGGATCATGTGACTATGGCGATACTGCAGTGGTTGTAAGGGTGAAAAAGGGTCATAAGACACTGTTTTTCAAGGCTGTTATAACTTCAAATGGCCACTAATCAAACTGTTGTAATCCTTGACTTCACAATTGGGACAGAATTTTTGTTGCTAAGCAAGATGTTTGTTAAGGGAGTGAGGTCTGACCTTATGACTTCTGTGACCACGGTTGTTAAGCAAATCCAAGGTTCTCCTACTGACTATCAACCCTGAAGTTGTCTGAACTGTGGCCATTTGCTTTTTGTAGTTTTCTCTCGAGAGTTTCTTCTTCTCCCTGCTTCAGAGCTGATACAGCCTGGAGTAAGGGGCCGGGTTGTGTGTGTGCCGAGATAGCTGGGCTGCTGTAGCCTAAATACAATTCTTTCCCCTGGGAATCAAGGACGTTGGTAGAGGTGTTTGAAGGGTGGAGACTCAGATCACCTAGCAACTGGGCTGTATTCTGATTGAACCATGTGACTGGAGACTCTGAGGGGAAAGTGACAAAATTTTATCTTTAATTGAGTGAAAAATCGGTGGCAAGTTAGAGCCAGTTTTCCAGCAGGAATATGCCAATTTGACATGTCCTAATAAAATGTTCTTTGACGAAATTGCCTGACTCAGAGTTCTTATTGAATGGGATGTATTATTTGAAACCCTGACATTGACTTTGCTTGCTGGAGGCCAGCTAGGAAAGTCACAAATGATAAGGATTTCTTAGGATGCTGTCTCATTACATATACATGACAGTGGTCAACCCATAAAGCGTTCCTATGCCTGTTTTACAGTTGCCATAAACAAGAGGGGGAGGGGGTAGAAATCTGAAGGAGCAGGGTGGCTTAAAACCAGAAGTACATTCCACATTTATCTTACAAAGATTGTAACTATGCTTACAAATCTGCCCACGCCCCCCAAAAAATCCTTAACTGGAGAATGTGATAGATGATACCCAGCCCAGATTGATGATTGGTGAAGGTGCTTCATTGGAGAATCTGATTTATGATACACCCAGGGGGGAAAGAGGAAACAGGATGTCTGTAAATTACAGTTTGGCTTCATACAGGCTAATGCCCGATGTGTTGCTCCTAATAAATCTTCTGGATTCTTTTGAAGCTTGGCTTGAGGCTCATGATTTAATTAGGATTCGCTGGAATCCTGACAGACAGTTTTTAAGCATCTGAATTTTAATGACATGACCATGGGATGCTACAAGTTTCATAAGTGTGAGGACAAATGCAAGTCGCTTTTTCCAGTGCTGTCGTAACTTTGAACAGCCACTAAGCAAATAGTTGTTACTTGAAGATTACCTGTGTGCTTAGTAAAGTTGGGAATGTAAAGGAGTTTTAAGTTGTGCAAATACTGATGAAAAGCTAGTGAGTGGTGTGTTGTTCTTTTGAGACAAGGAATGAATGGATGCTTGTGAAGAGACACGAAATGGATCGCTTCTCCCCACTTTGTGATGCAGTAGTGAGAAACACCTTAGGAGAAACATCGAAAGAAGTTCAAGTCCGTGAGATTGGGTGCCCAATGCCCTGGAGATGTAGATAGACACAGTCACAGTCCTGAGCTCAACATGCATGGCAGAAACAGTGATTCATTCTGTCTGAATGGGATGCTGGTAGAGTCTCTGTATTTGGCAAAGCTATTTTGAGAGCATGGCAATATCTGAAAAAATATGGTTCCCATGATAGCTTGTTTACAAACCCTGTTTAACATTGTTTTTGCCTGGATCACTGCGATGCTTAATTACCGGAAAGACATTACAGAGCCTGGACTTCTTCTGCCATTATATTTCAGCGGGACCAATAAAAGAGGGTGGAGTTTTTTGCAGTTTTAGAATACTGGCATAAATTTCTCCAATGACTTTCTCTTCAAAGAAAAAAAAAATTCTCATATGTAAAACCCACTTTACCCAATGGGCAATTACTTTGTGCCTCCTTATGAACAATCCCACCAGGCTGAAGGTCAACTCATCCTTCCGAGGTCAGTAAAATAAAGACTCAAGATTATTGGGGGCAATATGCTGACTCTGTAAACCGCTTAGAGAGGAATATAAAACAATGTGAAACAACGTATAGATTACAGATTAACAGAGTTAGAAGGGACCTTGTAGATCATCTAATCCAACCCTAACCCAAGCAGGAGACTTTACACCATTTCTGACAGATGGTAGCCCAATCTCTTCTTGAAAGCTTCCAGTGATGAAGTTCCTACAACTTTCAAAGGCAACTTCTGTTCCATTGGTTGATTGTTTTCACTATCAGAAAATTTCTCCTTATTTCTAGGTTAAATCTCTCCTTGATCAGTTTCCATCCATTGTTTCTGATGTGGCCTTCAGGTGCCTTGGAAAATAGCTTGACCCTTTCCTCTCTGTGGCAGCCCCTCACATATTGGAACACTGCTATCCTGTGTCCCCTGGTCCTTCTCTTTACTAGAGTAGTCATGCCCAGTTCCTGCAACCATTCTTCATGTTTTAGTCTCCAGTCCCCAAATCATCTTGGTTGTTTTTCTCTGCACTTTTTCGAAAGTCCCAACATCTTTTTTATAGTGTGGTGACCAAAACTGGATGCAGTATTCTAAGTGTGGTCTTACTAAGGCTTTACAGAGTAGCATTAGTACCTCAGTTGATCTTGATTGTATCCCTCTGTTCATGCAACTTAGGATTGCATTCTTTTTTTTGGTTGCAGCTGCACACTGCTGGCTCATATAAAGCTGATGGTCCACGAATACTCCAAGATCCCTCCCACAGTTACTCCTATTGAGCCTGGTTTCACCAAGTTTATATGTATAATTTTGGTTTTTCTTGCCTAAGTGTAAGACTTTACATTTCTCTGCACTGAATTTCATTTTGTTAGATAGGGTTCAATATTCAAGTCTAAGTACTATATAAGTCTAAGTGCTATTGCTTTTGTTATACCTGCAGCCTCTTTGATATTGGCAGAGAATGGTATCCAAGAAACTGATTTGAGCGACATTGTTTATTTTGAAATTCTGATTGAATATGAATGCTTTGGTTGAATTCCTACAACACACTAAACCCCAAATCTGATTTACCTAAGCTACAGGTAGTCCTTGACTTACAACCATTTGTTTCATGATTGTTTAAAGTTACAACGGTACTGAACAAGTGATGTATGACCATATTTTAATGACCTTTCCAGCATCCCCACAGCCACACAATCAAAATTTGGGCAACTGGCATGTATTTAGGATGGTTGCAGTGTCCTCTGGGTCATTTGATCACCTTTTGTGACCTTCTGACAAGCAAAATCAATAGGGAAGCCAGATTCACTTAACAACCGTGTTACTACTGAACAACTGCAGTGATTGACTTCACAACTGTGACAGGAAAGGTTGTAAAATGATGCAAAAACATCTGTCTTGCTTAGCAGTAGAAATCTGGAGCTCAATTGTGGTCATACATTTACCACTACCTGTGTTGGCATGCTCCACTGAAACAAGTAAACTCTGTTTTGGTATAACAGGATGCCCTGGTTCATATAGTTTGCAAAGAAGTGTTGGGTTTCCTCAGAACAGTGAACCCCAAACTACCCAACTTTACTAGAGATTGATGTCAGCCTTGCAAGATAGTGTTGACTCATAAAATATATCTATGGTCTTTTTAGAATTGCCAACAGAAGGGGAGGGGGAGAAAGGGGTTTGAAAGAGCAGTGCTGCAGCTTGGAAATCGAAAGTGTGTTCCATAAATAGTTTTTAAAAGATAATAACTAGGGAACTGAAACGAACATGTAAATGTCTAACTGGAGAACATGATTGATGACTCTTGGCTATGGATGTGTCCAGTGTAGGATTCAAAAATTTTTTAATACCAGTTCTGTGGGCATGGCTTGGTGGGCGTGGCAGGGGAAAGTTACTGCAAAATCCCATTCCCTCCCCACCCCACTAACCTGCTTTCCAGCTCAGTTCTGTGCAGGGCAACAAAAGAAGACCCAGCCAATCAGTTAGGACTCAGGAGGCAGAGAATAGAGGTGGTATTTGCTGGTTCTCCGAACTACTCAAAATTTCCACTACAGGTTCTTCAGAACTGGTCAGAACCTGCTGAATACCATTTCTGGATGTGTCTCATTGGAGAATATGAATTATGATACCTCCAGGGGTGGTGTGGGGAAACCAGGGTCAAAGGTGACAATGAATTATGTGTCTCAAAGTCAGCTACATCCAGGCAGTGCCAGAAATGTTAATTCCCAATAAATCCTTTTGAAGTTTTGGAAGTTTGGCTCAAGACTCATGATTTAATTGGGGTAACTGCCAGAATCCTGACAGGGAAAATGCAAAATATAATACAAATATAGTTTATTGTGGAAGCAACTGCCTGCGAAGGCTCCTGGATTGGGGCTGAAAGGCAAAAGCAGAAGAATATGCCCCATCCTATATTTGGGTAGACCAGGTTGCCCTGATAAATAAATAAATATAAAAAAACATAGTCCAGGCAACAAGCACACTGAGAAACAATAGCTGTCTTTTTCTATGGCAATTCTCAGTCATCCAGGTTGTGGTTGTCCCAAAGATGCTGTTTCAGAAGGCACCTGGACTTTCTTGTTTTTTCTTTGAAGACATCTTGCTTCTCATCCAGAGAAGCTTCTTCAGCTCTGACTGGATGATGGGGAATGGAAGGATTTATATACCTTGAAGACAGCTGGTCATTTGCATTCTTTTAGAGAGTTGTTGAGGCCATTTGGAGGTTTGTCTGTGTCCTCAGGGTCACCTGAGTAGTGCAAATGGGTGTGGAGCCTTCTTGGAACTGCTGAAAGGACTGTATTGTGGAGCTGTGCTTTCTGCAGGATATTTATCTCTGCCTGTGTTCTTCTATCTTTGCTATATGGTTACCTTAATAGAATCTAGCAAATCTGAAAGTATACTTCCCATCCCCTACATTTATCAAACCTAAGGAGAGTTCCTTCTGAGAATACTTTCACCACCCCCTCCTCCATAGGATTCATATTTCATTTATCAAAGGGTTATTTATGCTGCAGTTCTTCCCCTTGTCTCCCAAGGTGATTCACACATAACATTATAAAATGTGTGCCAGTGTAGAATTCCCAGTGGATGGTGTGTTGGCTTAGCAGTTAAGACTCTGGGCTTGTTGGCTTAAAAAGCCTGCAGCCCAGGTTTGAGAGCCAAGCATAAATGATGGGGTGAGCTCCTGTCCTCACCTCAAGTCTTTACAACTTAGCAGTTCGAAAGCATGAAAGTGCAAGTAGATAAATAGGTACCACTTCAGTGAGAAGGTAACTGCTCCATGATGTCATGTTTGTCACATGACCTCAGCAATGTCTTCAGACATAGCTGGCTCAATAGCCTTGAAACAGAGATGAGCACAGCCCCCTATAGTCAACAACAACTAACAGAGTAAAATCTGCAGGGACTCCTTTACCTTTATAGAACTTGCAATCATGCCTTTCTGTAGGAAGACTTAGTTAAGTGGTGCTTCTGTATCAATGCACACAAGAGCCACAAATGACTTTCAAGAATGTGTGTGGAATGTATATATGATTGTTCTACTAAAAATAACTTCTGTTTCCTATTATGCTCAGTGCTTGCTCAGTACATGTTGAGCTCCTCAAGGTTGTTCTCTTGTTTTAGAGTTAAGCTGTGTTTGCCTGGAAATCTGGCCCTATCTTAGACAGCATTGCAAAATACACACTCAAATAGAAATAGAATAGAGTTGGAAGGGACCTTGGAGGTCTTTTAGTCCAAACCCCTGCTTGGGCAGGAAACCCTACACCATTTCAGACATCTCTTCTTTGAAACTTCCAGTGTTGGAGCATTCACAACTCCTGGAGGCACGTTCCACTGATGAATTGTTCTAACTGTCAGGAAATTTCTCCTTAGTTCTAAGTTGCTTTTCTCCTTGATTAGTTTCCATTCATAGTTTCCAAATACATTCTCAGTAAAGTAAAATTTAAAGTACATGCATTTACATTTCCAAGATTGCAGAGGGACTGTAAACTGAAGGGCCAGGGTAGGTAAGGGTAGATTGCCATTGTCAAAGAACAAAATCTTGTTTATGTGGTTGCCAAGAATCAACACCATGTTGAACAGGGGAAAGGGGAAAAGATAAAGAAATACAATGACTTCCTTTGATGCAGAAGAATAAGGTAGTAACATAAAACCTCAACTTTTTACTTTTATATGATAATATATATACCAGCCATTTTTATAACAACAAACTTATCTAATCAGCAAAACCCAAAATCTAAGTTTCATTTTTTTCTCCACCTCAAGCACAAAGTCCAGAAGTTGTTTCCGAGTAGAAACAAAATTGTGTTCTTTTCAATCATCAAAACAATCGATTTAGCCATCTCTGCTAATTCCATCAACTTTTGCAGCCATTCGTCTATTGGGGGAACCCAAAAGGTACTTCTGACTTGGTTTCATACACAGAGAGACAGACAGAGAGACAGAGAGAGAGAGAAAGAGAGAGTGTTCTGACCCAGCCGAGAGCAAACACAGATAAACTCAATAACTCAAAGTTTCATGGCTTTAATCTACAAATAAACCTCTTTGTAGATAACAGATGGTTTGCAGCCAAGTAGTCCAATTAGGAAAACCTTGGCAGAAGTATTCACATAAATTAGAGTCTGTAATCACACACTGAGTCCTTCCAATGTTTTTGCCTTTTTGCAAAGGCAAAAACCGTTTGAAACCAGGCTTATATTCCCTGGAGGGAGGGGCCATTACGTTGCATCCTTACTCCCAAGTCGCCTGTGCTGCTCCAGCTGTTCTCTTCTACGAATCATCCTGCACTCACGTTCAGTTGGCACAGGCTCCTCAGGAAACTCCTCATCACTGGTGCCAGCTCCCACCATCCCTGAAGGAAGCAGTCCACTCTCTGATGGTCCCAGCCCCTCATCCAAGTCCTTGCTGTCTTCCACCATCCATACCTGCTGCCGGCTAACCACAACACAGAGAGAGAGAGAGAGAGAGAGAGAGAGAGAGAGAGGAAGTCATGTGACTGCATTTCAGGTCCATGCCAATCTTTCTGATTCATTTCAGTGTCCCATGGTCACGTGACCTGATTTACAAAGTTATTTTTTTGAAACTGGCCTCTTACAATCATGGCGTTAACTTAACAACCCCAAAACAGGTTGCAAAATTGGATCATTCACACATGGGTGCTTTGACTTATGACCATCACTACATACAGCTGAAATTCTGGACTCCATTACAGTCATAAGTTGAAGAGTATCTCATTTTTTTCCTTGTTTCAATATGTTTGCCCTACTTATCATCCCTCCCCCCAATTATAATAAGATATGGTAATTCATTTTTTTAAAAAGGCACCAAAGAAAGTGATGTTGCCTTTCACTCATTACTCATAAAAACAAATAGCTTGTTTTTACTGTCCATTAAAAGGAGCAACATTACTAGAACACTAAGCATGCTACAGCAGAATAAAGCTATTTATTACCCGCTACTTATAGTAGATGTAACAAACTATTAGTGAATGCAAGCTTCTTTTAAATTATGTGCATTGTCAAAATACCCAAAACAAAATGCAGCCATTGTTGCCTGAAGTAACATAAGCTGCAGATTTTTATGACATACTTGAGCTGTTATAGATACCTTTTCCTTCCTTCTTGGTATTGAATTCCAGCTCTCTGTAGGCTCAAAGTTAAACAACTGCTGAATTTATTCTAGGAATAAGGTAACACTAATGTACTGCAACATTGATTTGATATAACCTTCTCCAATTGCTCTCTCCGAGCCTCCAGCCAGGATGGACCTATGAAGGAAATAAAACTCCACACAAAGGGAGGCATACTTTAATAAGAAACATTAATAAAATAGAACAGCAAGTGTCTAACTTTGAAGACTGAACTAAATAACAGAATAACAGAGTTGGAAGTGACTTCGGAGGTCTTCTAGTCCTACCCCCTGTTCAAACAAGAAACCCTATACCCATTTCAGGCAAGTGGTTGCCCAATCTCTCCAGTGTTGGAGCAACCACAATTTATGAAGGCAAGCCATTCCACTGGTTTTGCCAGCCTCCATGATTTCTGCTTGACTCTTTCCAGCTGCCATAGAAACGGGAGGTGGGGGGATGAATAATTGGGCCTCATGGGGGGAAGGATGCTGGAGGTTGGAGCTGTGTGAATTGTAAAAGTTGGGATGCTTATTTACTTACTGTGCAAATGCAGCCACTTATCTTTTTCTAGGACAAAGTCAACCGTCTTGGCATACCAGATGTGTGAGAAGCCACCTGAAGATGTCCCCACATGACATTATACACACCTCAGATTGGATGTCCAGTTTGCATAATTGGGGGTGGGGACATGGGATAACTTTCTATATGTAACTTCCATGCTTTTTGCTTCAGACCTTGTATTTCTTCTGTTGCTACCACTTCACACTCAGTAAAAGTCCTTTTCTCTATAAAAATGGAGTCTAAGCTTTTCTTTCTTGGATTTTGAATGGAGCCATACCTGACAGGTTTATTTGTTTAAACTGTCAGGAAATTTCTCCTTCGTTCTAGATTGCTTTTCTCCTTGATTAGTTTCCCTTCATTGTTTCTTGTCTTGCTTTCTGGTTCCTTGGAGAATGCTTAAATAATTTAAATATTTAAATAAAGGACTGGAGTACAGCTTCAATTGTTGTTCCAACTCCAACTTTTGTGCAGTTCTCTTAAGTCGGCTGTGTGATTTGTACAAATATTAGCTGATAAACACACATATACACCTGTGAAGTGGGTAGTCTGCAGAGGCTTGCTTCTCTTAATCATTATGTGGAAGAAATTTATTAGGCTGGCATTTAAATGCAAAGGTGCTTGACTTTCAGTTCCTGAATTTATATGGAAATAGAAACACAATTATATGCCAAAGTTTACGCATTTTCCATTTTTTTCTTCCGATGCTGTTTGCAGCATAAACTTGTTCATGTATATTTTGGAAAAATTCTCCCAGAAGTACAGTCTATGAGAGGTTGTTGCTATTGTTGTTTTTTGCAAAAATATCAATTTTAGGGAAACATACATTTAAACATTCTTCTCTTTTTGGAGTTTTTGAAACTTTTCTCTATAATTTAATAGTAGCATAGTCATTTGCAATGTACTGGGAACAACAATGTTGAAAGCATTCATCTGAAACACCAAATTTC
Organism: Laticauda colubrina; assembly: GCA_015471245.1. Classification (NCBI taxonomy): domain Eukaryota; kingdom Metazoa; phylum Chordata; class Lepidosauria; order Squamata; family Elapidae; genus Laticauda; species Laticauda colubrina. The sequence goes on along the minus strand of BLBF01000036.1, from coordinate 20,815,668 downwards.
AGGGGCCAACATTATCTACCTTGCATTATGTTTAAGACACCAGTTTTTCCTTCTTCTAATGGTTAATGTATTTCAAAAGCTTTAAGCATCTGAGTTGTTTTAAAACATTTATTTGAAGTTGTTGTTTTTTGTTTGCGTTAAAAGACTTTTGGTACAAATAAAACACCTATGCAGTTTATATACAGCCTAAAATTTGCTTGTGGCTGATATTGAGTAGTAAAGGCAAAACATCTAGAAAGTAAAGCTACAGGTGGACTCCTGCTGTATTCTTAAGGCTACCACTCTCTGAAAAATATATACCTCAAAAGAAGGGTTGTTTCACCTAAAATGCATAAAAGAAAATGCAAATTTAATTAATTAATTAACTAATTCATTCATTCATGTATGTTCCCTTCTGATCATCCTAGCACATGTTCAGTATCTTAAACCTCAAAGGGATCCAACCAAGTAATGTATTTACAACTGGGACTGTAGCTATAGGAGCATTTCTCCCCAACCAAAATATATGTTCATATAATGAGAGAGTACTAATAGGGGGAAAACGTGCTCCAGTATAATACATGTGAGTAGTCCAAGGTGTGATGGCTCAGTGGCTTAATGATGCTGGAGATGGTTTTTGCTCCAGCAGTTCGAGTCCTAGCACTGCATGTCAGGGTGAGCTCCCATCACTCATCTCAGCTTCTGCCCACCTTGCTGTTTGAAAGCATGTTCTATGCAAGTTGATAAAATAGGTACTTTGTTGGGAGGGCGGGAGATGAGCTGGTGCTCCATGCAATCAGTTCAGATTCCTACCAGCTCTGAACCTTCCTGGTTGTGATGCTCATTTGCAAAACAGCTCCAGGGAGGAAGGTGGCCTTGGATGATATTTTAGGACAGTGGTGGCTAACCTTTTTGGGCTCCTGTGCCAAAAATTATTTGCACGCTTGCGCTCATGTGCCAGCACCCAGAAGGCAATACGTGTCCCCCCATACCCCCAATGTGTGTCCCCCCACACCCCCACGCTGGTTTGAGGCCTTTTTCGGACTCCCAGAGGCTTGAGGAAGGCTTCTGTAGGCTTTGTAGGCTGAAAACTAACCCCATTTCATCACTTCCGATATTGTCGGAAAAACAGGAATTGATGAAACGGGGCTAGTTTTCATCCTGCAAAGCGCCTGCAGAAGCCTTCCTCAAACTTCTGGGAAAAAGGCCTCAAACCCACTGAAAATCAGCTATGAGGTGCACACATGCGCAGTGAGGTAAGTTTGCCTGCAGCTCGCATGCCGGCAGAAATGGCTTTAGGAAGAATTACTTGTCTTCTTTCTGGGGTGAAGCCAGCTCGCCTTCTTGTGGTACACTATGGGATGCATGAGAGCATTTCCTACAACAGAGCTGGTACTTTGGCAGCTAAACTACTACTCTGCAATTGCATTGTTGTCTTCTGACTAATTTAATAATGCCAGATGATGATGATTGATGATAATGATGATTGATGATGATGATCACCCTGAATCCCAACAATTGTCTTAAATATTGTACTGACACAGGAATTTTGTACTGACACAGGAAGCATCTCAAAAACTCAAGGTCTCAAAATCTTTTAAAAAACAAAACAATAAAGAGAAGCATAACATTGTTTTACATTTGTGCCAAGATCTTCAATACCTGGCAAATAATTTTGATTTTTGACATCCCTGAAAGGTCTTGGGGTACTCCTTCAGACCACAGTTTAAAAAAAAATCAGTTATAGATACTCTATTTGTGTGTCTGTGCATGTTTGTGTGTTCTTTAAAAAGTATAGTTGCTCTGTGTTCATTATTTTGTCTTTTACTTTGATATGTGGGTTGGATCAAAAAAACATCATTTTGAAATTTGCTTTAATCCAGGCCTTCTTTTAAATTGGGAAAAAATTATGCATCAAGATAATGGAGAATGATATTTATACAGAAGCAGAATCATAGAATTGCTTTTTAATTCTTAAAACAACTATAGATTGTGCATCTTGGTTACAAAGAATGGAATGGAATGGAACAAAAGGGTGAAAAGGTTCTTGGAGGCCTTGTAGTCCAACCCTTTATACCATTTGGGACAAATAGATGTCCAACCTTTTCTTGAAAACCTCCAGCAGTGGAGCACATATAACTCAAGGAGACAAGCTTTTCCATTGAGTAATCATTCTCACTGTCAGGAAATTTCTCCTTAGTTCCAGCTTGGATCTCTCTTTAATGAGCTTCTTATCCTGCCCTCAAGTGATTTGGAGAATAAATTGACTCCCTTTTCTCTATGACAGCCCCTCAAGTACTGGCAAAGTAAAAAAAAAAAAAAGGTCTTTGATGTAAAAAAAAAGGTGTTAAAAACTCTTGCTATTTAGTCACAGCAATTCAGAATTTTTACCCTTGGATTGCTCTTATGCCTATGAGCATTATCCATCCATTTTATATTAAATTTGGGCTGTTGGAGAATATTTCAAGAAGTTAGGACTCATGATCAAAAAGTCACACACATAACATGGCTTAGAAAACTGCTGCTCATTTGCCATATTTGCCGATATAACTCCATCTTATTATGTGATAAAATGAAGCCCACATGACATGGAAATAAATGATAGAAAAGTAATTTATACATATATAAGCAAAATGCCACTCACACATCATTACAAAATCTCCAGAACCTTAAAGCCTACAAACTTGAAATTTTGCATGTATGTTCCTCTTGGCTTCTAGGTGCTCACTAAGAAAGGATTTTTTGAAATGAAAAAAGAGCATTAGTATTCTGTATATTATTATTAACATGCTCTGATCAGAGGTGGTATTCATCAGGTTCTGACCAGTTCTAGAGAATCGGTAGCAGAAATTTTGAGCAGTCCGGAGAACCAGCAAATACCACCTCTGACTGGAGGTTTTACGGTATCCTTCCCCTGCCACGCCCACCAAGTCACACCCACAGAACTGGTAGTAAAAAAAAATTGAATCCACCACTGGCTCTGATGCTAAGGAGTTCTACTCCTCCTCCCCCCTGAAAAGAAATCTGTTCCAAATGCAAAACGCAAGCAGAAAATAAGAGTTTCACTTTCATAGCACCAAGCAACTTTAGTACAGAACAGTTGAGTTAAGCCACGCCCAGGCTACTTGCTGTCTCCTTCTTTCTCACACAGCAAATACTGTTTCAGTTTCCAAACAGCCCTCAACTCTCTCACACACTGACAGGATGCTAACCAGATGAATACTGATGGATTCTGGTAGGCAGAGGCAGAATTTTTCCCCCTTATTTTCCTCCCCAAACATTAAGTCCCACCAAATAGTTTCGTAGTGAAGCACGGGTATCAAGCTAGTAGAAGTATGACAAAATGTTTGTGAAAATGGAACAACTCATCACCTTAAAGCCAAAGACACCTCTAAAACCAGAAATAATTGTGAATTAGGGCAGGAGGATAATAATTAGAGGCCACCTACTGAGAATTATTTCCAGAGGAGCCAGCAATTGCCTCAAAAGCAGTATGACTCAAAGATGTGGAATATGGAATGGAGCTCTATATCAGGGCTCTCCAACCTTGGCAACTTTAAGATTTGTGGACTTCAACTCCCAGAATTCTTGGAGTTGAAGTCCACTGGTCTTAAAGTTGCCAAGGTTGGAGACCCCTGCTCTATATAGACTATAAAGCCATGCTGGTGCAGTGGTTAGAATGTAGCTAACTCAGTGCTTACTCCAGGAGTTCAATTCTGAGCGGCTCAAGGTTGATTCAGCCTTCTATCCTTTCCAAGGTTGGTAAAATGAGGACCCATATTGTTGGGGACAAGAAGCTGACTCTGTAAACCACTTAGAGAGGACTCTAAAGCACGGTGAAGCAGTATAGCGCTAGCAATAGCACTTAGACTTACTGTATATACCGCTTCACCATGCTTTACAGCCCTCTCTAAGAGGTTTACAGAGTCAGCCTATTGCCCCCAACAATCTGGTTCTTCATTTTACCAATCTTGGAAGGATGGAAGGCTGAGTCAACCTTGAGCCTGCTCAGATTCGAACTGCCAAATTGCAGGCAGCTGGCAGTCAGCAGAAGTAGCCTGAAATATTGCACTCTTAACCACTGAACCACCACACTATATAACTCTCAGTGCTTTAGCTATGAGTGGGGCGGGCTAGAGTAGGGATCTTCAAAGGCTGCAGAATATCTTAAGCTACAGCCTTTGTATCCCTTCCATTTAAGGTTGAAATCTTCCTGAAATATTTGGTGCCAGGTTTTTTTGTTTTGTTTTTTTTGACATTCCACTTTTTCTCTGAAAATTTGGCAGTATCCAATTGATTGTGGTCTTTGCTGGACATTGCTCATTCATGCAGCACATATGTTTACCAAAGCACATTCTTCATTCTGTCACATTCTGTGTAGAATTCCCTCATTTGTGACATATGCCTCCAATATGAGACACTGGCATCTTGTAAAACCACCACAAAAAGAATGCTACCAAATGGCTTTACCCAGTTTCAACTATAATCTTTCTTAAGATTCAATCCCAGGGAAAAGGGAATAAAGATGAACATGTACATGTACAATAAAGATGAACATCTTCTTTTCTTCTCACTGGTTGTAGTAGTCATACAACTTAGTTTTACCCTAGCAACCGAACCCCAGTATAAAGCTGCATCCTGCTAGACTAGTTTAAGGAAACAAATACCAACACACCTCCTTGCCAGCAATCAGCAATCAAATAAGCACAAATTAACACCAAAATTAACACTAGACTAAAACCTAGTCCTAAACAACACCCCAATCAATTGCCCAGACAAACAATGAAACAGTAAACAACATCCTAGCTAAATGTTCTGACCAAGGCTTCCTAGACCGTAATTACTCACACGTTATTTTAAAAACAAGTCTTATTTTACTGGGAATTGTTTTCATTCCCAGCCAGTAATGAATTTCAAACAGTCCCTCAAGATAAGCACCCACCTTTCTTTTCTGTCAGTAACAGAAGTATTGATTGAACTAGAAAAAAAAACCAACCGAAGTACAAAGAGCTTCAAGAAAGAATCGGAACCGAACAAACTACTTTGCTTCCTGCAAAGGTTTCATCATCTTTTCCTGTCCTTTATACTTTATGGGAGGGGCAATCACCTCCCAGCCTTACTTTTGAGTCGCCCCTTTTGTTTTAGCTGCTCTCACCTTCTAGCAGCTCTGCACACATGCGCACTAGGAACAGGCCCCCCTGTGTCCTCTGCTTCGCTGCTGCCAGACTTTGGAGGCTCCGGGTGCAGGACCCCACTCCCAGATGGTCATGGCTCCATCTCTGGATCAGATGCAAGACCCTCGTTTGAGTCCTCTCCAGACTCCCGGACTGATCCCCTTTCTTCCCCACTGTCTGATTCCACTGCCATCTGCACAGGCTCCAGCGAACCACAACACTAAATACCACCACCAAGAACACTCCTGCCAATACTGACAGGGCAAGCCCCTTGTATATTATAAACAAAGAGATGAAGGTGGAGTACTGGCCTACAATCAGGAGGCTGTGAGTTCAATCCTAGGTAGAGGCAGTTATTTCTGTCTCTGGGCACAGTGAGAACATAACTGCTGAAAAAAACATCTGCATTGGTGACAGGAAGGGCATCCGGCCAGTAAACATTCAGCTCTATTCAATTGCCCAGATTCAACTCTGCAAGAGATTATGGGGCCATTAAAAGAGGATTTATGGTATCTTAATTAAGATAAAGTCTCTCATCTGAAATGCTTCTTCCCAGGTTCTTGACACCTGGCTTAAGGTGACACTTATCAGATGTCTTCCAAAAGGAGAGCATGTCCTTTTTTTATCCTGATGTTGCCCATCCAAGAGGCATAGCCTTAAAATTAAATATTATCCAGATTTTTGACTTTCTTGGAGTTGTCTTTGGATGGAAGGAAACTGTTTTTACAGCAGAAGTCATTCAAACTTTTGTGTATCGTGACCTTGTAAGCTGCCTCCTTCTTTACGCTTTGTCCATTGACAGACCTGACAGTCTTGATTTATGTTAGTTAATTGATTTTCTGATTCCAGCATTCAGCTTCAATCCAGCCCTTTCAAATCTACAGTGTAGTCTGTGGAGCACAAAACCCTTCCTATATTTCTATGGTGAAATTTGAAAAGCATATTGTCATCAATTCTATATTATTCCTCGCCATATGTTCTAGAAAATGCAATATGTTAGAAAAAATATGACAATTAAAAAGCCAGTCTTTCCAATACTGAAAAAAAAAATCATGTCATAAATATATGGGCCTAGGTAGATTCTGCATTTTTTTTTTTGCTGTAATGTTTGTTATGAAAGTTAAGCCCCTGTCACACAGCACCAACGGATGGAAAGAGGATGTAAAATGGAGAAAAACATTTGCCATCCGTTGGTTAACGCGATGCTTCCGTTGCGATTTTCATCCTCTCTATCTGTCCAGCATCAGTCTACTGACATCTCACCTGCTCAAAAAGTTTTGAGCTGCACAAAACTTTTGGAGCAGAAAATGTATCCAATGTGTCCATTCTGCATCCGCAACGCATAAGGGGAACATCCGTTCTTCATCCGTCGTCATCTGTTATGCGTCCGCTATATCGGCTAGGTATCCGCTGCGCATTTGCGCAACTCGCATCCACTCCAGTGGAAAACGGACACAGGGAGGAAGTGAAACGGACGCGGAACGGACACAAAGCATTAGTAGCATGGACGGAGAAAGGATGAAAGCAGAAGCAGCTCACATAGAAAGCATTAAAATGGAAAAAAACGTTAGCAGAGGGGACATATCTCGGATATTTAGGATGTCTGCAGGATGCCTAGAGGATGCAAAAGGACACCTAGTGGAAAACCTATATTGCCTATAAAAAGGGGGAGCAACTCACCTGGATCTCACTTTCAGTCCAGCAGCCCTTCGGTGCAGATCTCTGTAGCCTTCATCTGGCTCTTGCTCTTCCACAGCATCGATTGATGTCCACCATGGATCGTAACACAGTCCTTTTGGTAGCCACCATCGTTCTACAACAGTGTGAAGCCATCTACAGGTTCTTTCACCTGTTCTACGGGAAGAAAAGGAGGCGGCCAAGAAGTGTCTGGGTCCGAAGATGGATCGTCAGAAGAACAGAGTATGGACTGTATAACAAGCTGATGGTGGAGCTGAGGAACGAAGAACCTCGTGCATTCCAGAACTTCATGAGGATGCCTCCAGCCATGTTTGACGAAGTTGTGCAGCAGCTGAGACCCAGGTTGACCAAGCAGAGCACCAACTTCCGGCCCAGCCTGGACCCTGGGCTCAAGGTGGCACTGACTCTGCGCCACCTGGTCTCAGGGACAGGAGCATGCAGTACGGCTGGAGGGTACCACACAACACCATCAGCATTGTGGTCAGAGAAGTGGTGCAGGCCATCATCGAAGAATACCTGGAGGAGCTCCTCCAGTGCCCCTCCACTGAAGAAGGCTGGAAGAAAGTTGCAGAGCAGTGGTATCAGAAGTGGAACTTCCCCCACACCGTTGGAGCAATAGATGGCAAGCACATGGCCTGCAAAGCCCCAGCCAAGTCAGGGTCCACTTATTTCAACTACAAGGGCTTCTTCAGCATCATCCTCTTCGCCATGGTCAATGCTGACTACAAATTCATGTACATCGATGCTTCAGGCAATGGCTCATCTTCAGATGCCCAGGTATACAAAGCCAGTCACCTCAAGGAGGGACTGAAACGCAACCTCATCATGGGCTTCCCAGATCCAGACCCCCTGCCCAATGATACACAAGATGTGCCCTACTTCATCATGGGGGATGACGCCTTCTCCCTCAGAACCTACCTCATGAAGCCCTACACCTCCAGATGCCTCACCCATGAAGAGAGGATCTTCAACTACAGGCTGTCCAGGCAAGGCGGGTGGTGGAGAACGCCTTTGGCATCCTGGCCAACAGGTTCCAGGTACTTCTCACCACCATGAGCATCACCCACAGACTGTGAGGAGGATCGTGGAAGCTTGCTGCATCCTGCACAATCTCATGCACACCCGCTACCCTGTGTTGCAGAACAGGCTCGTGGACCTCCAACAAGGCAATGGGGACATGGAGCCTGGTGAATGGAGGCAAGGGCGAAACCTGATAGATACTGTGGATGTGCAAGGCCACAACAGAGCTTTATGTGAAGGGAAGAAGCAGCGCAACCTCCTAAAACACTGGTGCAACTCCCCAGCTGGAGCAGTGGAGTGGCAAGACAGGATGATAGATGCTTAATAGATGCTTCCTTCAGCCTGTCTCATCACACGGATGAGATTGGGCCATGTATGTTGAGTGGGCCTACAATGAACAGAGCATTTAATAAAGAGTTGTGTTTATGCTGAAATGTGTTGATGAATGATTAAATTGTTCTTGATAATGAAGGGCCATAGGTGTGGCACCTGGGAGGGTGGATCATACAGTCCCACTATGCTTGCACTGGAGGTTTATCTATCCCACAGCTATAACCCATCCCATAGCTATTACCCATCCCATAGCTATTACCCATCCAATCGCTATTACCCATCCCACAGGTATCCTAACCCATCCCACAGCTATTACCCATCCCAAAGGTATCCCTGCCCATCCCACAGCTACTATCCATCCCAAAGGTATCCCTGCCCATCCCACTGCTATCTTAACCCATCCCACAAGCATGCAAAGGCTTAAACCATTTCTAAAAGTTTTCACCAAGACTTTATTTAATAAAATAAATGAAGCAAGTGTGTGAAGCAAAGATAATCTTTATTAATAACAAGCTGTAAAAGAAAAATGACCCAAGTGTTCCAAGCAAAGATAGTCAACAGGTAGCCACCCAGTCTCTGGCACTCTTCTTGGTCACTCTGAGGCGTGCCCAGTCTCAGGGGTGAAGGGTCCAGGTGCTGTGGAGGTGGCTGCTGCTGGAGTGCTTGTCTGAGTCATCATGGGGGTGCCTGGCCCTGAGAGGACAACAGGGGACGGTGTGTGGAGGAAGCTCTCAGAGGGCTGGCTCAGTCCTGTGATGTTGAGAGCCCCTTCCGCCAGGACATGGGGTGTCAGCCCCAATACTGGTGACAGATGTTCTGAGGCTGGGCTTGGCTGTGGGGTGGAGGAAGGAGCAGTGTAGTGGGGATGTCTGTTCTGCAGGTGAGTGAGGTGAGGCATGGGTGGCATCTGTGGCATGGGTGGCATCTGTGGCATGGGTGGCATCAGTGGCGTGGGTGGCATTGGTGGCATCAGTGGCATCGGTGGCACCGGTGGCATCCGATGTACCTGTGCCTGGACTGGGTAGGGATGCCTGTGCTGCTGGAGCTCCTGGTAGCCGTAGCCTTGGTAGGTGAGGGCCTGTGGAAAGCCTTGGAAGGGCAGTGACATCATCTGGGGTGGAGGAGCAGGCCTGGACTGGGTGGGAGCAGGTTCAGCTGGGTCTGGAGGGTAGTGAAGAAGACTGGTGATCCTGTCCTTTATCACCTGGTACTGTGATTCTGACATGTTCATGAGGGTCTGGTTGACGTAGGTGAGGAAGGGCTTGCAGTTGGAGGATGGGACGTCAGTGTGTACCAGCTGAGAGAGGAGATCTACGCTGCTTCTGATGGTGTCCCTGATCTCCAGCAGGACAGTGTGGCTCTGCCCCTTCTGTCTGGCTCTCTGCCTGCTTTCTGTTGAGGTGGAGCTGGGGGTGGATGTGGGTTGTTCTCTGGTGGAAGTGCCCTCTCCTTGCTCCCACTGCATCAGGGGGTCCTCCACATGCTCCGCCGTGGGTAGTGCAGCTGTCGGGGGGGTCTTCATCGTAGCATGCTCCACAGATACCTGCCTGGACACAGGAGCTGACTCTTGGCCAGAAGAGGACTGGCTTTCTGCGGGCTGCCTGAGAGAGAGGGTTATCAGAGGGGCTGCTCCTCGGTGGCGGATTTCACCCTCCAAGAAGCTGCACTTGGCCATCACGTAGGTCTCTCAGTCCATCAGCTTGACCGTGGCCTGGCCAGATTTCTTGAGGTGCAGCTTCCCGTACCAGGTGTGCATGTGCTTCCACCAGCCGAGGAGCACCTCCGAAGTGTAGCCCAGGCTCTCCACCTTCTCTCTCCAAGCAGCCTGCTTCCCCTTCGTGTCTCGATAGAGCCTGTGTCCCTTCCGCCAAAGATACTCGTTCTCCCTCAGCCATTCCAGCACCTCATCCTCATGTTCCTCTTCGATGGAGTACTGGCTCCTCTCCCATTCTCGTTCATGCGTATGCCTCTTCCTCCCTCTGGCAGGGCCATCTGGGCCCTCATCAGAGGGGCTTCAAGGTTGTAGGGGCTGCTCCTCCACACCACCATCAGCAGCAGCAGCACCAACAACAGTAGCAGCAAAAGCAGGACCAGCAGCACCAGCAGCACCAGCAGCACCAGCAGAGTAAGAACCAGCAGCGCCAGCAGGACCAGCAGGACAAGGATCAGCAGCAGCAGAGTAAGCACCAGCAGCACCAGCAGGACCAGCAGGACCAGGAGCACCAGCAGCACCAGGAGCACCAGCAGCACCAGCAGGACCAGGAGCACCAGCAGCACCAGCAGGACCAGGAGCACCAGGAGCACCAGCAGGACCAGGAGCAGTGTTAGCAAAGTAAGCACCAGCAGAAGCACCAGGACCAGGAGCAGCACCAGCAGAGTAAGCACCAGCAAAAGCACCAGCACCAGGAGCAGCACCAGCAGAGTAAGCACCAGCAGAAGCACCAGCACCAGCACCAGCAGAGTAAGCACCAGCACCAGGAGCAGCGTCAGCAGAAGCTCCAGCACCAGAAGAGTCAGCCCCAGCAGCAGAAGCCCCATCAGAAGCAGAGTCAGGGCCAGGGGGTGGGATGGTGGCCCTGTCCCTCTTGCCAGGGCCGGCAGCAGATGGCAGAAGCTTTCTCTTCTTCCCCATGGTTGTTGGCTGGCTGGCTGGCTGGAGCTGTGTCTGGCAGCAGGTCTTTCCTCTGAATGGTGACCTACTTGCGAGCTGCTTCCCTTTATATCCATGGGGCTGACGCAATGCATCCTCCCTGCATGCGCAGTGAATGCTCTGCCTCCGCTAGGCATCCACTAGGCATCCGCTAGGCTTCAGCTCTGCATCCGCTTCATCCGCTCGGCATCCGCTCTGCATCCGCTCTTTCCATTGCGCGTCTACTTCACTGTGCTCCCCCGGAAGCCCTGCGGATGTGCCATCCGCTCCCATCCGCTTTCATCCGCTAGGCTTCCGTGGAGCATCCGCTTTCCATCTTGGCTATGTCCTCCCCCAGTCTGTTCCTTTCTGTTGTTGTCCGCTCTGGTTATGCAAATTCAGTGCACTTTTGAGAGCGGATAACAACGGATGGAACATTTTCTTGTCCGCTGTGTCCTTTTTACAAATGTTTTGCATCCGTCGGCCAATGTGACAGGCCCTTTATATCAGAAAGTTAAACATTATGTCCTTCTCCCCATTCATTATTTATTTATTTATTTGATGATTGAATGATTTTTTAACAATTATTTCTGTAGAGATAGTCCTCAACTTCCAACAAGTCATTTAGTGACCATGTGAAGTTACAACGAAAAATTTAACTTATGACCGTTTTCAACATTGATGACCTTTGCAGCATCCCCATAAGCATGTGATCAAAATTCAGAGGCTTGACAATGGTTTCAAATTTATGACTGTTACACTGTCCAGGGGTCATGTGATTAGCTTTTGCGACTTTCTAAACTGAGGACCCAGATTGTTGGGGGCAATAGGATGAGAGGTCTGGAAAGCACTGTAAAGCGGTATATAAATCTAAGTGCAATTGCTAGTGCTATTGTTAATTCTCATTATTTAACAGATCTCAATCATCAGATACCTTTCTCAGGAGGGAATGGACAACTTGCTATGGCCAACTTGGTATGATCAACTTGTACTGGCCAACTCACTGCAGCCAACTCACCATGGCACAATTTAGCAATTCTTTTTAAAATAAATTTAAAAATATTTTATTTTTTGCCATTCACATTTTATTCTGTTTCTTTTTTTTCATCTTTTCTTTCATGATTCTGTTCCACCATTTCTTTGGTATTAGTTCTCCTGCAATGAGTTGGCCATGGTGCGTTGGCTGCAGCAATTTGTCCGTGGCAAGTTGGCAAGTTGGCTGTAGTGAGTTGGCCATGGTGAATGGCTGTAGTGAATTCTCATAAGCCCTTCTCAGCAAGTATTTAAGATAAGTGCTTCCATGGTTCCTGCTTGACATAATGCAACACCACCAATTACTCTAATGAGACTGCCTGCTCATCTCTGATACTTTATCACAGAATTATAGACATGGGTGGGATCCGACCGGTGTAACTACCGATTCGGTGAGTTTACATTTTGCCTGACATGCGCTGTGCACACGTGTATATCATCCTCATCCAACTGTCTGGACAGCTGAGCAGCGCTGTATGCAAGTGCACAGCAGTTGCAAAAGCCCTTTTTTCCTACTATTTCAACCGCAGCTTTGTTGCGCAAAGCAGCTGCGGTTGAAAAAGCAGGAAATAAAGGTCAGGTAAGACCCAGGGTGGGTGGGTGGGCCAAAACAGCAGCAGACATAGAACCGGTTCTATGTATGCTCTCTGTTTGCTGCTTTTCAGAGCAACCAGTTCTACAGAAGTGGACAGAACAGGTAGAATTCCATCCCTGATAATAGAGTTAGAAAGGAACTCAGAGGCCTTCTAGTCCAACCCATGGCAGGAATATTCCTATTCCCTCAGTCAAAGTTTTGTTCAATTTTGGTTTGAAAACCTCAGTGATGAAGCTACCAGGACTCCAGGATAGCTATCACTGTCAGGAAATTCCTTATTTCAGATTTGGCTCTCTTTGGTAAAGTTTTCTTCCTTTGGTTTTTTGACCTAGCCTTGGAGCTGTAGAAAGTAAATACACATCTTTTCCCCTGTGACAACTCTTCAAGTATTAAAAGGCTAGTGTCACATCCTATCTTTGCATTCGCTTCTTAAGTTGAAACCTATCTAGTTTCTTTGACCATTGTTAATAGGATTTAATTTTCAAGCGGCTCATTGTCACTCTTCTCTGTGCGTCTTCTGATTCCTTGGTGTCCTTCTTGTGGTGATGAGAACTGGCTTCAGTATTCCATGTGTGGTCTCCTTTGTGCTGCAAAGTAGAACAATCATTTCCTTTGATTTTGACACTGTACCTCTGTTGATCCCACCCAAGATTGCACCGGTGGTTTTGATAGCTGCGGGCTACCGGCTCCAATTTAAGGCCCAGTCCCACTGGCTGATGGATGCAAAAAGTATGCATAAAGGACACAGCGGACGAGCAAAATTTCGGGGGTGGCTCCATCCATTTTCATCTGCTCCAAAAATTGGCGAAAATTTGCACAAACGGAACAGAAAAGAATGGATGTGGGTAGTATGTAGCGGGGATGTTAAATGGATGTTCATCGGAAGCCTAGCGGATGAAAGCGGATGGAAGCAGATGACACCTCCAAAGGGGTTCTGGGGGAGAATTTTGAAGTGGACGCATAGCGGAAGGGGCGGATGCATAGTGGATGAAGTGGATGCATTACAGACACCTATAGGAAAAAAGGGGATGCCACGCGGATGTATATCGGATGCAAAGTGTTCACTTCGCATGGAGGGGCATGAATTGCGTCGTGGATATAAAAGGATGCAGCACGCACGCAGAATAGTATATTCTGACTCAGAATAGTCTCAGAGACTGAGTTGTTTACTTGTTTAATAAAGTTTTGCTTAAGACACTTAATAAAGTTTACTTGGTTCATCTTGTTTACTTTATAAAGTGTTGGTAAAAACTTTGAAAAAATGGTTAAGCCTTTGCACGCTTGTGGGATAGATAAGGATAGTTGTGGGACAGATAAACCTCCAGTGCAACCATAGTGGGACTATCTGGTCCACCATCCCAGCTGCCACACATATGGACCTTTATTATCAATAACAATTTATTCATTGATCAACACATTTTAAAATAAACAAAGCTCTTTATTAATGCCCTATTCATTGTAGGACCACTCAACATACATGGCACAATCTCATCAGTGTTATGCAACAGTCTCAAGAAAGCATCCATTAATCATCTATCATCCTGTCTTGCCACTCCACTGCTCCAGCTGGGGAGTTGCACCAGTGTCTCAGTAGGTTGCGCTGCTTCTTCCCTTCACGTGAAGCTCTGTTGGGGCCTTGTACATCCACAGTGTCTATCAGGTTACCTCCTTGCCTTCATTCACCAGGCTCCATGTCCCCATTCCCTTGTTGACCGTCGACAAGTCTGTTCTGCAACACTGAGTAGAGGGTGCGCATGAGATTGTGCAGGATGCAGCAAGCTTCCACAATGCTCCTCACAGTCTCTGGGTCATGCTGCATGGTAGTGAGAAGTATCTGGAACCTGTTGGCCAGGATGCCAAAGGCGTTCTCCACCAACCATCTTGCCCTGGACAGCCTGTAGTTGAAGATCCTCTCTTCACAGGTGAGGTATCTTGAACTGTACGGCTTCATGAGGTAGGTTCTGAGGGAGAACGCGTCATCACCAACGATGAAGTAGGGCACATCTTGTGTGTCATTGGGTAGGGGGTCTGGACCTGGAAAACCCATGATGAGGTTGCATTCCAGCCCATCCTTGAGGTCACTTGCATTGTATACCTGGCTATCTGAAGCTGACCTGTTGCCTGAAGCATCGATGTAGATGAACTTGTGTCAGAATCAACCATGGCAAAGAGGATATACTGAAGAAGCCCTTGTAGTTGTAATAAGTGGACCCTGAGTTGGCTGGAGCTTTGCAGGCCACATGCTTCCCACCTATGGCTCCAATGGTGTGGGGAAAGTTCCACTTCTGATACAACTCTTCTGTAAGTTTTCTCCAGCCTTGTTCAGTGGTGGGGCACCTGAGGAGCTCCTCCATGTATTCTTCAATGATGGCCTATACCACTTCTCTGACCACTTTGCTGATGGTGTTGTGTGGCACCCTCCATGCATATTGCATGTTTCTTTATGTGGTTCCAGAGGCCAGGTGGCGCAGAGTCAGTGCTACCTTCAGTCCAGGGTCCAGGTTGGGACGGAAGTTGGTGCTTGGCTTGGTCAAACTGGGTCTCAAATGCTCTACAAGTTTGTCAAACATGGCTGGTGGCATCCTCATGAAGTGATGGAATGCATGAGGGTCTTCATTCCTCAGCTCCACCATCAACTGGTCATACAGTCCAAACTCCATTCTTCTCACGATCCATCCTCGGACCCACACA
>BLBF01000036.1:20717306-20744681 GCA_015471245.1 Laticauda colubrina | reverse complement strand
GATAGATAGATAGACAGACAGACAGACAGACAGACAGACAGACAGACAGACAGACAGATAGAGATAGAGATAGAGATAGAGATAGAGATAGAGATAGAGATAGAGATAGAGATAGATATATATAAATATATATAGATATATAGATATAGATATATCATCTATTAGGAAGCTAGGTTTCATCTGGGTGCCTGGTTGGGGTGTGTTTGAGCTGGAGGTATTAGAGGGAGTCTGTTTGTGCCCAGGTGTTTGCCTGGCTTGTGGCATGGAGATCTTTCTATTTGAGAGTGCAGGCTTCCAAATGATTGACAGTCTGGTGGAATCATCTCTTCTATTCATGCTGTCAGGTATTTTTTCAATCTCTATGGCTTCTCTGATGATTCTGTGGTTGGGGTTTTCTATAGTGGCTAGGGTTTTAGTGCCATTGAAGTTGAAGTTATGACCCGTGTTATGACCCTTTCATGTATTGGACTAGTGAGGAGTTTTGTTCCAGCTTTTTTACTGATTTTTTGTGTTCATCCAGGTGGGTACTTATTTTTCTATTGGTCTTTCAATGTATGTGGATGGGCATGATGCACAGGGAACTTCGTATATGCCTTGGTTTTTCAGGTCAATTTTGTCTTTGGGGTTTCTAGGGATGGCTGCTATTTTTTTGTCTGTTTTGAAGGCAGTCTTGATGTGATGCCTGTGTAGTATCTTACTGATTTTGTCTGTAGTACCTCTTATGTAGGGCAGGACAGCTGTTCCATAGGTCTGACAGATCTTTATTGAGTTTCATTATAAAATAAAAATACAGGAAAAAAATTCCCAAAAGTTAGAAAAGTAAGAGAATGAAAAAGTGCAATTGGAGAGGAAAAAAATGGTAATTTCTGACTTTTTTCACTCCAGTAAAACACAAAAAATACAACCAAACTCAATCTTCTGTGCTGCATTTTGCAACATTTCAAACCATTTCCATGATAACAAAAATCATCCAAATTAAGCCTAAAATCAATATTTTATTTTTTTTCAGTTTTGAGTAAAAAGTCGAGAAGTGGTTTCCAAGTAGAAAACAAACTAGATAAATTCTTTTCTTTAGTTAAAAAAAAGTTAGTTTTGCCATCTCCATTGGCTCTCTATCACTTTTACCATTTTCTCTTCCATCGTGGGAATTAATGGCTTTATCCATCTTGCACATATAAGATTCTTGCCATATATAATAACAAGCTTCTGTTGGGAGAAATATCTATCTGGTTCAGTTCCAAGCCGAGAAAAAGGTGCTGGAGACAAAATGGAGGCTGGAGGCTGATTGGAAAGAAGGTTTAATGATAAAGCAGAGCCACCAAGTACATGGTTCTGGTGCAGTTGACCACATGGAGTTGAGAGCTGGAGGATATTTATACCTTCTCTTGGACTTTGCACTTGAACTTCCTGTTCCTGTACAAGAACATGTATTCTATTGGCTGTTGTCAGACTCCCATGAGGCCATGTACAAATCCTAGGAGTTTGTCTGAGCTAAGTTTGGTTGAAGTTTGCAGGGTTTCTGTCTCTGTGTGTGTGTGTGCGCGTGCGCATGTGCAACTGAGATAATTCAGTGATTAACATTGTTTGCAGTTAACTGTTTGAATATTATTCCTCCTGATGTTCAGTTGCTGATGATTCACCCCTCCCACAATCCTCCCTTTTTATATTGTGCCCAAATGCTGTGCAATCTTGGAAGCTACCATGCTTCCTAATCCAAAAAAGGCTTAAGAAAGGAATTTTACCAAAGCATAAGTAGGTGCTTAGCTGGTTTCACACAACAACTAGTGGGTCAACTTGCATGGGTTACTTAGAAAAACATATGAAAGTCTGTAGAGATTTTTCAGTCATCCAGGTCATGGTTATCCCAAATGTGTTTTTTCAGGAGGCAACTGGGTTTTCTTGTTGTTGTTGTTTTTGTTTGTTTGTTTGAAGACATTTCACTTCTCACCAAGAAGCTTCTTCAGCACTGATTGGGTTTATATTCCTTGCAGACAGCTGGTCATTTGCCTCCTTTTAGGGGGTCATTGAAGCTAGGGATGGGATCCGACCAGTATAACTACCGTTTCTGTTGCTCTGTGTCGCGCACACATGCACGAGTTGTGCGAGTGCAATTTATAACCTGCTGAGCTGCCCAGACAGCTAAGCAGCACTGTGTGTGGGTGCACAGCAGTTGGAAAAGCCTTTTTTTCCTGCTGTGCTGCTCAAAGCAGCTGCGGTTGAACCAGCAGGAAATAAAGGACAGGAAAGAGCCCAGGCGGGTGGGTGAGCCAAAACAGCAGCAGACAAAGAACCAGTTCTGTGTCTGGTGCTCTTCAGAGCTACTGGCTCTGTAGAGCCAGACAGAACCGACAGAATCCCACCCTTGGTTGAAGCCCTGGAGATTTATCTGCATCCTCAGATTCACCTGAGTAGTGCTCTTGATTCCTGTAGTCTGCAATTCCCCCCACCCCCGAAATCCATTCAGACAGAAAAACAACAACAACAACAAGAAAGTCTAGTTGCCTCCTGAAAAGGCACCTTTGAGACAACTATGATCTGGATGACTGAGAATCTCTACAGACTTTTTTGTCTGGGGCTTTTTTGTGTGGGAGTATGTACGGATTTACAGGAACCAGGAGCACTACTCAGGTGACCCCGAGGACACAGATAAACATCCAAGTGCTTCAATGACCCTCTAAAAGGATGCAAATGACCAGCTGTCTGCAAGGATTATAAATCCTACCATTCAACACCATACAGTCAGAGCTGAAGAAATTTCTTGGAAGAGAACTTAAATGTCTTCAAAAAGGAAAAACAACAACAAGAAAGTCCAGTCGTCTCCTGAAAACATATGAAGAACAATTGCTGGAATTGGGTATGTCTAGTTTAATGAAAAGAAGGATTAGGGTAAGGTGACCAACTGTCCTCCATTAGGGAGGACAGTTATCCTTTTGTAAGTTCTGTCCTCTCTCAAAAAGTGTCCTCCTCCATGTCCTCCTTTTTGATATTTGAAGACTAATCTGTAAAGCCCATGTCACACTGAACCAACGGATGCAAAGAGGATGTAAAATGGACAAAAAACCTTGCCATCCGTTGGTTAACGCGATGTATCCGTTCTGTACTCACTGCCTCCGTTTTGCCTCCTCTCTATCCGTCCAGCATCCATTTATGGACGTTTCATCCGCTCCAAAAGTTTTGGGCTGCCTAAAACTTTTGCACAGAAAATGTATCCAGTTCGTCCGTTCTGCATCTGCTACGCATCCGCTAGGCATCCGTTACGAATCTGTTACGCATCCGCTATATCCGCTTGATGTCCGCGATGCATCAGCGCAACGCGCATCTCCCCGGACGCAGGGAGGAAGCTGAACGGACGCAGAATGGATGCAGAACGGATGCAGAATGGATGCCTAGTGGAAACAAAGTGTTTAAAGTGGAAAAAACGTTCACAGACGGGACCTATCTCGGATATTAAGGATGTCTAGAGGATGCCTAGAGGATGTCTAGAGGATGCCTAGCAGAAAACCTATACTGCCTATAAAAAGGGGGAGCAACTCGTCTGCATCGCACTTTCAGAACAGCAGCCCAGCGGTGCAGACCTCTGCAGCCTTCATCTTCCTCTTCCTCTTCCACAGCATCCAGTCATGTCCACCGTGGATTGTAACAAAGTCCTTTCGGCAGCCACCATCCTTCTGCAACAGTGCGAAGCCATCTGCAGGCTCTGTGAGCACTACTGCGAGAAGAAAAGGAGCCACCCAAAAAGAGTCTGGGTCCGAAGATGGTTCGCCAGTAGAGCGGAGGACGGACTGTACAACAAGCTGATGGTGGAGCTCAGGAGCGAAGACACTCAGGCATTCCAGAACTTCATGAGGATGCCGCCAGCCATGTTTGACGAAGTTGTGCAGCGCCTGACACCCAGGTTGACCAAGGCAAACACCAGCTTCCGGCCAAGCCTGGAACCTGGACTCAAGGTGGCACTCACTCTGCGCCACCTGGCCTCAGGGACCTCCTACAGGAGCATGCAGAATGGCTGGAGGGTGCCATCCAACACCATCAGCATTGTGGTCAGAGAAGTGGTGCAGGCCATCATCGAAGAATACAAGGAGGAGCTCCTCCAGTACCCCTCCACTGAAGAAGGATGGAAGAAAGTTGCAGAGCAGTGGTAACAGAAGTGGAACTTCCCCCACACTGTTGGAGCCATAGATGGCAAGCACGTGGCCTGCAAATCTCCAGCCAAGTCGGGGTCCACTTATTTCAACGACAAGGGCTTCTTCAGCATCATCCTCTTCGCCATGGTCGATGCTGACTACAAGTTCATGTACATCGATGCTTCAGGCAACGGCTCATCTTCGGATGCCCAGGTATACAACGCCAGTCACCTCAAGGAGGGGCTCGAACGCAACCTCATCGTGGGCTTCCCAGATCCAGAACCCCTGCCCAACGACACACAAGATGTGTCCTACTTCATCGTGGGGGATGACGCCTTCTCCCTCACAACCTACCTCATGAAGCCCTACACCTCCAGACTCCTCACCCGTGAAGAGAGGATCTTCAACTACAGGCTGTCCAGGGCAAGGCGGGTGGTGGAGATCGCCTTTGGCATCCTGCCAACAAGTTCCAGGTACTTCTCACCACCATACAGCATTGCCCAGGGACCGTGAGGAGGATCATGGAAGCTTGCTGCATCCTGCACAATCTCATGTGCACCCGCTACCCAGTCTTGCAGAACAGGCTCGTGGACCTCCAACAAGCCAATGGGGTCATGGAGCCTGGGGAATGGAGGCAAGGGCGAAACCTGATCGACACTGAGGATGTGCTAGGCCCCAACAGAGCTTCAAATGAAGCAAAGAAGCAGCGCAACCTCCTGAAACCCTGGTGCAACTCCCCAGCTGGAGCAGTGGAGTGGCAAGACAGGATGGTAGATGCTTAATGGATGCTTCCTTCAGCCTATCTCATCACACGGATGAGATTGGGTCATGTATGTTTGGTTGGCCTACAATGAACAGGGCGTTTAATAAAGAGTTGTTTTTATGTTGACATGTGTGGATAATTATTACATTATTATTGATAATAAAGGGCCGTAGGTGTGGCACCTGGGAGGGTGGACCATACAGTCCCACTCTTCTTTCACTGGAGGTTTATCTATCCCACAGTTATTACCCATCCCAAAGGTATCCCTGCCCACCCCACAGCTATCTTAACCCATCCCACAAGCATGCAAAGGCTTAAACCATTTCTAAAAGTTTCCAGCAAGACTTTATACAAAAAAAGAAATGAAGCAAGTGTGTGAATCAAAAATAGACTTTACTAACAACAAGCTATAAGCCAAAAAAGAGTCTCTGGCACTCATCTTGGTCGCTCAGTCTCAGGGGTGAAGGGTCCAGGTGCTGTGGAGGTGGCTGGTGCTGGAGTGCTTGTCATCAGCTCCTCCTCCAGAAGCAGAAGCAACAGAAGCGCCAGCCCCAGAAGAGCGAGCCCGTGCTGCAGAAGTCCCAGCAGAACCAGAGTGAGGGCCAGGGGGTGGGATGGTAGCCCTGTCCCTCTTGCCAGGGCTGGCAGCAGATGTCTGAGGCTTGCTGTGCTTCCGCATGGTTGTGGGGTTACTGGCTGGCAGGGAGGCTGGCAGGAACCAAGGCTGGCAGAAAGGCTGGCACCAAGGCTGGCACCAAGGCTGGCATGCAGGCAGGCAGGCACCAAGGCTGGCAGGCAGACATGAACCAAGGCTGGCAGGAAGGCTGGCAGGCAGACATGAACCAAGGCTGGCAGGAAGGCTGACAGGCAGACATGAACCAAGGTTGGCAGGAAGGCAGGCAGCAAGGCTGGCAGGCAGCAAGGCTGGCAGCAAGGCTGGCAGCAAGGCTGGCAGCGAGGCTGGCAGCGAGGCTGGCAGCAAGGCTGGCAGCAAGGCTGGCAGGCAGACATGCAGGCAGGGCAGGCAAGGCAGCCGATGTGTCCGGCAGCAGGTCTTTCCTCTGAATGGCAACCTGCTTCCGAGCTGCTTCTGTTATATCCGCGGGGCTGACACAATGCATCCTCCCCGCATGCGCAGTGAATGCCAGGCATCCGTTAGGCTTCCGCTGTGCATCCGCTGTGCATCCGCTGTGCATCCACTTTATCCGTTCGTCGTCCGCTCTGCATCCGCTGTATCCATTCCGCGTCCGCCTTGCTGAGGCCCCCCGGAAGCCCTGCGGATGTGCCACCCGCTCCCATCCGCTTCCATCCGCTGGGCTTCCGTTCCACATCCGCTTTGCATCTGCCCTGCGTCCTCCCAGCGTCCGTATTATCCGCTCCCATTATGCAAATTTTTGCCCCTTTTGAGAGCAGATAACAATGGATGGAACATTTTTCTCGTCTGTTGTGTCCATTTTGCATCCGTTGGCCAGTGTGACATAGGCTTAAATCTCTGTATTTGATCGATGCCGATCCAATCCGTTGCGTGTGATGTGACATATTTGTATTTGACATGACGATTCGTCAAGACTTGTACAGTGCTACGAGACGCAATTATGAGACACATGCGCTCCACACAGGAGAATTGTTTTAAGCGAGTGTGCCATGCTCAAGAGTGCAGCGTGCGCAAGAGTATGCTGTGTGCAAAAAAGTGCCGCATGCAAGTGGCTTTGTTTTTTTTCTTCAATTTATTTGTGTCCTCCTTTTCATTGTAAAAAAGTTGGTCACCTTAATTAGGGGAGATATGATAGCAGTGTTCCAATATCTCAAGGGCTGCCACAAAGAAGAGGGAGTCAAGCTATTCTCCAAAGCACCTGAGGGCAGGACAAAGAAGCCATGAGTGGAAACTAATCAAGGAGAGGAGCAACCTAGAAGGATAAATTTCCAAAATAATGTAGGGTTTCCTGCTTGAGTTGGACCAGAAGATCTCTAAGGTCCCTTCCAACTCTGATATTCTGTTAACTTATAGGTCTCTACTAGCTAGAAGAGAGAAATAAATGACATTATGAATCACAATGCTGTCATGAAAATGATGAAAATTTTGTATTCTGTATCAGTCCTCGTGCAGTTGGTGGAATTTACTTAATTATTTATGCAATGGCATTATGCTGAATTTCTCATCATTTCAATATCATTGTGACTTATATTGGATACTTATGTCTGAGTTTGATTTGTTTGTTGTGTATTTTTGGAAAAAAAATCCTTCTTCTTTCAAACTGATTGAGAACTTTTTCTCAAAATGTGAAGTATCTTTCAAAAGATGGTATTTTTTTTTCTGGCAGTCTGTGGTACCATTGGGGAAGAGTTTGGAAGGATTGATTGTTGGAGATGGCTTGTGAAGTAATTTATTTTAATGCTATTTTTCTCCCCTTGTTAAAGTTCATCCCCTAAATCAGAGCAGGGATATTGCACATTGTGAAGTCCACAATTATAACCAGTCATTTAGTGACTTTCCAAAGTTACAACAGCACTTTAAAAAAGTGACTTATGACCATTTTTCACACTTACAACCATTGCAGTATCTCCATGGTCATGTGATCAAAATTCAGATGGTTCATATTTATGACCATTGCAGTATCCCAGGGTCATGTGATCACTTTTTGCAACCTTTTGACAAGCAAACCCAATGGGGAAGCCAGATTCACTGAACAACTGAGTTACTAACTTAACAATGGCTGCTATTCACTTAACAACTCTGACAAGAAAGGTAATAAAATGAGGCACAGCTCATTTAATAACTGCCTTGCTTAGCAACAGAAATATTGGGCTCAATTGTGGTCATAAGTTGAGGCCTACCTGTAGTCAGCCCAAAGTATCTCCTATTGTCATGGCCCTGTCGGAGCCTGAATCCATGGGGGAGGATGAGCTGGAGCTGTGGCTGACGGAGACTAAGGGGGAGGCTTTGTTGGCTTTGGAGAAACTGGGGGAGGAGCAAGATGGGACATCCCCAGGCCTCTTGGGCTTAGGGTGGCTTGCCAGCAGTGAGGAGTGGGGGCAGGACAACCGAGAGAGGACAGGCAGTGAAGATGAAGAGTGATGGAGTTCAGGTGATGAGCAAGGATCACCTCCTCCTTATCCCCAAGTATGGAGAGTGGAGAAGAAGCGGGAGCAGCAGAGGCTGACCTGACAACTCAGGAGGACAGCGCCCTGCCCCTCTTCACAAGGCAGACCTGGGGACTGAGATTTAAGGAGATGCTGTGGGGAGGAGCATTTGTTAGGGACAAACACTGAATTTGCAGAGTTTTGTGTGCTGTTGCTAATGTCTGGCGTTTGCAGGACGGTTTGCTGCTTCTTTGCTTCATGCTTCTTCCTTGCTTCTTGGATTCATTTCTTTGTTCCTTTGCCTTGCTGGACTCCTTTGAAGTTGGACTAACAGCGTTCACTGGACTGCTCGCAGCCAGTGGCTGCTGTGTATGTATGTTTGTGTGTTCGAGCGCTTTGCTCTGGGACTTGCATAATGTGGAAGCATTTAGGATAACAGTTGGAGCATTAAAGGGAAGTTTGAAATCTCAGCTGGCTGTGTGGCCTCCATGCCCTGCCCCAGGTCATCACACCTTTCAGGAGGCAGTTCCTTGCATTGTTAATTTTTTTTTAATTCTTTCCAAGCAGGGTTGATGCTAATCCATCTCAAGAATCAACAAATATTATTTGTGAATCAAATTAAAATTGAAGGAAACACCATTTTGTTCTTTATTTCATATTAAAAAAAATGGATCAAGGTGACTTTTTTGGATTGCACACAAAATGCATTAAAGAAGGAAAAATGGCTAATTAAGGAACATACAAATAATATCCAATAAACCCACAATCAGTTTCAGAAGTACATTGCTTTATATGTACAGTCATACCGTTACCTGGTAAATAATCCTCATTTAACCATCACAAGCGTATCCAGAAATTTGGCCTTAAGTCATTACGATCTTGAAGTGGAACTCTATGTGACCTGACTCAATTTTATGACCTTTTTGGACAGCTGTTAAGTCATCTAGTCATTAAGCAAATCCATTTTATTGAATGGTTGGGGGTTTTATTTGCCTGAGAAGACTTGAAACTGGCAAAACCTGTCATAAATCACATTTGTGTGACCACAGAGGCTGTAACTAGGTTGTAAATGCAAGCCAGTTACCAAGCACCTGAAATACAATCATGAGAGCAGGGGAGTGGCAGTCACAAATTCAGAAATGGTTGATTTTTTTTTAAATCCATCATAACTTTGAATGGTTGTTAAGTGGCAGTCTGTAGAGATTCTCAGTCATCCAGGTCCCAAAGGTGCTTTTTCAGGAGGCAACTGTACTTTCTTGTTTTATCTTTTGAAGATGTTTTGCTTCTCATCCAAGAAGGTTCTTTAGCTCTGACAGGATGGTGAGGAATGGAATGATTTATAATCCTTGCTGTTAGCTGGTCATTTGCATTCCTTCAGAGGATCGTTGAAGCACTTTGAGGTTCAGCTGTGTCCTCAGGGCACTGAGTAGCACTCCTGATTCATGTTGTCTCCATTTTTTTTTCTATAGCCCAGTTGGCCTCCTAAAAAAGCATGTTTGGGACAACCATGACCTGGATGACTGAGAATCTCTACAGATTTTTAGCTGTACAATTTGGAATAAACACCTTTTGAATGGTGTTGGGAGTAGGAATGGATTTCCAGAGTTAAAAATTGCATACTACAAGAACCAGGAGCATGACCCAGGTCACCCTGAGGACACAGATGAACCTCCAAGTGCTTCAACGGCCCTCTAAAAGGATGCAAATGACCAGCTATCTGCAAGGAGCATAAATCCTTCCATTCCCCACCATCCTGTAAGAGCTGAAGAAGCTTCTTGGATAAGAAGCGAAACATCTTCAAAGAAAAGACAAGAAAGTCCAGTTGTCTCCTAAAAAGCAACTCCGGGTTAGGTGACAGTCATTAAGTGAAGGCTATTCTTACTCTCCTTTATTTGCATCACTTGTTATTTCTAATATGTCGTGCTTTGGGTTCAAGAGATGAATAAAAATGTGAGCAGCCTTTCCTGTCTTTACACCATTAGGGAGAAGATGCCATTCCATCATGTCACAGCTGGGCTGCTGTACAAAGGAAACTATCTGAACCGGTCCCTCTCAGCAGGAAGCGACAGTGAACAGTTGGCCAACATCTCAGTGGAAGAATTGGATGGTAAGGATTGACTAAAATGTTGGTAGGGAGGAACATAGAGTTCTGCTTTTATTTATTCTTTCAATTCATTGGTTAAGTCTTACAGACTTGAAAAGTGAGATATGAAGGACTCAAGCTTAGGGTATGGTGACATGAAATTCAATATCCCTCTTGAAGAGTTTTGGGAATTTACTTTTTAGATTATTATTTTTTTTAAATTAGTGTCAGAGTACGGCATCCACCCCCATTCAAATCATGAGTCTCTTCTTAAACTCATCTTTCAGAGTTTAAAGAAGATTTATTAGGAGTGAAACATGCCAGTGCTACCTGGATGTAACCGACACAAGACACATCATTCATTTCACCCTTGACCCTGATCTTCCCTTCACCCCATGGATGTATCTTCTCCAATGGGACACATCCATAGCCAAGAGTCATCAATCATGTTCTCCAGTAATAATCTTGCACACCAGAAGCTTCAGTTGCTCAGAAAGTATCTATAAGCATTTAAGGAATGCACTACTCCCCTCGCTCCCTTTCTGCTGACAACTCTAAAAGACCAGAGAAATATTTTTTGAGTTGACAGAAGGCTGAAGGCGCTATCCAAAATTAATTACATACAGTATGCACATGGGAGCTTGAATTCATTTATGAGAAAAAGCCGATCAATAGACATCTAGAGATAATGGATCAATAGACACATAGAGATAAATCAAAGAGGTAAATCAATCATAATAGACGTAAAGAGATAGATACATAGAAGATAGATAGAATTGTTTATTGGCCAAGTGTGATTAGATATACAAGGAATTTGTTTCCAGTGCATAAGATCTCAATGTACATATAACAATAGTGATAAGCAACAAAGTTATAGTCATAAGGAAATAGGTAATAGGGAAGATGAGAATAATGATGGTAATATTGCCTTTTTAGATAGTTTGATAGTGTTGTAGGAATTAGTTGTTTAGCAGAATGATGGCATATAGGGGGAAAAGTGTCCTTGTGTCTAGTTCTTCTGATATTCTGTGCCCTATAGAGTTGTTTTGAGGGTAGGAGTTGAAATAGTTTATGTCCAGAATGTGAGGGGTCCATAGATATTTTCACAGCCCTTTTTTTGACTCGTGCAGTATACAAGTCCTCAATGGAAGGCAGATCAGTAGCCAAAAAATAAATAAATCTGCATTTCTAATTATCTGTTGAAGTCTGTGTTTGTCTTGTTTGGTTGCAGTGCCACACCAGACAGTTAAAGAGGTGCAGATGACAGACTCAATAATCCCTCTGTAGAACTGGATCAGCAGCTCCTTGGGCAATTTGAGCTTTCTGAGTTGGCTTAAAGAGATATCCCATAGAAATAAACCAGCCATCAGTAGTTCACATTTATATACCATTGAAAAGAGACAATAAAAATGCTAAGAAGGAAACAAAAAGACCAGAACACATTAAAACATCAGCAAAATCAGACCTTTGGGTCACTACATTGCAAAGGTTTGTATGGAGATTCCAGGTGGACACAGAGACAATCAAGCAGTGGGTGTAATTGTGCCTGTTGCCCCTGATAAGATGTATGCATGTGTTATGGATTTTGACTTTTGGGGATTTTAATGCAAACTGCTCAAAGTTACTGCCTGTGAGTTAGGTGGCTATATAAATGTGTTTTATAAATAAATAATCACAGAGTAGAAGTTATACTGCAGTGTTTTTCAAGCCTGACAACTCTAAGATGCATGAATTTCAGCTCCTAGAATTCTTGGAGTTGAAGTCCTTACATCTTAGAGTTGTCAAGCTTGAGAAATGCTGTTAAAGCCTGATAGCAATAGACTTATATACCGCTTTATGGTGCTTTAAAGCCCTCTTTAAGTGGTTTACAGAGTCAGCCTATTGCCCCCAACAATGTGGGACCTCAATTTTACCAATTCAGGAATATTTTAAATAAACCATGTGTGGGACCTTATTATTGTTTATCCATTACTAGTAGGTCAGTTTGCTAGCAATATTACATTATGTCTCATATACTTATTTGTATCCTGCCTTTATTGTTTTTACAAGTAACTCAAGGTGGTGAACATGTTCAGCGCAATGTGTAGATGATAAATAGATATAGATAGATAGATAGATAGATAGATAGATAGATAGACAGACAGACAGACAGACAGACAGACAGACAGACAGACAATGATAGATAGATGAAGATAGACAATGATAGACATAGATAATATAGATTATGATGATAGATAGACAGATAGACAGGCAGAGGGACAGACACAGACAGACAGACAATGCCTGTTCTTATGATGCTAATAGTAATAAAATATATAGGGGAAGGCAGATTTCTGATCCCTGCTTTAGAAACTAAGCACAGTATTCCTTCCCGTACACTTGAAGTTGTACAGTTGGAAACAGACTTGTAAATTGTCTTAGAACTTATTCTTATATGGGAAAAAATTATGAACATCCAATGAATGCCCTCCTATTACAGAAACAGATAAGTGGCAGATTATTTGTAAGACCTGTGAGATCCAGGACAATACATCCTTTCATACCTTGTTTGTCTTCGGCTTCCTTGTGTGGATGTATTGCTTGCACAACAACACACTTCTTTTCTGCTTAATAGCCTATTTATTCTTCACCTGTTAGGCAGCAGATTTCTCGTGGGAATCCCAACACTGTTTTCCTTTCCTAGCACTGTTTTTATTGCAGATCTTCACTTTCTGGCTACGTTCCAGGTTTTCAGCTAAACTGAGATTTGCTGCTTTTGGGAAATTTTAACAAACTAAGGTAGAAAGGAAGAGTTTCACTTATATCAAAGGAAAGTTATCTTGCTCTCTGTGATCTGTATTAAGATGAAATTGGGGGGAAATATCACTCCTTTTCATCATAAACTCTGCCCCACTCCTCATGTGTAGGAATATCTTGTGTGTGTGTGTGTGTGTGTGTGTGTGTGTGTGTGTGTATGTAAAACTCAAGTGAAAGATTTCTACATAGCTGGGAAAATCTTTATAATAGAATAACAGAGCTGGAAGGGACTTTGGAGGTCTTCTAGTTTAGCCCCCTGCTAAAGCCTCTGTCACACTGCACCAACGGATGGAAAGAGGATGTAAAACGGAGAAAAACACTTGCCATCAATTGGTTAAAGCCCCTGTCACACCGCACCAACGGATGCAAAGAGGATGTAAAAGGGACAAAAAAGCTTGCCATCCGTTGGTTAACGCGATGTACTCACTGCCTCCGTTTTGCTTCCTCTCTATCCATCCAGCATCGGTTTATGGATGTTTCATCTGCTCAGAAAGTTTTGAGCTGCTCAAAACTTTTGCGCGGAAAATGTATCTAATTCGTCCGTTCTGCATCCGCTACGCATCCGCTACGCATCTATTCTGCATCCGTTAAGCATCCGCTATATCCACGAGGCATCCATTCCGCATCCGCCCAACTCGCATCCGCATGGACGCAGGGAGGAAGTGGAACAGACACGGAACGGATGCAGAACGGATGCCTAGCAGATGCAGCATGGAAACAAAGCATGTAAAATGGAAAAAACGTCTGCAGAGGGGACCTATCTCGGATATTAAGGATGTCTACAGGATGCCTAGAGGATGCCTAGAGGATGCAAAGGGACACCTATACTGCCTATAAAAAGGGGAAGCAACACATCTGCATCTCACTTTCAGACTAGCAGCCTTCATCTGCCTCTTCCTCTTCCACAGCATCCAGTCATGTCCACCGTGGATTGTAACACAGTCCTTTTGGCAGCCACCATCCTTCTGCAACAGTGCAAAGCCATCTACAGGCTCTGTGAACTCTACTACGGGAAGAAAAAGGGGTGGCCAAGAAGCATCTGGGTACAAAGATGGTTTGCCAGAAGAGCAGAGGACGGACAGTACAACAAGCTGATGGTGGAGCTCAGGAACGAAGACACTCGTGCATTCCAGAAGTTCATGAGGATGCCTCCAGCCATGTTTGACGAAGTTGTGCAGCGGCTGACACCCAGGTTGACCAAGTCAAACACCAACTTCTGGCCCAGCCTGGAACCTGGGCTCAAAGTGACACTCACTCTGCGCCACCTGGCCTCAGGGACCACCTACATGAGCATGCAGTATGGCTGGAGGGTGCCACCCAACACCATCAGCATTGTGATCAGAGAAGTGGTGCAGGCCATCATCGAAGAATACAACGAGGAGCTCCTCCAGTGCCCCTCCACTGAAGAAGGATGGAAGAAAATTGCAGAGCAGTGGTATCAGAAGTGGAACTTCCCCCACACCGTTGGAGCCATCGATGGCAAGCACGTGGCCTGCAAAGCTCCAGCCAAGTCGGGGTTGACTTATTTCAATGACAAGGGCTTCTTCAGCATCATCCTCTTTGCTATGGTCGATGCTGACTACAAGTTCATGTACATCGATGCTTCAGGCAACGGCTCATCTTCAGATGCCCAGGTATACAACGCCAGTCACCTCAAGGAGGAGCTGGAAGGCAACCTCATCGTGGGCTTCCCAGATCCAGAACCCCTGCCCAATGACACACAAGATGTGCCCTACTTCATCGTGGGGGATGATGCCTTCTCCCTCACAACCTACCTCATGAAGCCCTACACCTCCAGACTCCTCACCCGTGAAGAGAGGATCTTCAACTACATCCTGTCCAGGGCAAGGCGGGCGGTGGAGAACCCCTTTGGCATCCTGGCCAACAGGTTCCAGGTACTTCTCACCACCAAGTAGCATCGCCCAGAGACCGTGAGGAGGATCATGGAAGCTTGCTGCATCCTGCACAATCTCCTGCGCACCCGCTACCCAGTCTTGCAGAACAGGCTCGTGGACCTCCAACAAGGCAATGGGGACATGGAGCCTGTGGAATGGAGGCAAGGGCAAAACCTGATAGACACTGAGGATGTGCAAGGCCCCAACAGAGCCTCATGTGAAGGGAAGAAGCAGCGCAACCTCCTGAAACACTGATGCAACTCCCCAGCTGGAGCAGTGGAGAGGCAAGACAGGATGATAGATGCTTAATGGATGCTTCCTTCACCCTGTCTCATCACACTGATGAGATTGTGCCATGGATGTTGAATGGCCCGACAATGAACAGGGCATTTAATAAAGAGTTGTGTTTATGTTGAAATGTGTGGATCAATGATTACATTGTTATTGATAATAAAGGGCCATAGGTGTGGCACCTGGGAGGGTGGACTATACAGTCCCACTATGCTTGCACTGGAGGTTTATCTATCCCACAGCTATTACCCATTCCAAAGGTATCCCTGCCCATTCCACAGCTATCTCAACCCATCCCACTGCTATCTTAACCCATCCCACAAGCATGCAAAGGCTTAAACCATCTCTAAAAGTTTCCACCAAGACTTCATTAAAAAAAAAGAAACGAAGCAAGTGTATGAATCAAAAATAGACTTTACTAACAACAAGCTATAAGCCAAAAAAGAGTCTCTGGCACTCCTCTTAGTCGCTCAGTCTCAGAGGTGAAGGGTCCAGGTGCTGTGGAGGTGGCTGGTGCTGGAGTTCTTGTCATCAGCTCCTCCAGAAGCAGAAGCAGCAGAAGCGCCAGCCCCAGAAGAGCGAGCCCGTGCTGCAGAAGCCCCAGCAGAACCAGAGTGAGGGCCAGGGGGCGGGATGGTAGCCCTGTCCCTCTTGGAAGGGTTGGCAGCAGATGGCTGAGGCTTGCTGTGCTTCAGCATGGTTGTGGGGTTACTGGCTGGCAGGGAGGCTGGCAGGCACCAAGGCTGGCAGGGAGGCAGGCACCAAGGCTGGCAGGAAGGCTGGCAGGCAGGCAGGCAGGCACTAAGGCTGGCAGGAAGGCTGGCAGGGAGGCTGGCAGTAAGGCTGGCAGCAAGGCTTGCAGGCAGACATGCAGGCAGGACAGGAAAGGCAGTCGATGTGTCTGGAAGCAGGTCTTTCCTCTGAATGGCAACCTGCTTCCGAGTTGCTTCTGTTATATCCACGGGGCTGACGCAATGCATCCTCGCCAAATGCGCAATTAACACTCGGCATCCGCTAGGCTTCCGCTGTGCATCCGCTGTGAATCCGCTTCATCCGCTCTGCATCCGCTCTGCATCCACTGTATCCATTCCGCATCCGCTTTGCTGCGCCCCCCCGGAAGCCTAACGGATGTGCCATCCACTCCCATCCGCTTCCATCCGCTGGGCTTCCGTTCCACATCCGCTTTCCATCCGCCCTGCGTCCTCCCCGCGTTCGTGTTATCCGCTCCGGTTATGCAAATTTTTGCACCTTCTGAGAGCGGATAACAACGAATGGAACATTTTTCTCGTCCGTTGTGTCCGTTTTGCTTCCGTTAGGCAGTGTGACAGGGCCTTAAAGCGATGCTTCCGTTCTGTACTCACTGCCTTCGTTTTGCTTCCTCTCTATCCGTCCAGCATCCATCTATTGATGATTCATCCGCTCAGAGGGTTTTGAGCTGCTCAAAACTTTTGAGCAGAAAATGTATCCAATGTGTCCGTTCTGCATCCGCTAGGCATACGGGGGACATCCATTCTGCATCTGTTACGCATCCACTATATCCGCTAGGCATCCTCTGCACATCTGCGCAACTCGCATCTGCTCAGACGCAGGGAGGAAGCGGAACGGATGCAGAACGGACGCGCAGCGTTAGTAGCACGGACGGAGAAAGGATGAAAGTGGATGTAGCTCGCAAACAAAGCATATAAAACGGAAAAAACGTTCGCAGAGGGGACCTATCTCAGATATTAAGGATGTCTAGAGGATGCCTAGAGGATGCAAAAGGACACCTAGTGGAAAACCTATATTGCCTATAAAAAGGGGGAGCAACTCACCTGCATCTCACTTTCAGACCAGCAGCTCTGCTGTGCAGACCTCTGCAGCCTTCATCTGCCTCTTGCTCTTCCACAGCATCCAGTCATGTCAACCATGGATTGTAACAAACTCCTTTTGGTAGCCACCATCCTTCTGCAACAGTGCGAAGCCATTTACAGGCTCTGTGAACTCTACTACGAGAAGAAAAAGAGGTGGCCAAGAAGCGTCTGGGTCCGAAGATGGATCGGGAGAAGAGCAGAGTACGGACTGTACAACAAGCTGATGGTGGAGCTCAGGAGCGAAGACACTCGTGCATTCCAGAACTTCATGAGGATGCCTCCAGCCATGTTTGACGAAGTTGTGCAGCGGCTGACACCCAGGTTGACCAAGCAGAGCACCAACTTCCGGCCCAGCCTGGACCCTGGGCTCAAGGAGGCACTCACTCTGCACCACCTGGCCTCAGGGACCACCTACAGGAGCATGCAGTACGGCTGGAGGGTGCCACACAACACCATCAGCATTGTGGTCAGAGAAGTGGTGCAGGCCATCATCGAAAAATACATGGAGGAGCTCCGCCAGTGCCCCTCCACTGAAGAAGGCTGGAAGAAAGTTGCAGAGCAGTGGTATCAGAGGTGGAACTTCACACACACTGTTGGAGCCATCGATGGCAAGCACGTGGCCTGAAAGCACCAGCCAAGTCGGGGTCCACTTATTTCAACTACAAGGGCTTCTTCAGCATCGTCCTCTTCGCCATGGTCGATGCTGACTACAAGTTCATGTACATCGATGCTTCAGGCAACAGGTCATGTTCAGATGCCCAGATATACAACGCCAGTGACCTCAAGGAGGGGCTGGAATGCAACCTCATCATGGGCTTCCCAGATCCAGACCCCCTGCCCAACGACACGCAAGATGTGCTCTACTTCATCGTGGGGGATGACACCTTCTCCCTCACAACCTACCTCATGAAGCCCTACACTTCCAGACTCCTCAACCATGAAGAGAGGATCTTCAACTACAGGCTGTCCAGGGCAAGGCGGGTGGTGGAGAACGCCTTTGCAATCTTGGCCAACAGGTTCCAGGTACTTCTCACCACCATGCAGCATCGCCCAGAGACCGTGAGGAGGATCGTGGAAGCTTGCTGCATCCTGCACAATCTCATGCGCACCCGCTTCCCAGTCTTGCAGAACAGGCTCGTGGACCTCCAGCAAGGCAATGGGGACATGGAGCCTGGTGAATGGAGGCAAGGGCGAAACCTGATAGACACTGAGGATGTGCAAGGCCCCAACAGAGCCTCACGTGAAGGGAAGAAGCAGCACAACCTCCTGAGACACTGGTGCAACTCTCCAGCTGGAGCAGTGGAGTGGCAAGACAGGATGATAGATGCTTAATGGATGCTTCCTTCAGCCTGTCTCATCACACTGATGAGATTGGGCCATATATGTTGGGTGGGCCTACAATGAATAGGGCATTAATAAAGAGTTGTGTTTATTTTGACATGTGTGGATCAATGCTAACATTAGTATTGATAATGAAGGGCCATAGGTGTGACACCTGGGAGGGTGGACCATACAGTCCCACTATGCTTGCACTCTCAGGTTTATCTATCCCACAGCTATTACCCATCCCAAAGGTATCCCTGCCAATCCCACAGCTATTACCCATCCCAAAGGTATCCCTGCCCATTCCACTGCTATCCTTACCCATCCCAAAGGTATCCCTGACCATCCCACTGCTATCCTTACCTGTCCCACAAGCATGCAAAGGCTTAAACCATTTCTAAAAGTTTCCACCAAGACTTTATTGACATAAATAAATGAAGCAAGTGTGTGAAGCAAAGATAAACTTTATTAATCACAAGCTGTAAAAGAAAAATGACCCAAGTCAAGTGTCCAAATAAAGACTACAGGTATCCACCCAGTCTCTGGCACTCCTCTTGTTCACTCGGAGGTGTGCCCAGTCTCAGGGGTGAAGGGTTCAGGTGCTGTGGAAGTGGCTGCTGCTGGAGTGCTTACCTGAAGCGCCACTGGGGTGCCTGGCCCTGAGAGGACAACAGGCGACGGTGTGTTGAGGAAGCTCTCGGACAGCTGGCTCAGCCCTGTGATATTGAGAGCTCCTTCCTCCATGCCATGTGGTATCAGCCCCAGTACCGAGGACAGATGTACTGAGGCCAGGCTTGGCTATGGGGTGGAGGAAGGAGCAGTGTATTGGGGCTGTGTGGTCTGCAGCTGGGTGAGGACTGGCATTGGTGGCATCGGTGGCATGGGTGGCATCGGTGGCGTGGGTGGCATCATTGGTGTGGGTGGCATCGGTGGAACCGGTGGCAACGGTGTCGCCCAATGAATCTGTGCCTGGACCGGGAAGGGCTGCTGCCTGTGCTGCTGGACCTCCTGGTAGCCGTAGCCCTGGTAGGTGAGGGCCTGTGGGAAGCCTTGGAATGGGAGGGACATCACCTGGGGTGGAGGAGCAGACCTGGACTGGGTGGAAGCAGGTGCCTCTGGGTCTGGAGGGTTGTGAAGCAGCTCGGTGATCCGGTCCTTCACCACCTGGTACTGGGGTTCCGCCATGTCCGTGAGGGTCTGGTTGACATAGGTGAGGAAGGGCTTGCGGTTGGAGGATGAGGAGTCAGTGTGGACCAGCTGAGAGAGGAGATCTATGCTGCTACGGATGGTGTCCCTGATCTCCAGCAGGACAGTGTGGCTCTGCCCCTCCTGTCTGGCTCTCTGCCTTTCTGTGGAGGTGGAGCTGTGGGTGGATGCAGGTAGGGCTGTGGTGGAAGTGCCGTCTCCTTTCTCCCACTGCACCAGGGAGTCCTCCACTTGCTCCACCACGGTTAAAACATCTGTCCGGGGGTTCTCCGCCGTGGCATGCTCCACAGAAACCTGCCTGGAGACAGGAACTGATTCTCGGCCGGAAGAGGACTGGCTCTCAGCAGGCTGCCGGAGAGAGAGGGTCATGAGAGGGGCTGCTGCTGCTGCTGCTCCTCGGTGGCGGATCTCACCCTCCAGGAAGCTGCACCTGGCCATGACATAGGTCTCTCTGCCCGTCAGCTTAACCGTGGCCTGGCCAGATTTCTTGAGGTGCAGCTTCCCGTAACAGTTGTGCATGTGCTTCCACCAGCCGAGGAGCACCTCCAATGTGTATCCCAGACTCTCCGCCTTCTCTCTCCAAGCAGCCTGCTTCCTTTTGGTGTCCCTGTACAGCCGGTGTCCCTTCCGCCACAGATAGTCATTCTCTCTCAGCCACTCCAGCACCTCATCCTCATGTTCCTCCTCAATGGAGTATTGCCTCCTCTCCCATTCCCGCATATGCCTCTTCCTCCCTTTGCCAGGACCAGATGGGCCCTCATCAGAAGGTCTTCCAGTTTGTAGGGGCTGCTCCTCCACACCACCACCACCACCACCACCAGTAGCAGCAGCAGCAGCAGCAGGATCATCACCATCAGCAGCAGCAGCAGCATCACCAGCAGGATCATAATCAGCATCATCATCTTCATCAGCAGCACCAGCAGCACCAGAAGGATCAGCAGCAGCAGCAGCAGCAGCAGCACGAGCAGGACCAGGAGCACGAGCAGGACCAGCAGGACCAGCAGGACGAGCAAGACCAGGAGCACGAGCAGTATGAGCAGGACAAGCAAGTCCAGGAGCACGAGCAGGACGAGCAGGACGAGCAGGACGAGAAGCAGCTTCAGCAAAGTAAACACCAGCAGAAGCTCCACTGCCAGAAGCAGCCTCAGCAGAGTAAGCACAAGCAGAAGCACCACCGCCAGAAGCAGCTTCATCAGCTCCTCCAGAAGCAGAAGCAGCAGAAGCCCCAGCTGTAGAAGAGCGAGCCCGTGCTACAGAAGCCCCAGCAGAAGCAGAGTGAAGGCCAGGGGGTAGGAGGGTGGCCCTGTCCCTTTTGCCAGGGCTGGCAGCAGATGGCTGAGGCTTTCTCTTCTTCCTCATGGTTGTGGGGTTGCTGGCTGGCAGGGAGGCTGGCAGGAAGGCTTTGCAGGCAGGCAGGCAGCAAGTCTGGCAGGCAGCAAGGCTGGCAAGCAGGCAGGCACCAAGGCAGGCAGCAAGGCTGGCAGCGAGGCAGGCAGCAAGGCTGGCAGGGAGGCAGGCACCAAGGCAGGCAGCAAGGCTGGCAGGCAGGCAGGCACCAAGGCAGGCAGCAAGGCTGGCAGGGAGGCAGGCACCAAGGCTGGCAGGGTAGCAGGCAGAAAGGCAGGCAGCAAGGCTGGCATGATGGCAGGCAGCAAGGCAGGCAGGCAAGGCACTCAATGCACCTGGCAGCAGGTCTTTCCTCTGAATGGTGACCTGCTTCCGAGCTGCTTCCCTTTATATCCGTGGGGCTGATGCAATAAATCCCCCCCCGCATGCGCAATTAACGCCAGGCATCCGCTAGGCTTCCGCTGTGCATCTGCTAGGCTTCCGCTCTGCATCTGCTTCATCCGTTTTGCCTCCGCTGTGCATCCGCTTCATCCACTCGGCTTCCACTCTGCATCCGCTGTATCCGTTCCGCGTCCACTTTGCTGATGTCCCCCAGAAGCCTAGCGGATGTGCCATCCGCTCCCATCCGCTTCCATCCGCTAGGCTTCCGCTCTGCATCTGTTTTCCATCCGCCCTGCATCCTCCCCCCGTCCGTTCCTTTCCGTGTCATCCGCTCTGGTTATGCAAATTTTCGCCCCTTTTGAGAGCGGATAACAATGGATGGAACATTTTTCTCGTCCGCTGTGTCCTTTTTACAAACGTTTTGCATCCGTTGGGCAGTGTGACAGGGCCTTAAGGGAGGAAACCCTACACCACTTTAGACAAATGGATATCCAATCTCTTCTTAAAAGCTTCCAGTGTTGGAGCATTTACAGCTTCTGGAGGCAAGTTGTTCCACTGATTAATTGTTCTAACTGTTAGGAAACTTCTCATTAATTCTAGGTTGCTTCTCTCCTTGATTAGTTTCCACCCATTGCTTCTTGCCCTGCCTTCAGGTGCTTTCGCTTGACTCCCTCTTCTTTGTGGTAGCCCTGAGATATTGGAACACTGCTATCACATCACTCCCTAGTTCTTCTTTTCATTAAACCAGACATACCCAGTTCCAGCAACCATTCTTCATATGTTTTAGTCTCCAGTCCCCTGATCATCTTTATTGCTCTTCTCTGCACTCTTTCTAGAGTCTCAACATCTTTTTTACATCCTGGTGACCAAAACTGGATGCAGTATTCCAAGCGTGGCCTTACCAAGGCATTATAAAGTGTTATTAACACATCATGTGATCTTGATTCTATCCCTCTGTTTATGCAGCGTAGAACTGTGTTGGCTTTTTTGCAAGCTGCTGCACACTGCTGGCTCATATTTAAGTGATTGTCCACTAGGACTCTGAGATCCCTCTCACACTTACTTACACAGTTATCTTAAGAAGTGTCTCAGTGAGAGTTTAGGTACAAATTTTGCTTCATAAAATCTCCCCCATGAGAATTCCTGGCTCAATCAAGAGTCCTTTTTTTGTCTCTTAACCTGGGGAGGGGAGGACTTTTAAGATATATGATGGAGGAGGGGAATCATGTGCAATCTATGAGTGGCCTATTCCTGTCTTATACTATACCAAATTACAGGGAGTCCTCAACTTACAACAGTTCATTGTGTGACCACGTTACAACAGCACTGAATAATTTATGACTATTTTTTATACTTAATAGCCAGCATCCCCATGATCAAAATTTGGATTTTATGGCAACTGACTCATATTTGTGACATTTGCAATGTCCTGGGGTCGTGGAGTCACCTTTTGCAAACTTCAGATCAGCAACGTTAATAGGGAAGCCAGATTCACTAAAAGATCATGTTACTAAACTTAACAGCGGCAGTAATTCACTTAGCAATGGTGGCAGGAGAGTTCGTAAAATGGGAAGACTCACTGAACATCTGTCTCGCTTAGCAACCAAAATCTTGTGGTCAGTTGTAAGGAGAGGATTAACCTGTACTTGCTTCTTTTATTTCCATTCTGTGACCAACCTGAGTTTTCAGCCATTAGCAAGATCACAGGAGAGGAGAAATAAGTTGCAGCTTTATCCCCTTCCTTGTTTGCTGTCTGTTGCTTCTTGCAAAATTCTCTTGCTCTTGTCTATAAACCAATACTTAATATTGGCAGGATTAAGTGGATGATGGAGGCAAAGCAAGCAATAAGCAGCAGTGGGAAAAAGGAAAAAAATAACCTCATTTTGTCTCCAGCAAGAGCAGCTGTGTTTCACCTTTTTTTTTTTTTTTTTTGTAGTCTGCATCAAATGCTGACACATTTTTTTTCATTTCACTGCAAGTCTACAGGAGAATCCAGCCAAGGCCTGCTTTTCATGTGGGAAGGGGTTAATCTAGAGCAGGGTTAGAGCAGTGCTAAGGCAGGATTTGCCTCAGACCCTTCCTCCCTCTTATTATAATCTTCCTTCCCTTCTTTTTCCTTTCCTCTTCATTCTCCTTTCTACTTCTTTTCCTTCTTTCCTTCTTTTTTTCCTTCCTTGCTCTCTTCCCACCTTTCCTTCTTTTTCTTTTTCTTTCCTCTTTCCCTTTCTCCTTTCCTGTCCCTTCTTGGATGCTCAAATGCAAAAGGGGAAATATTTCTCCTCTCGTTTTGTTTTTAGTTTGTTTTGCCAGCCTTCTGCCAGTGAAAACCGAGCCCGCTTCACACACACACACACACACACCACATGTGGCCTTCCTGAGCTCCATTTTCACTGGCAGAGGCACCATAGGCTAATCCTTCACTGTTTCCATGGCATCCCTGTGGGCCAGATCTGGCCCATGGACCTTGAGTTTGACACTCCAATCTAAAGGCAGAGCCTGCATAGCGGCTAAAAAGAATGGTGGATAGTGGCATCTTGGCCTCCTCCAAATGGCCAGACTTAAGAGAAGGTTTAAACCAGGGCAACTTTACAGACTTTCAGAGCAACCAATCCCTGTTTAATCAACTTCCAGATTCCTGAATCTGTCCCATCTACAGGTAATCCTTGAGTTATGACCACAATGGAGCCTGGCATTTTGGCTACAAGTCATTGTGGTTATGAAGTGGGTCACCATGTGGTTTGACTCAGTTTTACGGTTGTTTTAGGGTGGTTGTTAAGCAAATCACATCATTAAGTGAACCATGTGGTCATGAAGCAAATCCAGCATACGCAATGGGCATTTGTGCCATTTTGTGCAAATTGATGTAATGGTGGGATGCTATGACTGATTGTAAATACAAGTTGGTTGCCAAGTGTTTGAAAATGCAGTTATGTCACTCCAGAGAACAATGGCGGTTTTAACTTTGAGGACCAGTAGTAAGCTACTTTTTAAAAAAAGTTATTTGTAACTTCAAATCTTCATTAAGTGACTGATCATTAAGTAAGGACTACCTATATTTTGTTTACTTGATTGTCCCTCCCTGTTCACCATGGCTACAAAAATAAATGGCTTCTTTCTGCAGTACAGTGACAATGAAATCTTTTCCAAAACAAAAAACAAAAACCCAGGTGTATGATCACTACAGCTGTAAAGGAACTTTTAGGAACTTGGCTATAGCTGAAGGAGGGGTTCCAGATGTTTGGCAGCAGCCACAACTTTAGTTTGGTAAGAAGACGACAAGCTATAGAACAGGAATGTCCAACATCAGCAACTTTTTAGGATCTATGGACTTCAACTCCCAGAATTCCCCATGCTGGCTAAGGAATTCTGGGAGGCTGGTCTGCAAGTCCTATAAATTTGCCAAGGTTGGATGCTTCTGCTCTAGAGGCTTAACACACTCTTTTGCACTAGTAAAGTCAACTGCTTTGCAATGGCTGTTAAGAATTTTGTCACTTGTTTGCTTGTGACATCAGGTAAACTGTTGGGCAAATTTAGATTTGATTTTTCCAAAGGTGCTTTATCAGGAGGGAACTAGATTTTTTTTTCGTTCTTGAAGACATTTTGCTTCTCATCCGAGAAGCTTCCCCAGCTCTGACAGGATAGTAAGGAATGGCAGGATTTATATTTCTTTCAGACAATTGATAATCAGCTTCCTTTTAGAGAAGGGGTCTCAAACTTGACAGCTTTAAGACTTGTGGACTTCAACTTCCAGAATTCCTCTTCCAGTCATGTTAAGCTCAAGAATTCTGAGGGTTGAAATCCACAAGTCTTAAACATGCCAAGTTTGAAGACCCTTGTTTTAGAGGATCACTGAAGCACTTGCAGATTTATTTGTGTCCTCAGAGTCACCTGAATAGCATTCCTGTAGTCTGCAATTTTTCCTCTGGAAATCCATTCCTACTCCCACACCATTTCAAAAGGTCAATTCAAAGGATGCAAATGTGCAGCTGTCTGCAATGAATACAAATCTTTTCAATCCCCCCTGTCCTGCTAGAGCAGAAGAAGCTTCTTGGATGAGAAGTGAAATGTCTTCAAAAGAAAAAAACAAGAAAGTCCAGTTGCCTCCTGAAAAAGCACCTTTGGGACAACCATGTCCTGGATGACTGAGAATCTCTACACACATTTAGATTTGATTTGTTTGATTGTGCCTACAGCCTTTTTTGACCAAAATGGCCCTCTTTGTATAAGGGCATCTAAAAAAGATGTGCAAACCATTTGGAGAAATGTCTGTAAACTTTTCTTTTTTCCTAGTGAGGTGTGAAAACGGGGGGAAAAATGCCAGGAACTATCTCCTGAGAAATGTGGTTGAGCAATACTTACCTTAGCCTTTAAAGAAGATTTTCAACTCAGAGAGTAATGGAGCAGAGCCCATTTCTTCCTTTGTAGAACAAATTGGAGCAATTTATTTTGCTGTATTTACCTGGAAGGTGAAATGGCATTCCCCGCCAACTCCCCATTTTTGTAAGCATAAAGGTGAGCTCAATTCCTCGTAAAGACACAAATGTGTTTAGATAGTTTTGCTTTCAACAGTGTGGAACTGTTGTGCCATTGTAATTTTATGGGACTTTTCACAGTTCAGGTTATGGCCTTATGATTTCTCCTGCGTCCTAGTCAAGCATTAATGGCATCTTAGCTATTTGAGATCAACCCCGGTGCAGCTTACCTTTTCATGTGAAAATCATCTTCAATTTAGGAATAATAAAATAACGGAGGTAGGTTCCCCCCCCCACTCTGATATTTAAATCTTTCTTTCAGATAGAAAACAGCATTAAAGGAACATTATAATTTCTTGTTAGAAGTTTATCCTCCCTCTCTTTTCAAGAGCACTCTGATAATTGCAGAGGAAATTAACTCAGGGAGGGCTACATTAATGGGTATTAAGTTGTGTAACTTGGGAGAAAATGGCCAAGCTGAAAGTGATGTGCCATCCATAACAAATGTCTTCAGAGGCTTCAAAGGTGCTAGAAGGTTTTCTGTTTAAATATGTAGCATCTGGGTGTAAGGATGTCTTGGCTTGAGCAAATTAATTCAGGCAGCTGAAATGCTGTTTGAGCCTGAAATGTTGGCTTTTTTCCCATTGCGCCTGAAAGGTTTATGCAGCCTTTTCCTCCTTTTGAATTCTGCCTTTGCTCCTCTAAATTTCCAAGTAGCAAGCAAGCAAGCGCTGTATGAATGGGGGTGGTGGTGTATCAGTAGAAGGAATCACCCTTGCTGAGACAACTCTTACAGTGTCATGATAGTAGACGTTATTGTCAGAAGATGGAAAGACAGAATAAACATCTGTTTAATTTTGTGGATGCATGTAAATTCCCTAGTTGGATTTCGGCGATGTTGATTGACAGCCTAAAAAGGCTGTGCTTTGAGAGAATGCAAAATTATCCTTGGAATCTGAACAGACTGCAAAGATACCCTTTGGCCACATTTACATAATAATCAAGTCAGGAAGTTACTTAGTGAGTGAATGATCTCAACACTAAGATTAATTGGTTGCTTGCAGGTTAGTGTATTGCCTGCACTCATTCCCCTACTTAGGTATATGATTTGATATATTACACAAATTCACAAAAGGAGGAAAGGCATTAACAAGGCTGAATGGATTGAGGGAATGTGTTTTGCAGACAGAGCAACCACTGTATATCACATGAACTCTGATAAACTTGTAAGAACCCAAGACTGATCAGAAGGGAAAAGTTAGGTTCTTTCCAAGGTTTTAGATTCAGTTTA
Source organism: Laticauda colubrina (assembly GCA_015471245.1). Taxonomy (NCBI): domain Eukaryota; kingdom Metazoa; phylum Chordata; class Lepidosauria; order Squamata; family Elapidae; genus Laticauda; species Laticauda colubrina. The sequence goes on along the minus strand of BLBF01000036.1, from coordinate 20,717,778 downwards.
CATCCTGTTAGACCATGGTATATATGATATATGACACACAAAGTTTTGAATCATGGCTTATAAAACTAAAATGGCTTCCTTAATTTAACATTCATTGATTCATTCATTTTTTGTAGCCACCCAATTCAACCAAGTAACTGAGTAGCTAAAACATCTGTCAGGGTTCTGATGGATGCCCTAATTAAATCATGAGCTTCAAGCCAAGCTTGAAAGAAATCCAGTTATTTATTAGGATCTTCATGTTTGCAAGGACCAAGTGGAGCCAACTCTGACCTCAGTTAATTTGCGCTTTGCCTATAACCCTGTTTCCCCCTTTCCCCCAAGATGTGTTATCAGTCACATTACCCAACAAAGCAATTTTGTTGAGGGTTTTTAGAAGTCACTCCCTCTGTCCACTTTGGGTTTCCATAGAGATGACCTTGAGGTACCTGGCTCATACTATCATATGTGGTGGACTTGTGAGAATGCTAGA
>BLBF01000036.1:20615946-20633687 GCA_015471245.1 Laticauda colubrina | reverse complement strand
TTCCTTCCTTCCTTCCTTCCTTCCTTCCTTCCTTCCTTCCTTCCTTCTTGGGAAACAGAGCAACTCTTCAAATATTTTCTGGGATAATTCTTTCATCATGCACAAAAATGCATAGCAAGACTGCATGTAATATCAAACACAATTTTTGTGGCCTATTTAGTTCAGTTCCCCCTCCCCAATAAAAACCAAAAAAATGTGTGGGGGAAGCAGATAAGGGCAGACTGGAATTGTAACTACCATCCAAAAGGGAGAGTACTTGGTTAATCTATATTGGTAGTTCTTAACTTACAACAATTCATTTAGTGACAACTCAAAATTACAACACCCCTGAAGAAAGTGACTTATGACCATTTTTCACACTTACAACTATTGTAGCTTCCCCATGGTCACATGATCAAAATCCGGATGCTTGGCAACTGGTTCATATTTATGACGGTTGCAGGATCCCGGGGTCATGTGATCCCCTTTTGTGACCTTCTGAGAAGCAAAGTCAACAGGGAAGCCAGATTCAGTTAACAACAATGTTAGTAACTTAACAACTACAGTGATTCACTTAAATAACTGTGGCAAGGAAGGTCTTAACATGGGGCAAAAATCCTTTAACAACTGTCCCATCTATCAATTTTGGGTCAATTGTGGTCATAAATTAAGGACTTTCTGTATTTAACCCATTGATATACATAGCAGTAGCAGAATGGAGAAGGAAACTAGAAGACCAGGTGCACTCACCTTTATTCCGGACCTTGAAAAAAGTAATTTGTTGGGTAAAAGTGATGAATTCAATAGAAACTAGAGAGACCTCTATGTAAGTATGTTCAAAGTTAGGGTAGAAATGCAAGTGAAGAGAAAGGAGAAAAGAAGATGAAACCCATTTTCAATCCTGATTAATTGGCAGTCCTTGATATAAGAAAAGAGGAGAGATAGAATAATTGACTATTTGGTGGTTTACCAAATGTTGAAACCTTGACTCCATTCTGGAGATCATTTAATGCTTGACCTTTAAATTGCAGCTGTGACTCAGTCTTAATGTCTCATAAGCATTTTTGGCTTCAAGACTCACCTGAACCCTGAATGGCATCCCCAGAGACATTTCCAAGTCCTGGAATTAAATTTGTCCTATCTGTTTTTATTTATTTTTTTTATATAGTTTTTACTGAAGATTTTAATTACAGTAATGCAAAGTAATACAAACTAAACTCAAAGAAAGTCAAGAGAGTTGGAGGAAAGAAAAAGGAGGAAACAAGAGAAAGGAAAGAAGGAAAAGGAGAAAGAAAATATATAAACATCTTCCTTCCTTCCTCCCTCCCTCCTTCCCTCCCTTCCTTCCACAGGCACAAAGAGACTGGTCTTCACATGAAGGTCCAATTAAACTGATTTATTGCTAAACAGTTGTTACACAGGAATCTTCTCAACTAATGGTTAGTACCTGCATGGAGTTAAATAAGGATCAAAGGAATTCAAGCGGAGTTGGACTTTGTCTGCTTGTGACTATGCAGGGATTCTTGGTGGATCCCTCTTTAACTCTGCTCCCACTTCTGCTGCTCCTACTCCTTATCCCTCCCTCCCTCCCTTCTTTAAATACACAAATAAAGTTTTAAAAATTAATTGGGCAATAGAAAAAAATTAATCAAGAGAGTGACCTGGATAGTCTTCTTACTGGATTTACAACAGAGGCTTGTAAAAGCCTTGAATAAGCTCTTGCAATGGGACAAAGAAGAATTGAAAAAAGACCAAATAATCCTTGGACAATATTTGAATGAATTAAAGATTTAGATTTTCAGAAGTAAAAGGAAGGAGTAGAAGTTGGTTTATTTCATCAAGGTTGAAATAAGACATAAGAACCTTTATAAAGTTCTGGCGAACTTTCATGGACTTTTTGCTAACACCAGGATTGAAAAGTTGACATGTTACAGATTTGCTTAAAGATGAAGGATAGGTTATGGGGAAAAAAAAGAAGTACCTGCTTATACCTTTATAGATAGTAAAGAGCAACTTGTTTACATAGTTGTGATTGGAAGTCTCTTCCCTCTGTTTTGATATTTTTGAAATTAAAACCTTTCTGAAAACAGTCTGTTGTTCTTCTGTGGAACTGAATGGGTATGATGATCGTGCACAGGGTTTATGAGAAAAATGGTTCCTTGCCTTCCGTTCAGTTCACTTGGTAATTAATTGCATTATTTTACTATCATAACTGTTTATGATCTCTAAAAATACTGAAATTGTCTTTCGATTTTTTCCCTGTGCTTTTTGAAACACAAATTTGAATGCTGTCATCTTGAAACAATTTTTTTTTGACATGCCCACATTCATTCACTAATCTCTGGAGGTTTATAGAAAATTCTCCTTAACATGTCTCCTTTATTTATTTTTATATAGTACATTATGCTTTTAAAAAACCCAGTAAAATACAATAACATAAAGAAAAAAGAGAGAGTAAAAAAATCAATCCTATGTACATTTCCCCCTTTTTGTAATTTTTTGAATGAAAGATAGAAGAGGCTGGAAAGCTTTATGTCCAGCTATATTGCAAAAAAAAAAAAAAAAAACTTTTGGTACTATCTTCATTGCAAATTAACATGCATTTTTAGATGCCAGAAATATATACTGTCGGGAATGAAGCATGAGAGTTAATTTGATTTTCCCCTCTCCCCCAAAAATGCAAGTCAATGTAGATATTTAATGAAGTTGATATATGCTTGAATGCTTTGGAAATGATATCTAGATGACCTTGACTGATATTGGAAAGCTATTTTTAAATCTTTTTTTCAGAAAGAGGGTGGCCACACTTCGAGTTGGCAAACAATAAGGATTGGTTCTGATTAAATGGGTGGAAGGGCTCTAATGTATCTCAGGGTTGTTGAAATAAACTTTCTGGAAGAACACACTGGCCAATAGCTTCTGTACTGCAGTCAAGAAAATGAGTTTGTATCCATGCACTCATGAAGAATGGACTTAAAGGGGACAGCTGTGCTATGCCCTCAGTTTTAGATTGATTGATTAACTGATTATCTTCCATGAGGTCATTTTCAATTCTTAGGAACCATATACATGTCCCAAAGGTGCTTTTTTCAAGAGGCAACTGGACCTTCTGGTTTATCTTTGAAGACATTTCACTTCTCATCCAAGAAGTTTCTTCAGCTCTGACTGGATTGGTGGGGAATGGAAGGACTTATCCTCCTTGTAGATAGCTGGTCATTTGCATCCTTTTAGAAAATCTCTGAAGCACTTGGAGGTTTGTCTGTGTCCTCAGGGTTATTACCCTGATTATTACTACCCTCAGAGTATTATTACTACCCTCAAATAAACCTCCAAGTGCTTCAATGACCCTCTAAAAGGATGCAAATTACCAACTGTCTGCAAGGATTATAAATTGTTCCATTCCCCACCAATCCAGCCAGAGCTGAAGAAGCTTCTTGGATGAGAAGTGAAACGTCTTCAAAGAAAAACCAGAAAGTCCAGTTGCCTCTTGAAAAAAGCACCTTTGGAACAACCATGACCTGGATGACTGAGAATCTCCATAGACATAGAACCATACATTATGTTCCTCTCCACGGGATCTGTTGCTGACCTGGTCTTTCAAGCTTTCCAACAGAACTCTAGGTTAACTTTGTCCATGATCTGTTTCTTTTTTTGGCTGTCCATATTATTCTCAGGTAATTTCTCCAACACCAAGGTTTAAAAGCATCAATACTGTTCTTATTCTTATTATTCTCTATGTTTGCTCCACAGAGGATATAATGGAGTGGAATGGAATGGAATAGGATAGGATAGGACAGGACAGGACAGGACAGGACAGGACAGGACAGGACAGAACAGAACAGAACAGAACAGAACAGAACAGAACAGAACAGAATAGAATAGAATAGAATACTTTTATTGGCCAAGTGTTATTGGACACACAAGAAATTTGTCTTGGTGTAAATACTCTCAGTATACATAAAGAAAAGATACATTCATTAAGAATCAAGAATCATAACGTACAACACTTAATGATAGTCATAGGTTACAATCAACAATCAAATCAAATGGCTTGCACAATACTGGTCTTTGTAGCTATAGACACACCCCAGGATTTAAATATCTTTTCCAAGGCCTTCAGGACTGGTCTAAGAAGGCCTAGTCTACCACCTCTGTATCTTCAATGTTAATTCTAAGGCTTGGCTGTTCTATCTGTTGTCATTAGCTTGGCCTTCCTTTTCTTTTAAATTAGCTCCATTTTTTCATTGTGATTCTTCACTTTCATTACTAGAGCTTGCAGATATTCTGCATTTTGGCTATAATAGCCATGGTGGCCCAGTGGTTTATAATGCAGTATTGCAGTACTGCTGACTGTCGATTGCCAGCAGTTTGGCAGTTCGATCCCGGCTGTCTCAAGGTTGACTCAGCCTTCCATCCTTCCGAGGTGGGTAAAATGAGGAGCCATACTGTTAGGGGCAATAGGCTGACTCTGTAAACTGCATAGAGAGGGCTGTAAAGCACTGTGAAGTGGTATATAAGTCTTAGGTGCTATTGCTATCAGAGAAACGTCATGGGCATAGGTTACTGATGTTTCTTCTTCCAGTTTTAAAACTATGTTCCTTGTTTTTCAACCCAGCTTCCCTTAATATATATTCATTGTATAGGATGAAAAAAATAGGAGAAAGGTACACAAATGTGTCCTGTTCCTTTGCCAACTCAGAGCCATCTTGTTTCAACATGTTCTATCTGTATCGTGGCTTCCTGACATCCTTCTACTGCAGATTCTATTGCAATCAACAAGATATTCTGGAATGTCTGTTTTTATATACATTCCACATCTTGACATGATTGATGAAATCAAAGGCTATTCTATAATCAGTGAAGCACACAGTCATTCCAGGAATGTAAATCATAGCACAGGATAGACAGGCTCGAGGAAAAAGGTTATAAACTGAGGAATGCCTTTAGGCCCCTTTCACACCAGAATGGCAGTGCCCTGATAAGGATCTGTGGGACCTGACATATACACTGACCTCTTCCAATTTTTAACTGCTTTGTGTTTCTCCAGATTTAGTGGGATACTGTTCTGACCTGGGCTTCCCCCAGCAGCATGAAGCTGAGTCCTCATCCAGATAAACCCCTTTTATTTGATTTACAATGAATTTCCTCTCCAACAAAGTCCCAGCCAACAGTCTTTCATGATAGTTCCCAATTACAAACATTTATCAGGCTTGGAGAAGGGCCAGTCCTATATCTTTCAGATGCCAAAATACTTGGCAAACATGCCGGAATGAACTAATTGTTTCTTGCAAAGCCTCACTCCCCTTTTGCTCCTTTTTTTAAACTCTAGGAGAGGGGCCATTCATCGTCCACCTGTGGCTTTAGTCTCAAGTTGGCCCTTGTTCCTCAGCTGTTCCCTTCGTCTGACAACTCTGCGCATGCGCACACTGGGAACATGTTCCAGCTGTTCTTCTGCCTCACTGAAATCTGATTCCAAAGGCAGCTGATAACTGCCAGCCTGCCTTGGCCCCATCTCTGCCTCCAACACAGAGCACTCATCAGAGCCTTCCCCAGACTCCAGAACTGGCCCATGCTCCTCCTCAACCTTCTCACTGTCCAAATCTGCTGCCAGCTCTGCTGGCTGCTGTTGGGCCACAACAGATAGCTTGATTAAAATCAGTGCTATGTGTCTTAGTTCATCCTAAGAGGTTGTAGGGCTTTGTAACTTTGAGGGCCTTACACTGAGAAGTTGTTTTATAACAGGCATGGACCTGCACACCAAATCTACCATGACCATCTCTGTTAGAACACTTTTTTAAAAATCCATGTCTTTTCTTGTGTTTACATTGTAACTAAGCCAGCCAGAAAAATACATGTTTGGATTACTGAAGCAACAAGGTATAAAAAGTGCTTTGGAGTTGGTCTGGCCATGCTATCTCTCAAATGAACATTTTCCTGGGAACATGAAGCAACGACACAAAACCAGAAACAAAATGGCTTTTTAAAAGAGGCTTTCATAGGCATGGTATGCAAAATTGTTATCGTTTTGTTTTGGAAAACAGAAGTCCAAAACTGAAACGCAAAAAAAGGAAGAATGCAAAATTACATTAAAAAATATATAGCAAAATTGTGAATGTGTGTATTTATATAACATGAATGTGTATATACAAACTTTTTAATCATAATTATGGCATTTCAAAACTGCATTTGTACAACCAAGGGTACTTTATAAGAAAAACATTATATTACTAATATATATGTTGATCAGATTTCAATACCTTTATTCTTCATTTCCCTAAGTCTTTGTTGTGCTATTTTTTCTGCCAATGCAGTTTCCTCACATCTGAACCACTGCTCCAATGAAATATTCTTTTTAATTTGCCAGTGTTTTTCAGTAATGAACCTAAAAGCTAGCAGGAAGATCTGAATCAATTTCTTATGCTGTATCAATTTATATGAATTAGAGAATATGGACAGTATACCACAAGCAGAATTTATTGTGAAAAATTGTTGGATTTGTTCAAAAACTTTCAGTCGAAACAATTATTTACAGAGCATTTGCCATTGGAACTAGAAACATTCAGCAATTTTTTTTATATTTGCACTAACTCAATTTAAAAAGCTCACAGATATATAAAGTTAGTTCTTGACTTACAACCAGAAATGGGATCAGAATTTCCATTGCTGAGCAAAGTGGCTGTTAAATAAGTTGTGCCTGATTTTATGACAATTTTTGCTGCTGTTGCTTAGCAAAACACCACAATTGTTAAGTGAATCATGCCATCATTAAGCAAATCCAGCTTCCCCATTGACTTAATCAAATCAGACTAGAGCTAGAAGGGACCTTGTAGGTCTTCTAGTCCAATCACCTGCTCAAGCAAGAGATCCTACACTATATCAGACAAGTGACTGTCCAGTTTCTTCGTAAAAGCCTCCAGTGATGAAGCACCCACAACTTCTGGAGGCAAACTGTTCCACTGGTTAATTGTCCTCACTGTTACCTGTTTCTCCTTAATTCCAAGTTGTTTCTCTCCTTGATTAGTTTCCATCCATTGTTTCTTCTCTTGCCTTCTGGAACTTTGGAAAATAGCTTGATCCCCTCTTCTTTGTTGAAGCCTCTCAAATATTGGAATATCGCTATCATATGTCCCCTAGTCCAGTGGAGGTATGCTAGCAGTTCAGTCCAATTCATGTGAACTGGTAGCAAAAATTGCCACCAGTTTGGCCAAACAGTAGTGAAAAAAAACCCTACAATCAGCTAAGAGGAGGAAAAAAGATCCTTCCTTCTCATTAGGTGGCCAAAGTATTTGAGTTTCATCTTCAGGATCAGGCCTTCTAAAGAACACTCAGGGTTGATCTCCTCTCTCGGACTGACCGGTTTAGTTGCCTTGCAGTGCAAGGGACTCACAGGAGTATTCTCCAGCACCAGAGTTCAAAGGCCTCCATTCTTTGGCACTCAGCCTTCCTTATGCTCCAACTTTCACAGCCATACATTGCAACTGGGAAAATACATACATACATACTTAAGCCCATGTCACACTGAACCAACGGATGCAAAGAGGATGTAAAGCGGACAAAAAACCTTGCCATCCATTTGAAAACGCGGTGTACTCACTGCCTCCGTTTGGCTTCCTCTCTATCCGTCCAGCATCCGCTTATAGACGTTTCATCCGCTCCAAAAGTTTTGGGCTGCCCAAAACTTTTGCACGGAAAATGTATCCAGTTCGTCCGTTCTGCATCCGCTACGCATCCGCTACGCATCCGCTAGGCATCCGTTACGCATCTGTTACACATCCGCTATATCCGCTAGGCATCCTCTGCACATCCGTGCAACTCGCATCCACCCGGACGCAGGGAGGAAGCGAAACAGATGCGGAATGGATGCAGAACGGATGCCTAGCGGATGCAGAATGGAAACAAAGTGTTTAAAACGGAAAAAACGTTCGCAGAGGGGACCTATCTCGGATATTAAGGATGTCTAGAGGATGCCTAGAGGATGCCTAGAGGATGCCTAGCAGAAAACCTATACTGCCTATAAAAAGGGGGAGCAACTCGCCTGCATCTCACTTTCAGAACAGCAGCCCAGCGATGCAGACCTCTGCAGCCTTCATCTGGCTCTTCCTCTTCCACAGCATCCAGTCATGTCCACTGTGGATCGTAACACAGTCCTTTTGACAGCCACCATCCTTCTGCAACAGTGCGAAGCCATCTGCAGGCTCTGTGAACTCTACTGCGAGAAGAAAAGGAGCCACCCAAAAAGAGTCTGGATCCGAAGATGGTTCACCAGAAGAGCAGAGGACGGACTGTACAACAAGCTGATGGTGGAGCTCAGGAGTGAAGACACTCGGGCATTCCAGAACTTCATGAGGATGCCTCCAGCCATGTTTGACGAAGTTGTGCAGCGGCTGACACCCAGGTTGAACAAGGCAAACACCAGCTTCCGACCCAGCCTGGAACCTGGGCTCAAGATGGCACTCACTCTGCACCACCTGGCCTCAGGGACCTCCTACAGGAGCATGCAGTACGGCTGGAGGGTGCCATCCAACACCATCAGCATTGTGGTCAGAGAAGTGGTGCAGGCCATCATCGAAGAATACAAGGAGGAGCTCCTCCAGTACCCCTCCACTGAAGAAGGATGGAAGAAAGTTGCAGAGCAGTGGTATCAGAAGTGGAACTTACCACACACCGTTGGAGCCATAGATGGCAAGCATGTGGCCTGCAAATCTCCAGCCAAGTCGGGGTCCACTTATTTCAACTACAAGGGCTTCTTCAGCATCATCCTCTTCGCCATGGTCGATGCTGACTACAAGTTCATGTACATCAATGCTTCAGTCAACGAGTCATCTTCAGATGCCCAGGTATACAACGCCAGTCACCTCAAGGAGGAGCTGGAAGGCAACCTCATTGTGGGCTTCCCAGATCCAGAACCCCTGCCCAACAACACATAAGATGTGCCCTACTTCATCGTGGGGGATGATGCCTTCTCCCTCAGAACCTACCTCATGAAGCCCTACACCTCCAGATGCCTCACCCGTGAAGAGAGGATCTTCAACTACAGGCTGTCCAGGGCAAGGCAGGTGGTGGAGAACACCTTTGGCATTCTGGCCAACAGGTTCCAGGTACTTCTCAACACCATGCAGCATTGCCCAGAGACCGTGAGGAGGATCATGGAAGCTTGCTGCATCCTGCACAATCTCATGTGTACCCGCTTCCCAGTGTTGCAGAATAGGCTCGTGGACCTCCAGCAAGGCAATGGGGACATGGAGCCTGGGGAATGGAGGCAAGGGCGAAACCTGATCGACACTGAGGATGTGCAAGGCCCCAACAGAGCCTCACATGAAGCAAAGAAGCAGCACAACCTCCTGAGACAATGGTGCAACTCCCCAGCTGGAGCAGTGGAGTGGCAAGACAGGATGGTAGATGCTTAATGGATGCTTCCTTCAGCCTGTCTCATCACACGGATGAGATTGGGCCATGTATGTTTGGTTGGCTGACAATGAACAGGGCGTTTAATAAAGAGTTGTGTTTGTGTTGACATGTGTGGATAATTATTACATTACTATTGATAATAAAGGGCTGTAGGTGTGGCACCTGGGAGGGTGGACTATACAGTCCCACTATGCTTGCACTGGAGGTTTATCTATCCCACAGCTATTACCCATCCCACAGGTATCCCTGCCCATCCCACAGCTATCTCAACCCACCCCACTGCTATCTTAACCCATCCCACAAGCATGCAAAGGCTTAAACCATTTCTAAAAGTTTCCACCAAGACTTTATTAAAAAAAAGAAATGAAGCAAGTGTGTGAATCAAAAATAGACTTTATTAACAACAAGCTATAAGATAAAAATGAGTCTCTGGCACTCCTCTTGGTCGCTCAGTCTCAGGGGTGAAGGGTGCAGGTGCTGTGGAGGTGGCTGGTGCTGGAGTTCTTGTCATCAGCTCCTCCAGAAGCAGAAGCAGCAGAATCCCCAGCCCCAGAAGAGCGAGCCCATGCTGCAGAAGCCCCAGCAGAACCAGAGTGAGGGCCAGGGGGCGGGATGGTAGCTCTGTCCCTCTTGCCAGGGCTGGCAGCAGATGGCTGAGGCTTGCTGTGCTTCCGCATGGTTGTGGGGTTGCTGGCTTGCAGGGAGGCTGGCAGGAACCAAGGCTGGCAGGGAGGCTGGCACCAAGGCTGGCAGGCATGCAGGCACCAAGGTTGGCAGGCAGACATGAACCAAGGCTTGCAGGAAGGCATGCACCAAGGCTGGCAGGCAGACTGGCTGGCAGCAAGGCTTGCAGGTAGACATGCAGGCAGGGCAGGCAAGGCAGCCGATCCATCCGGCAGCAGGTCTTTCCTCTGAATGGCGACCTGCTTCCAAGCTGCTTCCGTTATATCCGTGGGGCTGACGCAATGCATCCTCCCCGCATGCGCAATTAACACCAGGCATCCATTAGGCTTCCGCTGTGCATCTGCTGTGCATCCGCTTCATCCTTTCGGCATCCACTGTGCATCCGCTTTATCTGTTCCGCGTCTGCTTTACTAAGGTCCCCCGGAAGCCTAGCGGACGTGCCATCCACTCCCATCCGCTTCCATCCGCTGGGCTTCCGTTCCGCATCTGCTTTGCATCCGCCCTGCGTCCTCCCCGCGTCCGTGTTATCCGCTCCAGTTATGCACATTTTTGCCCCTTTTGAGAGTTGATAACAACGGATGGAACATTTTCTCGTCCGCTGTGTCCTTTTTGCATCCGTTGGGCAGTGTGACATGGGCTTTACATACATACATGTATTTTCATACATACATGTATATATGTATGAAAAATATATATATTTTCATACATGTATGTATTTAATACATACATATATGGGCGTGTGTGTATTTATTTAATTTCTATGGTTACCCATCTCAAATGGCATACAATTCAAGTTGTAATATAATTCATGTATATAAATCACATAATACTATTAAAAGTTTATGATCTTATGGGGCCACATTACTAACTCTCCAGGGATGCATGTGGTCTGTGGGCTACAGGTGGGTCACACCTGATCCAGATGAAAGGTGTACCCTTTGTGGAAATCAATACTTTGTGTTATGGTGATGGAAAAGATTACTTCACATTCCTTGAACAGCCATTAGATTCAATTCTTTAGTGCTAGATTAAATCAAGCCAGGATGCTGTCCAGAAGCAAAAAATCAAAGCGCTGAAAGGGACTTTTGAGATCTTCCAGTCCTTCTAGTCCCTTCCCAAGGCAGAAGTCCTTATTCCATCCCAGAAAAATGGTTGCCAAATTTTTCTTGTAAACCTCCAGCGATAGAGCACCCATAGTGCATGGATCATGAAACAAAGAATACCATGTTTTGGGCACATGAAGGTGGGCTCATGTTTCTATAGAAAAGATAATCAAATTGGGGAAGATAGAAAGAAGAAGAGGCTAATAGTAAGATAAATAGACAGAGTTACAGAAATGTACCTGCAAAAATAGTATGGTGAAAGATAGAACAACCTGGAGAACTTTTTATCCATAGAATCAGCAGGAGTTGGCTATGACTCAGTGGAGCATAATAACAACAGATGCCAGCAATGAATTCTCTTTGTTATTAGTTCTTGTTGAAATGCAGAAGAAAGTTTAAAGGGAATTTTATACACAGAATGTTCTGATTCATCAGTGGCTGAATTAAAGCTATCCCCCCCCCCCATCAGATGGGGTGCTGTGGCATTATGACTCTTATTCAGTATTATAGCTCCCTCTTTTGGTGAAATAAAGACTATATAAAGGTTGTGTGTTAGTATTTATTTTATAGTTGCTAAATAAAACTGACATTGACTTGATGGCATGCTGTATCGATCAATTCATATAAAATATGCTTGTGTGTGAGTCTCTACAAATAGAGATACAATAAATTTTTCTTCTTCCACTATTTTCCCAAAGAAAAATTCAGCTGTAATTTTCTTTTCCCCGAGTAGTCGAGGGGATTTGATACTAAAAAAAGTTTTCTTGAGTTAAGGCCCTGTCACATCGCCTGAAGGATGCAAAAAGTATTTAAAAAGGACACAGCGGACGAGAAAATGTTCCATCCATTGTTATTCGCTCTCAAAAGTGCCCCAAATTTGCATAAAGAGAACGGACAACAACGGAAAGGAATGGACGTGGGGAGGATGTAGGGCGGATGTAAAGCGGATGCTCCACAGAAGCCTAGCAGATAGAAGCGGATAGAAGTGGATGGCACATCCGCAGGGCTTCCGGAGGAGCACAGCAAAGCAGACGCACAGCGGAGGGGCAGATATGGAGGGGATGTGGAACGGATACCACGGATGCATCACGGATGCCTAGCGGATGCGTAGCGGATGCGTAGTGGATGCAAAGCGTTCACTGCGCATGCGGGGAGGATGCATTGCGTCAGCCCCAAAGATATAAAGGGAAGCAGCTCGCAAGCAGGTCACCATTCAGAAGAAAGACCTGCAGCCAGACACATCTCCAGCCAGCAACCATGGGGAAGAAGAGGAAGCCTATGCCATCTACTGCCAGCCCTGGCAAGAAGGACAGGGCCACCATCCCATCCCCTGGCCCTGACTCTGCTTCTGCTGGGGCTTCCTCTGCTGGAGCTGCTCCTGGTGCTGGTGCTTCTGCTGGTGCTTACTCTGCTGGTGCTGCTTCTGGTCCTGCTGGTGCTTCTGCTGGTGCTTACTCTGCTGTTGCTGCTCCTGGTCCTGCTGGTGCTCCTGGTGCTGCTGGTCCTGCTGGTGCTGCTGGTCCTGCTTTTACTGCTACTGTTGTTGTTGCTGCTGCTGGTGGTGGTGGTGTGGTGGACCAGCCCCTAGAACCTCAAAGCCCCTCTGATGAGGGCCCAGAAGGCCCTGCCAGAGGGAGGAAGAGGCATACGCGAGACAGGGAGAGGAGGCAGTACTCCATCGAAGAGGAACATGAGGATGAGGTGCTTTACTGGCTGAGGGAGAATGAGTACCTATGGCGGAAGGGACACAGGCTCTATCGAGACACTAAAAGGAAGCAGGCGGCTTGGAGAAAGAAGGCGGAGAGCCTGGGCTACACTTCGGAGGTCCTCCTCGGGTGGTGGAAGCACATGCACACCTGGAATGTGAAGCTACAGTTGAAGAAGTCTGGCCAGGCCGCGGTCAAGCTCACCGAACGGGAGACCTACGTGATGGCCAAGTGCAGCTTCTTGGAGGGTGAGATCCGCCACCAAGGAGCAGCCCCTCTGACAACCCACTCCCTCAGACAGCCCACAGAGACCCAGTCCTCTTCTGGCCAAGAGTCAGCTCCTGTGTCCAGGAAGGTTTCTGTGGAGCGCCCCACGATGGAGACCCCGCCGACAGCTGCACTCACCGTGGCAGAGCGTGTGGAGGACCCCCTGACGCAGTTGGAGGAAGGAGACGGTGCTTCCATCAGAGACCATGCCACACCCACACCCAGATCCACCTCCACAGAAAGAGGGCAGAGAGCCAGACCGGAGGGACAGAGCCACACTGTCCTGCTGGAGATCAGGGACACCATCAAAAGCAGCGTAGATCTCCTCTCTCAGCTGGTACACACTGACATACCATCCTCAAACCGCAAGCCCTTCCTCACCTACGTCAACCAGACCCTCATGGACATGTCCGAATCACAGTACCAGGTGATCAAGGAGAGGATCACCAGTCTTCTTCAGGACCCTCCAGGCCCAGCTGAACCTGCTCCCACCCAGTCCAGGTCTGCTTCTCCACCCCAGGTGATGTCACAGCCCTTCCAAGGCTTTCCACAGGCTCTCACCTACCAAGGGTACGGCTACCAGGATTTCCAGCAGCACAGGCAGCCCTTCCCATTCCAGGGACAGGTTCATCACTCGCCACAGATGCCACCGATGACACAGATGCCACAGATGCCACAGATGCCACTGATAACACAGACGCCACAGATGCCACCAAGGTCACAGATGCCACCGATGCCTCACCTCACTCACCTGCAGACCAGACAGCCCCACTACACTCCTCCTCCCTCCACCCCACAGCCAAGCCCGGCCTCAGAACATCTGTCATCAGTATTGGGGCTGACACCCCATGTCCTGGAGGAAGGGGCTCTCAACATCACACACCATCCCCTGTTGTCCTCTCGGGGCCAGGCACCCCAATGGCGCCTCAGACCAGCACTCCAGCAGCAGCCACCTCCACAGCACCTGGAACCTTCACCCCTGAGACTATGGGCACGCCTCAGACTGACTGAGAAGAGTGACAGAGACTGGGTTGCTACCTGCTGACTTTATCTTTGCTTGGGACACTTTACTTGGGTCATTTTGCTTTTACAGTTTGTTAGTAATAAAGTTTGTATTTGCTTCACACACTTGGTTCAGTTCTTTCTGTAAATAAAGTCTTGGTGGAAACTTTTAGAAATGGTTTAAGCCTTTGCATGCTTGTGGGATGGGTAAGGATAGCAGTGGGACGGGCAGGGATACCTGTGGGATGGGTAATAGCTGTGGGATGGGCAGGAATACCTGTGGGATGGGCAGGGATACCTTTGGGATGGGTAATAGCTGTAGCTCTCTGCCTGCTTTCTGTGGACGTGGAGCTGGGGGTGGATGTGGGTTGTTCTCTGGTGGAAGTGCCCTCTCCTTGCTCCCACTGCATCAGGGGGTCCTGCACACGCTCCGCTATGGGGAGTGCAGCTGTCGGGGGGATCTCCGTTGTGGCACGCTCCACAGATACCTGCCTGGACACAGGAGTTGACTCTGGGCCAGAAGAGGACTGGCTCTCTGCAGGCTGCCTGAGAGAGAGGGTTATCAGAGGGGCTGCTCCTCAGTGGCGGTCCTCACCCTCCAAGAAGTTGCACTTGGCCATCACATAGGACTCTCGGTCCATCAGCTTGACCATGGCCTGGCCAGATTTCTTGAGGTGCAGCTTCCCGTACCAAGTGTGCATGTGCTTCCACCAGCCGAGGAGCACCTCCGAAGTGTAGCCCAGGCTCTCCGCCTTCTCTCTCCAAGCCGCCTGCTTCCTTTTGGTGTCTCGATAGAGCCTGTGTCTCTTCCGCCATAGGTACTCGTTCTCCCTCAGCCATTCCAGCACCTCCTCCTCATGTTCCTCTTCAATGGAATATTGCCTTCCCTCCTGTTCACGCGTCTTCCTCTTCCTCCCTCTGGCAGGGCCATCTGGGCCCTCATCAGAGGGACTTCAAGGTTCTAGGGGCTGCTCCTCCACACCAGAACCACCACCAGCAGCAAAAGCAGCACCAGCAGCACCAGGATCAGCAGCACCAGCACCAGCAGCACCAGGAGCACCAGCAGGACCAGGAGCACCAGCAGGACCAGGAGCACCAGGAGCACCAGCAGGACCAGCAGGACCAGGAGCAGCACCAGCAGAGTAAGCACCAGCAGAAGCCCCAGCACCAGGAGCAGCGCCAGCAGAAGCTCCAGCATCAGAAGAGTCAGCCCGAGCAGCAAAAGCCCCATCAGAAGCAGAGTCAGGGCCAGGGGATGGGATGGTGGCCCTGTCCCTCTTGCCAGGGCTGGCAGCAGATGCCACAGGCTTCCTCTTCTTCCCCATGGTTGTTGGCTGGCTGGCTGGCTGGCTGGAGCTGTGTCTGGCAGCAGGTCTTTCCTCTGAATGGTGACCTGCTTGCGAGCTGCTTCCCTTTATATCTGCAGGGCTGACGCAATGCATCCTCCCCACATGCGCAGTGAACGCTTTGCATCCGCTCGGCATCCGCTCGGCATCTGCTCTTTCCGTTGCGCGTCCACTTCGCTGTGCTCCCCCGGAAGCCCTGCGGATGTGCCATCCTCTCCCATCCACTTCCATCCGCTAGGCTTCCGTGGAGCATCTGTTTTACATCCCCTCTACGTCCTCCCCCTGTCCGTTCCTTTCTGTTGTTGTCCGCTCTGGTTATGCAAATTCAGGGCACTTTTGATAGCGGATAACAACGGATGGAACATTTTCTCGTCCGCTGTGTCCTTTTTACAAACTTTTTGCATCCGTCGGCCAATGTGACAGGCCCTTAAGGTTGACGATCACTGGCATAAAGTGGAAAACTGTCTCATACAAGAAATGTTCTGCTTCTCCCACCTCCTTTAAATTCTGATTGAGGATCAAATAGAAGATAAGAAAGGTGCCTGAGAAAATATAGAAGAAGAATGCATGCTGCAAGAAGAAGAAAAATTTCTCCAAAATTTGAGGGCTTGGGTTAAATCCAATATTATTTGTGTTTCCATTTCTTAAGAAATAATCAGAATAGAGCTGGAAGTGACCTTGGAAGTCTTTTAGTCCAACCCCTTGCTCAAGCAGGAGACTCTATATACAAAAAATGGCTGTCCAAGCTCTTCTTAAAAACTTCCAGTGTTGGAACACCCACAATTTCTGGAGGTGAGCTGTTCCACTGATTAATTGTTCTCACTGTCAGGAAATTTCTCCTTAATTCTAGGTTGCTTCTCTCCTTGATTAGTTTCCATCCTTTGCTTTATGTCCTGCCTTCTGGTGCTTTGGAAAATAATAGAACTTCCATCCATTGCTCCTTATCCTGCCCCTTTCCTTTGTGGCATCTCCTGAAATCCTGGAATACTGCTATACCTGTACACAAGAAGAGGGGAAAAGATATTTACCAACATACTTTATTTGTAGGCAATGGAATGTACTTGAAAATTACATATTCATGTTCAAGTATATATACTGTGTATGACCCACTGATGGCCTAAAGGGGGAAGAATTTAAAAAAATCAGTCTAAGGAAAAAAGGATAATCCCACTCAGTGCCAAGGATCTCTAGTTCTATGACCATTTTTCACATGACCATTGTTGCATCTTTGTGGTCATGTGAACTAAATTTGAACATTTGGCAACTGGTTCTCATTTATGACAGTTGCAGTGTCCCGGTGTCATAAGACTACTTTTTGTGACCTTCTAACAAGCAAAGTCAACGGGGCAGCCAAATTCACTTAACAACTGTGATATTAACTTAACAATTGCAGTGATTCATTTAACAACGATGGCACGAAGGTTGTAAAATGGGGCAAAATTCACATTAACAATCGACTTGCTTAGCAATGGACATGTTGGGCTTGAATGAATGAATGAATGAATTCTTTATTGGCCAAGTGTCATTAGACACACAAGGAATTTGTCTTGGTGCAAATGCTCTCAGTGTACATAAAAAGAAAAGATATATCCGTCAAGAATCATAAGGCTGTAGCACTAAGCCCAGTGCTGCCTGTATTTCAAAGAGCCAGGCTGTTGTAATCCTCCTAAGAATAACTTCAAGATCTTAGTCTTGACTTAGCATTAGTGCTTGAAGAAAATCAGTACACTAAGAAAATAATTCAACCCTTCTCTTTTTAGAAATTCGGGAAGCTTTCCGAGTCCTGGACCGGGATGGCAATGGCTTCATTTCCAAACAGGAGCTGGGAATGGCCATGCGCTCTCTGGGATACATGCCTAGTGAGGTGGAACTGGCAATTATTATGCAGCGATTGGACATGGATGGTGAGTCTTTTAGTTCTTCTCATAGTCTTTGCTGAAGGAGAATATGCTGGTTGCCAGCAGACTTCCAGGTGGAATTCAAGGTGCTACTTAACCCTTTTAAACCCATTTATGCCACAGAGCCAGGTTATTTGCAGGACTATTTGCAATAAATTCTGTCCATCTAGTTAGAACAGACAAAATTGGTGAGCTCCAGACCAACTGTCACTCAAAAGGGGTGATCTGGTAAGACCCAGGAGATTTGCCTTCTCTATCATGTGCCTTTCCCTGGAATAGCATTTCCCCAAGAACCAAATGGACCCAACTTTCCCTATCTCCCCTTCTAAAGTTTTTGGGACTTCCTTT
>BLBF01000036.1:20591956-20605946 GCA_015471245.1 Laticauda colubrina | reverse complement strand
TCTGCTCAAACGTTGATACAACTTTAAAAACACATTATAATATATATATATATATATTTTTTTTTTTTTTTATATATATATATATTCTCTTTCTCTCTCTCTCTCTCTCTCTCTCTCTGTATGTACATATGTATATATGTATATGGTTTTCATATGCTTTTTTCAGCTGCAGTGAAAGATTCTGTGTTTTTTTTTTCCTCTTCTAATCATCAGAATCATCATCAGTCTGGAATTTTGCATATTTTCCTCTTGTGTTTTTCTCAAATAAATAAATAAATTCCAAGCAAGATAGGACTTTAAAAAATAAAATAAAATCTAATGCTGAGTTTTAGGTTCCATTTCATTGCAGAGCCTTGGGATCTTCTTTTCCATCTATCCACCTACAAAATGAGAATTCTTGCATAGGGCTAAAATGCCTTCTGTGTCCTATTCCCATTTTTGTACTGTTGTCTTTCTTTTCTTAGGCACTTGCTGATTCAGTGTGTTTTTGGGCTCCAGGAAATGACAGTCAGTTCCCTGCAGCTACATTTGAATACAAAGGGTACCCTGGTTGCTAAGAGACTAGAGCTTCAAGCTTGGGAATCTTTGTGCATAGAAGCATATTTCAGAGAATCAGGTTTTTTTCATAGTTAGCAAAACTGAACTTGGGAATGATCTGGAAGACAAATTCTCCCAGGTTGCGCTAAATACATCCTTTGCTCTTTTCTTATGTAAATGGGCAAGAGTTTCTCTTCTATCCCAAGAATCCTCAATTATTATTATTATTATTCCTCCTCCTCTTCCTCTTCCTCCTCCCTCCCTCTCTCTCCCCTTCCCTCTCCTTCCCTCCTCTCCCCTTGCCTTCCCCTACTTCCTCTTATGTACTTCCAGCCACTGGCTGTGAGTTAATGAGAGAGTATAATGGTATATGGGAATGACCTTGAGGGGCAGAAGGCAGAGTTGTGGACAGCTGGCTCTTAAAAGATATCTCAGCCCACAGAAGAGTTGAGGATGTGGCGTTTCAGAAGCGATCCTCCCTAGTTTTCCAGAGAGTAAAAGGAAAGGACAGGAAGAATACTTTTAGTCTTGCAAGATTCTACTAATGTAACTTATGAAGAAAGGACTAGTAATCCTAGTTGTACTTCTTGTCTGGAATACCTCACAGAGTTAGCACATGGTGTCATTGCCAGAAAGAATAAGTCTAAAAAGCATGCTTATTTTATTTTGGGAAGTTGTGATTTTTTTTTATAGCCTTCCAATGGTGCAGTATAATATTTCTTGTCTGCAAATAGTTAAATTCAGCTTCCTACCATGAGTCAGATGGCAGACTAAGAAGGATGTCAGAAAGCATCCTCTCTCCATTAGCATGCTACTCAAGTTGCCAGCATGCTGCACTACTTGAATTCCTATTGCCAGCAGCAGTGGTCTTATCAGGTATGCACAGCTGGCTGGTATTTTCCAGAATGAGGCCAGGGCAGTTGGGACAGTGTATTCCATCAGGGTCTTGCAAGGTGTAGGAAAAGGCTCCTTCTGATCAAGTCCAGCTACTGGTTTATAAGCACATTTGGAGGGATGGATAATGGAAAAGAAAGTAAAAAATATATATCTCTCTAATGTAGTTTTCTTAGCCTGGAAATAGCATGGACGAGGTTTGCCTCTTTCTTCTTCCAGGTAATGTTTTCCTTTTTGACAACCTGCTTCTTCAGGGTTCCTGGAAATTCTCACTTCAAATAACTAACGAACCTTGGCCCTCCTTAGCTACAAATCCCAGATAAGATTGGCCAAAATCTACCATCTGCTAAGATTGAAAAATATAACAAATTATCCCAAGGTTTCCTCACATGTCTGATAAATTAGTCCCAGTTCTGGGCGCTACATTTTACAAAAGGCACTAACAATTTAAACTGCTTACAGAAGAATAAAAAGCAAGATACAGAATGACAGAGTTGGAAGGGACCTTAGTGATCTTCTAGTCCAGCATCCCCCAACCTTTCCAGGTTGGCGACCCGGCATGCAGGTGGGGGAAGAGGGGATGGTTTTGTGCAAGGGACAAGGATGTGCACACACAGCTTCATTTATGTGAATGGCGGCCATGTGCACACACCACTTGTGTGAGTGGGGTTGTGAGCACTGGCACCATTTGTGGGAGTGGCGCTGAGAGCGCTGCCATCCATCTCTCCTCTCACATGAGTGGAGTTGCACATGCGTGTACTAGTACTCACATGGCCTGGTTGCAAATAGGCCATGGCCCAGTGGCCCATGGCCCATAGGTTGGGGGCCATTGTTCTAATCCAATCCAATCCTCTACTCAAGGAGGACACCTATAACATTTCAGACAAATGGTTGTCCAATCACTTCTTAAAAACATCCAGTGTTGGAGCACAGACAACTTCTGGAGGCAAACAATTGCATTGATCAATTGTTCTCATTGTCAGGAAATTTCTCCTAAGTTCTAGGTTGGTTCTCTCCTTGACTAGTTTCCATCCATTTCTTTGGGTGCTTTGGAGAATATGCTGACCATGATTTCTTTGTGGGACCCCCTTAGATATTGGAACATTGCTATCACCTCACCTCTAGCCCTACTTTTCATTCTTTTCAGAGAAGGAAGAAGAGAAGAGTTTTATTAAATTTAGAGACTGCACAAGTCTGGGCAGTTTACCTCTTGATAGTAAAAAACAATTAAAACAAAAAAAAGACTATGAATATATGGAAGGAACAAACAGATGTTATAATAGTGGACATTGGACAGGGGTTTGGATTAGATGATCTCCAAGATCTTTTTGACTGTCCCACTTTGTGATTTGTCATGGGTTTTGCTAAAGCAGACACAATTTCTCAGCCATGAAAGCAACACTGTGTGATGATTGCAAGCAGCATGAGAAACATCAGTAGACTGCTGGCAGCCATTACTCAGAGTGGCTAAAAAAGGCAAAGAAGCTGCTAAGAAGACCCTGGAGGAAGAAGAAGAGATTGGGAAGCCATTTGTCTGAAATGCTTCAGGGTTTTCTGCTTGAGCAGGGGTAAAACTAGAAGACCTCCAAGGTCCCTTCCTGTTATTCTGTTATTCTGATCCCCTGTTTCCTACTCCATTGAGTTAGGGATGATTTTTCTGCCAAGGACAAAGCTGCTGTTCACTGAAAGAGGATACATTCTTCTTAGCATCTCTTTCAGCTGACCTGGTTATTTCTATCAGATATTCAGTTTACTGTGTTCATCTTTTCAATGACCTTATCAACAAATAGGCTGGGCTTTGCACCAGGTGCAACTCTTGCTTACACCTGCCATAACATTTGATCTTCCGATTTTGCTCTGTTACGTTTCTGAAGTGATCTTTTAAAAAAAGCCTGCCTGAAAATAAGCATTCTACTGCGTGTCCTTCTGGCACATAAGAGAACTCCTGTGTATTGCTTATCACTTTCTCAGCTAACAGAACATTTCTAAAGATATCGGTCCTTCACTGAGAATTTAATTGTTTAAAAGATTTTAGTCCTATGTTTGTTTCAGGATAGTTTTTAAAACTCTGGATTGGGCTTTTCATATTCAGTTTTTGAAGACATGTTGAGGGCTCAGCCAAGCAGGCACATAAGTGGATTGATGTGTGCATCTTTTAAATGACCTTATAAATGAATAGATTTGGCTTTGTACCAGATGCAACTTTTACTTACAGGTGCCGTGACATTTTATCCTCTACCGTTTGATCTGCTACTATTTCTGAAGCGTTCTTTTTGTCCTGATTCTAACGAAGTCTGTTAGGTCTGTCTGAAAATCAGCTTTCTTCGGTATACAAAAGAATCCCTTCTTCTGGGTGGCTTGCTGCTTTTTCAACCTATAAAATACCTTTAAAGATACACTTCTTGTTTAATTCTTTAAATTTAAATAAGCCATAGCAGCATAGTGGTTAATATGTAGTATTGCAAGCAGTGGTGGAATTCAATTTTTTTTTTACCACCAGTTCTGTGGGCATGGCTTGGTGGGCATTGCAGGGGAAGGATACTGTCAAATCTCCATTCCCTCCCTACTCCTGGGGAAGGTTACTATAAAATCCCATTCCCTCCCCATCCCACTAACCTGCTTTCCAGTTCCATTCTTCTGTGCAGGGCAACAAAAGAAGACCCAGCCAATCATCTGGGACTCAATGGGAGGCAGAGAAGACATGGGGGCGGGGCCAGTCAGAGGTGGTATTTGATGGTTCTCTGAACTACTCAAAATTTCCACTATTAGTTCTCCAGAACTGGTCAGAACCTGCTGAATACCACCTCTGATTGCAAGCTAACTCTGTCCACTGCCAAGAGGTTGATCCTGACTGGCTCAAGTTTGACCCATCCTTCCATCCTTCCTAGGTTGGTAAATTGAGGACCCAGATTGTTGGGGGCAATAGGATGACTCTGTAAATCACTTTTAGAGAGACCTGTAAAGTACTGTGAAGTAGTATATAAGTTTGAGGCCTATTGCTATTGCTTTAAATTATTTTAGAACTATACTTACATTGGGGCAGTGCAGTGGCTGCAATGGTTATGACGCTGTGCTTATCAGCTGGAAAGCTGGCAGCCCAGGTGTCAACTCTGAAGTGACCTTGACTGAAGCCATCTCTGTTCTGCCTCGTAGTTGCCATGAGCTCTGAGAGGGAGAAGGGAGAGAGGGAAGTAGATCGTAGATAGACAGGCTAACTGTCAAAACAAAAAGTTTTCCTTTGGGAACCAAGGTCATCTATACAGGTGGCTGTGAAAGGAGGGAAGAGTGACCAAGCAGCCAGCCAGCTATTTTCATTGGACAATGTGACCAGTGACATCTGGGAGGGGAGACTTCCGTTCTTTTCATTAGGTGAAAACCTCAGGAACTTTAAAGTTCGTTTTCACCAGCTGTGTCAATATGATGTAGCCAATAAACATGTTCTTTGAGGAATCTACCTGCTTTGGAGTTCTGCTTTCAAAGGATGCATTGCTCAGAATGCTAACACAAGATTTCAGACCTGAGTGCCGCATGATGGGGTAAGCTCCTGTCCTCAGCTCAGTTCCTGCCAACCTAGCAGTTCAAAAGCTTGCAAATGCCAATAGATAAATAGGTACCACCACTGTTGGGAAGGTATCAGTGTTTCATGACATCATGCTGGTCACATGATTGCAGAAATATCTTCAGATCACACTGGCTCAATGGTCTTGAAATGGAGATGAGCATCATCCCTTATAATTGGCAAAGATTAGTGAAATAAAATCCTCAAAGACTCCTTTACTTTATCTTTTTTTAAAAGACATTAGTGTTATTTTTTTATTTCTGGGTTTAGCTTTTTATATTCAGGTTTTTTCCCCCCAATTTTATTAGACATATTGAAAGTTCATCAGAGCAGAAAGATGAGCTATAAAAAGATATTTTTAAAATTCACAGCAATGCAGAATGTTGATAGACTGGACTAATGTTTGAATATGTGTTACACTGCCTTGGATTGGATACAGATTACTTTGCAAGGGCAAAGATTGGAAGACTATCCATCAGTGTTCAGTCAGGTGAACAGAGCCACAGTGCAGCTGTAAGGTCAAAATAAATCATTGTTGAAATGTTTGAAAAATTAAATGTTTGTGAGTTATGATGCTCCTGATTCATACCTCCTGAAGTTATGTGCAGATTGGAATATAAATATACTTCACATTTTCTCTTCTTGTGGTTTTTCAGTGATAGAGAGAGAAGGAGCAAGAAAAAAGGAGAGGGAGAGTATATGTTACGCACGTTGGACAAAACCAAGGGGGGAGAGGTGTTGTGTATAGAACTTGGTAGACTCCAAATATCTCGATCTGATTGGTCGAGAAGGCCATTCTCGGATTGGTTACTTAAGAGCCATTCCGATTGGCCCACTGAACAGCAGGAGCACTCAAACAACTGTCATTGGCCACAAGCCGCGAGCAAGCCGCTATAATAAGGGCTGCTGCGGCTTGAGCCAATGTTCTGTTACCAATTACTTTACTGTTTGAACCCGGTCTTGCACACCTTATTTCCGAACAGAACACTGGCGACGAGGGTGGGATCATCGTAGAAGGTGAGACCGAAGCACGTGGCAACCAGAACCGAGCAACAGAAATGGCCGGAAACAATGCACCGCCTGCACCGTTCAACCCAGCCAAGGAAGATTGGGAGTTGTACATTGATTGCTTCCTAATGTTTCTAGAAAGCAATGAGCTACAGGAGATATCTGACCAGAGGAAGAGGGCTGTATTCCTCACACACTGTGGACCAGCTGTTTTTAAAATGGCAAAGGTGCTAGCTAAACCAAGAGACATTAAGCAGATGGCATGGCCTGAGCTGAACAGAATGCTCCAAGCCCATTACGCGTCTGTGGTCTCCAACCTGATCAAAAGGCACAAGTTTTACAAAAGAGACCAAAAGGAAGATGAGAGCATCGGAGAATTCATAGCAGCCCTGAGAAATATCAGAGGAGCCTGCGAGTTCCAGAACATGGATGAGGCCTTAAGGGACCGCGTTGTCCTTGCCTTGAAGGACGCTACACTCCAAAGCAAGCTGCTTAACAGACCAAATATTACAGTGGCCGAGGCCATCGCAGAAGCCACCGCTGCTGAAGCAGCCAAGAAATCCGCAGCCACTATGTGCCAGATGAACGCAACTCCAGATCCACCGAATCAACCCAGAGAAAAGAGGGCGGAAGGAAGCAAGAAACAGCCCACAATGACCGCCCACTGTGAAGATCTTGACTCCCCGAGTGACAATGATGACGACAATGAAGATGTACATAGGCTTCAGTCGGACAAAAGATGGTGGGAAAAAAGAAAAAGCAGGTGGGAATTCCAGTGTGCTGGATGTGGAGGCAACTACCCGCGTTCAGAATGTAGGTTCCAAGATGCCATCTGTAGAGCTTGTGAAAAACGGTGGCACATCGCAAGCGTCTGCCGAAACAAAAAGAGCTATAGTCCTAAAAGACGTGGCAGCACCCCCCCCCAAGAATCGAAGAGAGGCAAGCCGGAAACAGGTGGAACCATGAAAGCAGAAACCGACAAATGAGCAACAGAGAAGAGATGCACCAGACGATAACCATCAGAAATGCCAGGGCAGCTAACGTAAAAAAGGTCTGGGTAAAGGTGAACATTGAAGGGAAGCCCTGTGAGATGGAAGTACACTCTGGATCATAATTATCAATGGTATCTTGGGACACTATCAGACATCTGATACCAGACATCAAGCAAGAGAACTGGAACAACAAAAACTGATATTAAAGGACTACCAGGGAAACCGAATCCTGATATTGGGCCTTGGACATTTACTAGTTGAATTTAAAAATCATGCTGAAATCCTGCCTCTAACAACGTCGACCATGATTGCCCTAGCCTGCTGGGTATCGAATGGTTCTCACCCCTGGGAATCAGAGTGACTGGGATCAACAGCGTTATTGTAGCCAACTGGGAAGAGAGCCTGTTGCAAGAGTTCCGGGATATATTCGACAGGACCCTAGGCAAGTACAAGGGGACCCCAATCTCGTTTAGCCTAGACTCAAAGATAAAATTAGCTCCCATCAAGCACAAAGCCAGACACGTTCCCTTTGCCTTAAAACCAAAAATAGACGAACAACGAAACAAACTTATAGCACAAGGGGTGTTAGAACCAATCGACCATGCCAGGTGGGAAACACCCACCGTGACTCCTGTCAAACCAGATAGGTCAGTGCGCATCTGTGGAGACTATAAGGCAACCCTAAATAATGCCTCCAGCAAAGCGCATACTCAATACCGGTAGTGCAACACTTATTGCACTCACTAGGGGGAGGAAAAATTTTTGCGAAGCTCGATCTCGCACAAGCGCATTGACAGCTATCAGTTGACCCTGCAACTGTAGAGGCACAGACTATAGTCACACACAGGGGGGCATTCAAGTGCAACCGACTACAATTTGGCGTTAGCATTGCCCCAGGTGTTTTCCAAAGCCTCATGGAGCGCCTTCTAAACGGAATCAAAGGAGTCGTCCCCTATTTTGATGATGTCAGCAAAAAACGCTAACCAACTAGAAAGTAGACTAAAAGAAGTCTTGCGACGATTCAGAGATGCAGGACTTAAAGTCAAGAGAGAAAAATGTAAATTAGCCACCGATCAGGTCAAATTTTTAGGCTATCTCATAGATGAGCAAGGGATACACCCCACCCAAAAAAAGATAAAGGCAATCAAAGATGCACCTAGACCTCAGAACAAAACTGACTTACAAGCATTCTTAGGTCTCATAAATTTCTACAATGTATTCCTGCTCCAAAAAGCAACTGTAGCAGAACTGTTACATCGGTTGTTAGACAAAAAAACAATATGGAAATGGGGCCACCAGGAACAAACAGCATTCCAAAATATCAAGGACTTATTAACATCTAACACCGTTTTGATCCAATACAGCAACACCTTGCCTTTGACGGTCACCTGTGATGCATCACTTTTTGGAATCGGCGCCATACTGAGCCACCAGCTATCAGATGGCAGAGAGGCACCAATCGCCTTCTACTCCAAAACGCTGTCAAAATCAGAAAGAAAATTTAGCCAACTTGACCAAGAAGCTCTCACAATCATAGCCGGCGTCAAAAGATTTCACGAATACCTTTATGGTAGGACTTTTTCAATTATCACTGACCACAACCCTCTGCTAGGGATCCTAGCTGGAAACAAACCAACCCCAAACATTCTATCACTAAGAATGATGAGATGGTCTGACTTCCTCGCTGCCTACAACTACACGCTCATCCATTGCCCAGGAAAGACTATCACCCATGCGGATGCCTTGAGCCGTTCCCCACTGCCCAACACAGAAGATGACCCAGCTCCCACTGTCTCCACTCTCCAAATCGAGTCCTGGCTGAATCGGCCACTAACCACAGCAGACGTCGCTAAAGCTACCACGAAAGACCCGCTGACAGCTCGAATCCTGCATTGGGTAGGTAAGGGCTGGCCGGATGAAAACAAAAGTGAGATTTTTAAACCTTTTCGCACCTGACAGACTGAACTGTCTATTGAAAAAGGCTGTATATTGTGGGGAGACAGGGTGGTAATCCCAGAAAAATTACAGGAAGAGGGGTTGTGCATGTTGCACGAGGGGCACCCGGGCATAGTCAAAATGAAAATCCTGGCCAGGAGCTAAGTCTGGTGCCCAGGGCTGGACAAGGATATTGAACGATGTGTGAAAACATGTCATGACTGCCAAAAATCGTGGCCCCACTGGCACCAGTCATGGAATGGGAGACTCCCAGAGGTCCATGGTCGAAACTGCAGATTGACTTTGCGGGGCCTACAAAAGGGAACACTTATTTTATAATCGTGGACGCCTACTCGAACTGGTTAGAAGTTATTTTTATGGCATCCACTACTACCGAGGCAGTCATGAAACAGTTAAACAAACTTTTCGCCACGCATGGACTGCCAGATGTAATAGTTTCAGATAATGGGCCCCAGTTTACTGCTCTATGTTCGAGCAGTACTTGGCTGCACAGGGCATCCGACATGCCCTGACAGCACCGGCTCATCTGGCTTCAAATGGACGAGCTAAATGCATGGTTCGTTATACTAAGGAGGCCCTAGAAGAAATGGACACGGGGGAAGTGCAAGATAAACTTAACAGATTGTTAACACTCCAACATATCACCCCTAGCACAACAACCAACAAAAGCCCAGCAGAACTCCTCATGGGTAGGAAACTGCGCTCCTACCTCGATAGACTGCACCCCACCTATACCTGGGACAAACCCCCTGACTCCTCCAGTAAATACCGCTCATTTGAAATTGGCAATTTAGTCTATGCAAAAAACCTTACCAGGGACCCATTATGGCGTCCAGCTACAATTACCCAAATCACAAGCCCCTGGTCTTACTGACTTGTTTTGGATGACAGTAGAACATGGAAACGGCACATCAACTAGCTTCACTCTAGAACACTAGAACGCAACAGCACACCAGCACTGCAAATAAACAAACCAAAAACAACCATGGAGTGGGGGGGAAACACAAAATAATAAAAAAGGGAGAGACGAACCTCCAATAACACGACAACAATCACTACAAGAAACTCAAATGAAACAAAAAGAGCACTCACAGTTAGACGACCTCCAGAGAAGAAGTCCGGGAGCAGAAGAACGAGGCGAGGCCTTGCTGGAAGGAGACAGCCAGGCCAGCTCGACCAGCCCGGACGAACCAGGAAGGAGAGGCGGAGCCACCTCAACCAGCTCAAGAAACTCAGGCAGGAGCAGCAAGGCTGACTCACCCTTCCAGGAGGTTCCATGGAGAAGTCGCAGAGAAAAAGCAATCCCATCCAAACCGCTTGAGGACCACGCTGAAACTGAGCTGTGCAGGTCAACCAGGACTCGCAAAAGCCTCACCTACCTGCGTGACTACGTTACGCACGTTGGATGAAACCAAGAGGGGAGGGGTGTTGTGTATAGAACTTGGTAGACTCCCAATATCTCGATCTGATTGGTCGAGAAGGCCATTCTCGGATTGGTTACTTAAGAGCCATTCCGATTGGCCCGCCGAACAGCAGGAGCACTCAAACAACTGTCATTGGCCACAAGCCGCGAGCAAGCTGCTATAAGAAGGCTGCCGCGGCTTGAGCCAATGTTCTGTTACCAGTTACTTTACTGTTTGAATAAAGAGCTGTTTGTTAGAACCCGGTGTCACGCACCTTATTTCTGAACAGAACAGAGAGAGATAACAAGAGATAGACAGACAACAGCAGGTAGATAAATAATGATAGATAGACAGACAGACAGACCAACAGATAGACAGGCAGGCAGGCAGGCAGACAAGCAGACAGACAGACAGATATTCTAGATAAAAAGGTGAAACACATTCAAGGTTAAAGATTTCACCTTTTGACACAATTTTGGTAGATTTTGGTAGATTTGATTGTGATGAATGCAAATAAAGAAATGAGAGCCAGTTTGGTATAGTGGTTAAGGCATCAGTCTAGATACCAGGAGTTCTAGTCCCATTTTAGACCCCAAGTCAGTTGGATTATATTGGGCCAGTAATTTTCTCTCAATCATAGGATGGAGGCAATGGCAAACAATTTCTGAAAAAAACCTTGCAGGGACTTGCAGGGAAAAATATCAAGGACTTGTCAAGGTAGTCTCCAAGAATTGAACAGGATTGAATGGGAAAAAAAATGTTTATTTGAAGTGGAGCAGGTTTATAAATAAGTGTGTGTGAACTTGACATGGGAGAGCCAGTTTGGAGTAGTGGTTTAAGGCACCAGGGTAGAAAGCTGGAGAGTATAATTTCTAGTTCCACCTTAGGCACAAAGCCACCTAGGCCAGTCACTTTCTCTCAGCCCTAAGAAGGAAGCAATTACAAATCATTTTCTGAAATTGTTATCAAGAAAGTTGGATACATTTGTTCAGAGAACTGCCTAGAATCAAGACTGACTCAATGGAAAGAGGGTAAGAGCAAGAAAGTGTGAGTGAAAAAGAAAGAAAGGCAGAAAGGCAGAAAGAAAAGCAGAAAGAAAGAAAGAAAGAAAGAAAGAAAGAAAGAAAGAAGGAAGGAAGGAAGGAAGGAAGGAAGGAAGGAAGGAAGGAAGGAAGGAAGGAAAGAAAGAAAGAAAGAAAGAAAGAAAGAAAGAAAGAAAGAAAGAAAGAAAGAAAGAAAGAAAGAGCGAGCCATGGACATTGGATGTACTTATTCAAAGTATTGTCTGACTGACTTAATAGGAAGGAAGGAAGGAAGGAAGGAAGGAAGGAAGGAAGGAAGGAAGGAAGGAAGGAAGGAAGGAAGGAAGGAAGGAAGGAAGGAAGGAAGGAAGGAAGGAAAGCTCTGACATGGATTTTTTAAAAAAGATTAATCCATTCATTCCTTGTGCTTTATGGTGATTTAGACCGGGGAGAACATAATTGAAATCCTTATTTTATTATTGGGATGATCAGTGTTTCTTAGCTTAATTAAGATTGCTGCTGCGAGCTTATAAACGCTATATATTCCACGTTTTCAACAAGAACAAGTTTAAAACAAAATAAAATACTGACCTGGAAAATTGCTGGAGCATATCACTGTACAATAAAATGTTTTTGAAAACAGCAAACAGTTGGCTGTGATGTGTGCCAAGGATTTTGTTTTGCTGACATATTTGGATTTCTTTTCTTTTTCTCTTAAGCAATATTTATTGCTTAATTATTGTGTATGTGCCGCTCAGCTGTTTCTTTCAAAAGATATATAGATGAGAGACAGATTGATATTTAGCACCAGAGGCAGTGCGGGGCAGTGGTTAAATTTGCTGAAGGGAAACCCAGGTTCTAATCATCCTCCAATTGTAAAACTCATTGAATATAAGCCAGTCACTCCTTCTCTGCCCAGTCTTTTAAAAACAGCTTGTTGTTACATGGAAAAGAGTTCTGTTTTATTCCTTCAGCTCTTATGTGAAAGGAGGGGTAGTAATCTGACAGTAAATAAGTAAATAAAATGCTTTAGTAAATCCCCCTGGCATTAGAACCTATGAATAGATTGGATGAGGCCACTGTCTGACTTTGTTTCTCACGGGAGCCAAATTGATACTTCAAAATTGTTGCATGTGGGAAAACAAAGATATTCTACACTGCCCATGTTCTTCCGCAAGTGGCCTTTAGAAACATGGATTGTCCTGACCTGAAGATAATGTTTAATCTTTCTGATGAAAAAGCCCTTGATAGACCCATCTTCCATACATGTATACAATACCATTCAAATTAATGTCCATTACTACATCTTTTAGCAATGCATTTCACTATTTATGCAAAAATAGTATAAATACTTCCCCCACGCCATCACTCTGCTCAACAACTAATTCCTACCCTGCTAAACAACACTGTCAACTATCTAGAAAGGCAGCCTTACCATCACTATTCTCATCTTCCCTATTACCTATCACTTTATCTTCTTATGATTATAACTTGTTGCTTGTATCTCACTATTTAAATTGTTTAAGCCCATGTCACACTGCCCAACAGATGCAAAAAGGACACAGCGGACGAGCAAAATGTTCCATCCGTTGTTATCTGCTCTCAAAAGGGGCAAAAATTTGCATAACCGGAGCGTATAACACAGATGCGGGGAGGACGCAGGGCAGATGCAAAGCGGATGCGGAACGGAAGCCCAGCGGATGGAAGCGGATGAGACTGGATGGTGCATCCACTAGGCTTCCGGGGGACCTCAGCAAAGCGGACGCGGAACGGATACAGTGGATGCACAGCGGACGCCGAACGGATGAAGCGGACGCACAGCGGATGCACAGCGGAAGCCTAATGGATGCCTGGCGTTAATTGCGCATGCAGGGAGGATGCATTGCGTCAGCCCCGTGGATATAACGGAAGCAGCTCAGAAGCAGGTCACCATTCAGAAGAAAGACCTGTTTCCAGACACATCGACTGCCTTGCCTGCCCTGCCTGCATGTCTGCCTGCCAGCCTTGCTGCCAGCCGTGCTACCAGCCTTGCTGCCAGCCTTGCTGCCAGCCTCCCTGCCAGCCTTGCTGCCAGCCTGCCTGCAAACCTTGCTGCCTTCCTTCCTGCCAGCCTTGGTTCATGTCTGCCTGCGAGCCTTCCTGCCAGCCTTGGTGCCTGCCTTGGTGCCAGCCTTCCTGCCAGCCTTGCTGTCTGCCTGCCTGCAAGCCTTGGTGCCTGCCTCGCTGACAGCCTGCCTGCCAGCCTCCCTGCCAGCCTTCCTGCCAGCCTTGGTTCCTGCCAGCCTCCCTGCCAGCCAGCAACCCCACAACCATGCGGTAGCACAGCAAGCCTCAGCCATCTGCTGCCAGCCCTGGCAAGAGGGACAGGGCTACCATCCCGCCCCCTGGCCCTCACTCTGGTTCTGCTGGGGCTTCTGCAGCACGGGTTCGCTCTTCTGGGGCTGGCGCTTCTGCTGCTTCTGCTTCTGGAGGAGCTGATGACAAGAACTCCAGCACCAGCCACCTCCACAGCACCTGCACCCTTCACCCCTGAGACTGAGCGACCAAGAGGAGTGCCAGAGACTCATTTTTATCTTATAGCTTGTTGTTAATAAAGTCTATTTTTGATTCACACACTTG
>BLBF01000036.1:20566686-20576956 GCA_015471245.1 Laticauda colubrina | reverse complement strand
TGCAAGGAAGTGGGTAGATTCCTCAAAGAATACTTTTATTGGAATTGTCATATTGTCGTATATCTGGTGAAAACCGACTCTGACGTTTCCTGCGGTTTTCACCTAATTAAAAGTAAAAGTTGGTCTACTTTCTCAAAACAATCAGTCACATGGTCCAATTACGGTGCCAATCTAGCATCTGGGTGGCATCACTCCACCTTCCTTCGACCAGGTGCGAGAATGTCCTTGGTTCCCTAGAGAAAATATGTTGTTTTGGCTACAGATTTCCCCCCCTCCCTATCCCTTAGCTCCAGTGTGGCAACACTGAAGCGGTCAAAAAAGGCTTCAGTTAGGTCAGCTTCAGGCTTGACAAATAAGATATCCAAAATCATTTTGGAAAGGCAGGTGTAGGAAATTGATTAACCAGGTAAATCAGTAAGCAGACATCAACACCATTTTTAGACTTTGAAAGGATGGCTTTGTGGGGAGGGGGAGGATATGTCTATACATGTCTATACGTATGTCTAAAGGAATGTGATGGCTCAGCAGTTCAAGATGCTGAGTTTGTCAGCTGGAAAGCTGACAGGCTGGGTTCTAGACCTGAGTGCTGCATGACGGGGTGAGCTCCTATTACTTGCCAGAGCTTCTGCCCACCTAGCAATTTGAAAGCATGCAAATGCGAGTGGATAAATAGGTGCCACTTCAGTGAAAAGGTAACATTATTCCATGTGCCTTGGTGGGTAGCAGGGGTGTGGAACTCAAGGCCCAGGGGCTGGATCTGGCCCATGGGGTGCTTCGATCTGACCCTGGAAACAGCAAAAGATCAGCCCATGGTGCCTCTGCCAGTGAAAATGGAGCTTGGGAGGGCTACGTGCAGCCCTCCTAAGCTCCGTTTTCACTGGCAGAGGGTTGCAGGAGACCATCACAGCTGAAAATGGAACTCAGGAGAACTGTGGGTGGGATTCCCAAGCTCCATTTTTGCTGGCAGAGGGTTGTAGGAGGCCATCGCAGCCAAAAACAGAGCTCAGGAACCCATTTTTACTGGCAGAGCGCTCAGACCACCACAGTTGACCACCACACCACACAAGTGATGGCAAGCTGGCCATGCCTACCCCAGCCCCCCAAGGTCAAACACAAGCCTGATGCAGCCCTCAATGAAATTGAGTTTGACACTCCTGGTCATGCTGGTTACATGACCAGAGTAATATCTTTGGACAATAATGGCTTCCTTGGACAAGAAATGGAGATGAGCACCCCCCCCCCTGGAAAAAGACACAACTGCACAGGGGAAACCTTTATCTTTATGTCTACACCCCCAAAGATAAAGGTAAGTTAAAAGTGTAAATGTATCCTGGGAAGCTGGTGGAAAAAAGGTACATCCGTTTCCCTCCTTGGCGATGGAAGTTTTCTGATTGTCACGCACAGAACGGCTGCCATTTTCTGTGGAGGCTCATACAATGGTCTCAAAATTCCAGCCCTAAAGGCTTGGGAGGAAAAGGTTTATCCGGTTGTGAGGTAACAAGTGAGGTAACTTGTGGCAAGGTGCAGAGTAAGGAAATCATCAAATATGTGAATATGAGTGGCAGAATGCATTTACTTGCCTGTGATTTTTTCATTGCTTTCATCTGCATGGAATTGTATGGATTTTCCTCTTCAAAGGGTATCTAAAGTGCCCCTCTTTTTATTATGTTCTTACCCTATTTGGAGAAATATCTCTGCAGCACACAACTATTGTCTTCTGAAGCTCTTCACCAGATCTTATCAAAGAGCAGGTAGCTCACTGATAAGAGAGCCTTTTCAACAGCACTGCAGATAGCCCACTACAAACAGCCTCTTGTGAAACCTTCACTGTGGCGAATCTTTTTATTTTCCAAGCTTCTTTTTGGAATTACTGGTTATTTACTGTTGATCCTTTTATCTGCTCCCCGATTGTTAAAGTAAGTGAATATGATTTGTCTAGTCTAATGAAAAGAAGGACTAGTGGAGACATGATAGTAGTGTTCCAATATCTCAGGGGCTGCCACAAAGAAGAGGGAGTCAAGCTATTCTCTAGAGCATTTGAAGGTAGGACAAGAAGCAATGGGTGGAAACTAATCAAGGAGAGAAGCAACTTTGAATTAAAGAGAAATTTCCTGACAATGAGAACAATTAATCAGTGGAACAATTTACCTCCAGAAGTTATGAATGCTCCAACCCTGGAAGTTTTTAAAAAGATGTTGGATAACCATTTTGTCTGAAGTGATATAGGGTTTCCTGCCTAAACAGGGGGTTGGACTAGAAGACATCCAAGGTCCCTTCCAACTCTGTTATTCTGTTCTATTCTACTTTGTTATTGTTTTTATTATGTTATAGTGTTTATGTTACCCAACACTCAGAGAAGTGTGATTGACAGGCATTCTATGACATGTAGTCTTTGATTTACAACAGTGACCGTTCAAAGTTAGAAAGACATGAAAAAGTGACTTATGACCATTTTTCACACTTCGGAAAATTGTGATAAACATTCAGATACTTGACAATGGACTCATATTTACGACCGTTGTAGTATCCCAGGATTCCATTTTGTGCTCTTCTGACAAGCAAAGTCAACGGGGAAGCCAGGTTCACTTAATAACCATGTTACTAACTTAACAACTGCAGTGATTCACTTAACAACTGTGGCAAGAAAGGTCATAAAATGGGGACAAAATTCAGATAACAAAAGTCTCACTTAGCAACAGAAATTTTGGGCTCAATTGTGGTCATGATTTGAGGACTACCTGGAATGTAATAAATAAAGTAAATCTGATTTCTATTTATATTAAATTCTATTAACCATTCAGTATTCTTCTCTCCTTCAGTATATAGTCAGAGGCAAGAATGCTACCCTGATAACATCTGTGTGCGTGCGTGTGTGTATATATTGATTTTTGGCAATTACATGCAGTTATCTGTGCAATGTTCTTGTCAACATTTTCAGAAATGGTTTTTCTCTTGCTTTCTTCCTAGGATCGAAAGAGGGAGCAATAGATTTACTAAACTAGCTTCTAGTTCAGTGCAGGACTTGGAACTTATACAGCCTCTGAGTTTCTGGTCCATTGTCTTCCAGTGTTACAGAAATTATCACAAAGGGCTGTTTTCTGCCAATCTGTCTGGATGCTGAGTACATGCATAGATGTTCTCTTTAATGGGCCTTTATTACATTTACAAAATTATATGATTCTTTTATAAAATAAAGTAATAATTTGAGATATGTGATCCTGACTTCCTGCAGTTTATCTGTATGCTGAGCCTGGATGTATAATAATGTGCAAAATTGGATCAGGAAAATTGGGTAACGAGGAATTGGACATTTCCCACCTCTTACTATTTCCCCAATTGTAAGACTAAGCACAAATGTCTGTTCTAATAAATTTTGACTGCCAAGAAAGAGTAACATAGCAGTTTCCAAATTGTTAAGCAAAGAGCCCTGGTTGTTGAATCCAGGAAAGTGGTGGCCTTTTCAAATTTTTAAATAATCCACATTTCCAAAACTGTTTAAAGAATAAGCTTTTTTCAACTATCAGCAATATACCAAGCAATGAAGATAATTGTTGGGAAAAACCCACCCAGGCAAGGAGGAGGGATCAAGCAGGGAATTCGCCTTGAATCTTTGCATAGACACAAGAAGCATAAGCCTGACATCCCAACCCAAGTTCCATGGAACTTTATCTGTTTATATAGTAGCTTATATAGTTGAACTTTATCTTTCCCAAGGGAAAGTGAGCATTCTGGGAAAATTCCTGTACTATAGATAGCATACAGTAGTCAACTTGAACCTTTCAGTGGTGGTTCTGGTTGCTTGTGCCTAACAGGGAATTGGTGAGAAATAGGTTAAAAAAGAAGAAATGCTCAGGTTTACAAGGCCTTCAGTAAATAATTGGGCTGTAATTAGGCTGGCATCCATTCACTGATAATCCACAAATTTAAATTTACCTTGATGGTGCAAATTGTAAAAGGTGCATAGGTAATCCTGAAGTTACAACCAGAATAATAGAATTCAAAGGGATCTTGGAGGTCTTTTAGTCTGACCACCTACTCAATCAGGAAATCCTATACCAGAGATGTCAAACTCAAGGCCTGAGGGCCAAATCCGGCCCATGGGTGCTTAGATCTGACCCATGGGGCTGCCCTGGAAACAGCGAAGGACTGGCCCACTAGAAGAGTGCTTGGGCTGCCAAAGGTGCCCCTGACACAAGTGATGTTGAGCTGGCCACAGCCACCCTGGCCACAGCCTCTCCCCTCAAGGTCAAACACAACCCTGATGTGGCCCTCAAGGAAATCGAGTTTGATACCCCTGCCCTATAGCATTTCAGACAAAAGGTTGTCCAACCTCTTCTTAAAAGCCTCCAGTGTTGGAGCACCCACAATGTCTGAAGGCAAGTTGTTTCACTGATTAATTGTTCTCACTGTCAGAAAATTTCTCCTCAGTTCTAAGTTGCTTCTCGATTAGTTTCCACCCATTGCTTCTTGTCTTGCTCTCAGGTGCTTTGGGGAATATGTTGACCATTTTTTTAGTGACCTTGGAAAGTTGCAGTGGGACTGAACAAATGGAATTTACCCCTGGTTATGACTGCATTAGTTATAATATATATTAAAAAACCTATATATTATATGTAATATGTAGTTACAGTTGATTGGTTGGAGAGGGCTGGCTCCTGCATGAAACAGTCTGCACTCTGATCGGTTACTGTGGGAGTGGAGGAAGGCATTTCCCTTTTCCCCCCATCTTTTTTTCTTCTGTTTGCCCTCTATGCTCTGTGACAGGGGTCTCCAACCTTGGCAATTTTAAGACTTATGGCTTCAACTCCCAGAATTCCTCAGCCAGCAAAGTCCACAAGTCTTAAAGTTGCCAAGATTGGAGACCCCTGCTCTGTGAATTTACCTCATAATACTCCTGTTTGTCTATCTAGTTTTTTGTATACAGGTAGTCCTCAAATTAGTGACTGTTCAAAGTTACAATATCCCCGAACAAAGTGACTTATGACCATTTTGCACCCTTACGGCCTTTGCAGCATCCCCATAGCCACATGATTTACATTTGTATTCTTGACAACTGACTCATATTTATGATGGTTGCAGTGTCTTTTGCCACATTCTGACAAGCAAACTCAATGGGGAAACTAAACTCACTTAACAAGCATATCACCAATTTAACAACTGCAGTGATTCCCTTAACAAATGTGGCAAGAAAAGTCGTAAAACGGGGCAAAACTCACTTCACAAATGTCAACCTTCACAACATAAATTTTGGGCTCAGCTGTGATCGTAAGTTGAGGACTACCTGTATACTGATGTAAATATATATTTATTTATACGAAGCTACGTGTCAGTGTCTATGACTTCATTTGGACACCTGCTGTGGAATTCCTGGACAGACCAGCACCGAAATTTTATAACCTATAATCATCAGAGAGCAGTTATAACTTCCAAGACGGGCACTTTAATAGAGCTGGTGAGCTGCAAAGTGAACTGGTTGCCCAAAACAACAGCCACATCCCTCCAGAAACGTTTCAAAAGACA
Source organism: Laticauda colubrina (assembly GCA_015471245.1). NCBI lineage: Eukaryota > Metazoa > Chordata > Lepidosauria > Squamata > Elapidae > Laticauda > Laticauda colubrina. The sequence goes on along the minus strand of BLBF01000036.1, from coordinate 20,571,436 downwards.
GTTGAATGAGCCCATTCACAGGAACCCCTGCACACTCCTTGCATTATGCATTACATTACAGATGTGAACCTGCAAAAGTGAACATTACAAGAACAGCCACTTCGTTTGCCAACGGGTCGGTAATGCCATGCAACATTTCAAAGCTCTGTGATTTGTTATACTGCTTTAGTACAGCACCTAGCTTCAATTTACAGATGTCATAAATCTCTTTTCAGTGAGGTGATTCATCGGTCGTTTTGTTGAAAGGAAGCCTCCCTTCAACATTTTACTCAGCCGCTTAAGGCCTGGTCCCACTGCATTTACGGATGCAAAGAGGATGTAAAACGTTAAAAAAAGCTTGCCATCCGTTGGAAAACGCTATGCATCCGTTGTGTATACGTGTTTCATACGCTCTATCCATCGAGCATCTGTCCACTGTGATTTCATCCACGCAAGAAGTTTTGAGCTGCACAAAACTTTGTGAACAGATGAACTTTCCGCCGTGTACGATGTACATCCGCGACATATACGGGCAACAAACGTTCTGTGTCCGTTATCATCCGTTAAATGTCCGCTGTATCCTCTCTGCATCCTCTGGCCATCCCCTCAACTCACATCCGCTGCAGCTGATAACGGAAAAAGGGAGGAAACAAAAGGTACACAGAATGTCTACACAGCATTAGTAGCACAGAAATAGAAAGGATGTAAGTGTATGCATCTCATATATAAAGTATTCAAAACGGACAAAACATTTGTATCTGGGATGTATCTCATATATTTAGGATGTCTGCAATATGTCTAGAGTATGTAGAAGGACACTTATCAGACAACCGATATTTTCTATAAAAAAGGGGGAGAAAATCATCTGGATCACTGGGATGGTGGACCATACAGTCCCACTATGGTTGCACAGGAGGTTTATCTGTCCCACAGCTATCCTTATCTATCCCACAAGCATGCAAAGGCTTAACCATTTTTTCAAAGATAACCTTTATTAACTTTCTTAGGTAAACTTTATGACTTTATTAAATAAGCAAAATAGACCAAGTAAACTGTATTAAGTATCTTAAGCAAAGATAAACTTTCTTAGGTAAACTTTATGACTGTATTAAATAATCAAAATGAACCAAGTAAAGGGTCTTAAGCAAAGATAAACTTAACAAGTAAACAACTCAGTCTCTGACACTATTCTCAGTCACTCTGAGTCATGTCCATGGTCTCAGCTGTTAAGCGGGCAGGGACTATGAAGGTGGCTGTGGCTTGAGTGCTGGTCTGAGGCACCATTGGGGTGCTTGGCCCCGAGGGTACAATAGGTGGTGGTGTGTTCAGGAAGCTATCCGAGAGCTGACTCAGTCCCGTGAGGTTGAGAGGCCCTTCATCAAGAACTTGAGATGTCAGGCCCAATACTGATGACAGATTGTCCGTTGATGGGCTTGGCTGTGGGGTGGAAGAAGGAGGAGTGTAGTGGGGCTGTCTGGTCTGCAGGTGGGTGAGGACTGGCATCTGTGGCGTCCGATGAACCTGGGCCTCGACTGGGAAGTTCTGCTTCTGTTATGGGAAGTCCTGGTAGTCGTAGCCTTGGTAGGTGAGGGGCTGTTGAAAGCCATGGAAGGGCTGTGACATCGCCTGGGGTGGAGGAGCAGACCTGGACTAGGTAGGAGCAGCTTCAGCTGGGCCTTGAGGGTTGTGCAGAAGTGCTGTGATCTTCTGCTTCATCACCTGGTACAGGGCCTCGGGCAGGTCCCTCAGGGTCTGGCTCACGTAGGTGATGAAGGTGTTCCGGCCTGAGGATCCTCTGTCCAAGTGGACCACCTCAGAAAGAAGTTCTGTGCTGGTCTTCATTGTGTCCCTGATCTCCAACAGCACACTGTGGTCCTGGCTCTCCAGTCTGCCTCTCTGCCTGCATCCTCTGGAGCTGGGCGTGGGGGTGGGGGCAGGTTGGCCTCTGGTGGCTGCTGCTTCTTCCTCCATTTGTGACAGCAGGGCGTCATCCTCCATGGGATCCTCCAAGTCTGCCGGCATGGGGAGTGCAGCTGTTGGGGGGGGGCCCTCTGCTTTGGGGCCCTCTGAAGACACCTGCCTGGACAGGGTAACTGGCTCCTGGCTGGAAGAGGACTGGCTGTCTGTGGGCCGTTTGAGGGAGAGGGGTCTCTGAGGGGCTGCTCCTCGGTGGCGGATCTCACCCTCCTGGAAACTGCACTTGGCCATGACGTACATCTCCCGGTCAGTGAGTTTGACAGCGGTCTGCCCGGATTTCTTGAGGTGTAGCTTGCCATACCAGGTGTGCATGTGCTTCCACCATCCAAGGAGTACTTCTGCAGTGTACCCCAGGCTCTCTGCCTTGTCTCTCCAAGCTGCCTGCTTCTTCTTGGTGTCCCGATACAGCCTGTGGCCCTTTCTCCAGAGGTACTCGTTCTCCCTCAGCCATTCCAGCACCTCATCCTCATGCTCCTTGGAAATGGTGTACTGTTTCCTCTCTCCCTTCTGCTTCCCTTGCCTCTTCCTCCCTCTGGCAGGGGCTTCAGCAGACCCTTCAGAGACTTGAGCAGCAGGGCCTTCAGGGGCTTGAGCAGCAGGGCCTTCAGGGCTTGAGCAGCAGGGCCTTCAGGGGCTTGAGCAGCAGGGCTTTGAGGGCCTTGGGGCTGGTCCACCACAGCAGCAGCAGCAGCTTCAGAGTCAGTGCCAGGGGGTGGGATGCTGGTTCTGGCCTTCTTCACCTTGCCAGGGCTTGAACAAGTAGGCACGGGCTTCCTCTTCTTGCCTGACTGACGGACCATGGTGTTACTGCAAGATGTATGTGGCAGCACGTCTTTCCCCTGTATGCTGACTGCATGCGTGCTGCATCCTTTTATATCCGCGGAGCTGATGTAATTCATACTCCCCGCATGCACAGTGATTGCTTTGCATCCAATATACATCCACGCGGCATCCCCTTTGTTTCCTATAGGCGTCCATGATGCATCCGCTTCATCCACTATGCATCCGCCCCTTCTGCTATGCGTTCACTTTGAAATTCTCCCCCAGAACTCCTTCGGAGGTGTCATCTGCTTCCATCCACTTTCATTCCCTAGGCTTCCTATGAACATCCGTTTAACATCCCCACTACATATTACCCACTTCCGTTCTTTTCTGTTCTGTTTATGCAAAATTTTGCCATTTTTGGAGCAGATGACAACAGATGGAGCCACCCCCAAAATTTTGCTCATGCACTGTGTCCTATATGCATACGTTTTGCGTCCATCGGCCAGTGGGACCGGGCCTTTAAGTACTGCGGTATATTGCTGCTGTTAATATTATTTTGGCAATCATTTTCCCAACCTTCTAATGTTTATTAGCATGGCTTGTTTTACTGAATAGTGCCGTTCAAAGTTTTTTAACTCTGAGGTTAGAGCAGAGTTGCTAAACAGATTTCCCTTTGGGAATTTTTTGAGTGGATGATCCATAAATTAATCTTTTGATATGGTGTTAAAAGGTTCAGAATTCCACACGAACCTTTCTATCTGTCTTTCAGTTTCCAGGTGCAGCTCAATTGTTGATTTGATTAGCTTGTGCTTCACATTTAAATATTCTGGACTGTAAGAGTTATTTTACAAGAGAATATATATGGAAATGAAAACATAAATCATAGTGAAGGAGGTAGTTACAATATCAACAATAATTATATTTTCCTGTTATATATAAATGCAGTTCTGCAGAGGAATTACTGAGTCTGTCATTTGTACTTCTATAACAAATATGGTATAGTAACAAAACTACAGATTTTAGTGGATAGTTAAGACTGCAGAAAAAAACTATTGCAACCAGGCTGTCTTCCACTGAGGACCTGTATACTGCACAGGTCAGAAAGAGGGCTGAGAAAATACTACAGACCCCTCATATCCTGGACATAAACTGTTTCAACTCTTCCCCTCAGGACGGTACTACAGAGCATTGCATGTCAAAACAACTAGACACAGAGAAAGTTTTTTTCCCTTGTGCTCTGCTGAATACCTACCATGTTTCCCCAAAAATATGACTTACACTGAAAGTAAGTCCTAGATTGATTTTTACATGTGTGCCCTACCCCCAAAATAAGCCCTGTCCTGACACCCTAATTAAGATCTCACCCACTCCAGAATGCATGGATAAAGATCAATCTAGGGTGGAGATGGAAGGGTAGAACTGTCCAACTTACCTTTGGACAGTTGTACCAAGACCTCGCGTACCCCAACACCTGCCTCACTGGCCCATTTCTTCTGCAGCCAGAAAGGCTGGCAAGGCTTTCCTGAAAGCCTCTGTGGGTCATAACAAAGCTCTGAATCGATTCGGAGCTTTGTTATCAGCTGCAGAGGCCTCAAGAAAAGGTTTGCTGGTTGCAGAAGTTTCTGAAGGCCTCTGACAGTGAAAAGGAGGCAGACAGTGACATGCAAGTGAGGTTGGTCAGTGGATGCCATCCCCTGAAAATAAGACCTGGTGCCTTTTTTGGTAGCAAAAAAATATAAGACAGGGTCTTATTTTCGGGAAAACTTGGTAATTCCCACAGAAGTGTCTTAAGTATGTAGTATGGATGTATTACTTTTATACTTCTCATCTATTCCACTAACTTCTCTTATTAGTACCATTATTATGATTATTATTACTTTGATAGTATGATTATGATTATTTTGTTATTTTGCATGTACACCAAAAGCTTTTGCACTGGAAACAAATTCCTTGTGTGTCTATCACACTTGGCCAATAAAGCATTCTCTTCTCTTCTCTTCTCTTCTCTTCTCTTCTCTTCTCTTCTCTT
>BLBF01000036.1:20523339-20537672 GCA_015471245.1 Laticauda colubrina | reverse complement strand
CCTATGGGATCACCACTGTCACCCGTCATTGCAAACCTGTTCATGGAAGAATTCGAATCCATAGCCCTGGCTAATGCCACCCACAAACCCAAACTATGGCTAAGATACATCGATGACACATTTGTGATTTGGCCCCATGGAAAAGAAAACCTAAACAATTTCCTAACACACCTAAACAACACACACCCCAAAATCAAGTTCACCATGGAAACGGAAATAAACAAACAACTACCGTTCCTAGATGTACTAATGTACAAAAGAACAGATGGCACGCTGGGACACACCATATACCAGAAGAAAACACACACCAACCGCTACCTCAACGCCCAATCCCACCACCACCCAGCACAGATAAATTCCGTGGCTAAAACACTAATTACCAGAACCAAACGCCTGGCAGACAAGACACATATAAAGACTGAACTATGCACCCTGACTGAAGTATTGACAGCCAATGGCTTCCACAAAAACAAAATCACCAGCTTGATCCACAAAAACACACCAAGACATAACAGAGACCTAGAAGATCAACAGACCTATGGAACAGCTGTCCTGCCCTACGTAAGAGGTACTACAGATAAAATCAGTAAGATACTACACAGGCATCACATCAAGACTGCCTTCAAAACAGACAAAAAAATAGCAGCCATCCTTAGAAACCCCAAAGACAAAATTGACCTAGAAAACCAAGGCATATACGAAGTTCCCTGTACATCCTGCCCGGCCACATACATTGGACAGACCAATAGAAGAATAAGTACCCGCCTGGATGAACACAGAAATGCAGTAAAAAAGCTGGAACACACCTCCTCACTACTCCAACACATGAAAGCCACAGGTTACAGCATCAACTTCAGTGGCACTAAAACCCCAGCCACTATAGAAAACCCCAACCACAGAATCATCAGAGAAGCCATAGAGATTGAAAAAAGACCTGACAGCATGAATAGAAGAGATGATTCCACCAGACTGTCAATCATTTGGAAGCCTGCACTCTCAAATAGAAAGATCTCCAAACCACAAGCCAGGCAAACACCTGGGCAAAAACAGACTCCCTCTGATAGCTCCAACCCAAACACCCCCCCACCAGGCACCCAGGTGAAACCCAGCTTGCTAATGAATAGCAGCTTGCTAATGAAGAGCAGCCATCCCTTCACACGGAGCCAAGCTGCACTAAAAGCCTCCAACACAAGAACAGACTGTTGCCAGCCAATCAAAGCCACAAAACAGACAGAAGAAACCAGAAACACCAATCAATCAAACTCCAAGTCCAATAAACACAGACCAAGACGCCCAACCAATCAGGATGAAGAAAAAAAACCATCCTGGCACAACAATAGGCTAGCCTCAAATTTAAAACTAAAGACTGTGAGACTCTGACCCACATACAAACTCAATACAGAAGCCTGATGATGGCAGATGAGATTCTGCTGAAACGTTGCTACAACTTTAAAAGCACTACATTGATGTGGGATAATACCCGAAGGAAGCTGAACAGCATATATATATATATATATATATATATGTATGTATGTATGTATGTATGTATGTATGTATGTGTGTATATGTGTATATGTGTATATGTGTATATGTGTATATATGTATATATGTATATATGTATATTTGTATATTTGTATATTTGTATATTTGTATATTTGTATATATATATTTGCATGGGAGATTGCTCTCAGGGAGTAAATAACTCCCGTTTATGGTATTATAACTTCTATGTGGACAAAAGAAATGTTACGCTTAATATTTGTGTAAGTTGTGAGGGAAGGAGAGGAGAGGGGAGAGGAGGAGAGGAGAGTGGGAAGGACTAGAAGAGATCTTCTAGTCCAGCCATCTGCCCAAGCAAGAGGTCCTATACCAGGGGTGTCAAACTCAAGGCCTGGCGGCTGGATCCAGCCCATGGGTTGCTTAGATCTATCCTGCGGGGATGCCCCAGAAACAGCAAAGGACCAGCCCATGGTGCCTCTGCCAGTAAAAATGGAGTTCCGGATGGCAGCCCTCCCAAGGATCATTTTCACTGGCAAAGGGTTGCAGGAGGCCATTGAAGCTGTAAATGGAGCTCAGGAGCCTGTTTTTGCTGGCAGAGTGCTCGGGCCACCACAGGTGCCCCCAACATGAGTGATGTCAAGCTGGCCACATCTACCCTGGCCACACCCACCCTGGCTACACTCCCACCCTGGCCCCTGAGGTCAAACACAACCCTGATGCTGCCCTCGATGAAATTGAGTTTGATACCCCTATCCTATACCATTCTGGGCAAATGTCTTCCAATCTCTTCTTAAACCCCTCTCCCCCCCCCCCCCCCCCGTAATAATAGAGTAGAATAGAATAATCCTGGGTCTAGATTGTAAAGTTAAACAAAGACAAAAACCAAAACCTTCTTGGTAGAGTTAATGGATATATTCATGAGGTCACCAGCAGTCAAGCTGAACCTGAAAGAAGTTGTAATGGAAATGGTAGGGAAATTTAAATTCAAAGTCAGTACACATAAGGCAGCCTTTCACAGCAACGTTCTACATGAATGTTAGAGAAAGTTGCAAATTACAAGTGAATGAAGATTTTCCAGTTGAATAAAAAAAATCAGTTAAATAGATGATTGGATTGAAACTTTTGATTGGATTTCACACCTCCCTGATTCCAATTAGATTACTAGTCCAACATTTTATCTCCATTACTGACCCAAGATTGCTGGGAAAGGAAAATGCCTGTCAACCATCCCAACTAGTGAACCCAAATCAGAGAAACACTCTTGGTCGCTTTGAATCCCCAAAAGTAAAACTTTATTGGATACACCATATTGGCACTGAACAAACAGCTCACACAATTGCTTGTCTAGTTAAACAATGGCTTCCCAATCTCTCCACTACTGGGTGATCACATTGTCTAATTATGAGAGGTTCATTTGTTATGGGAACAGTTCCTCTTTCTCATCAGCACCTGTTCTGATCTAGGCTTCCTTAGAAAGCAGAAACCACAATCTTAGTCCCAGAAAATATTTCCACACCTGTGAATTACATTCATTCATAGCCTGCAAGGCTTCACAGACAGTCTTTCAGGGGAATGTTTATAAACACCCACCTTATCACACTTGGCATACTGCCAGAGAACTAATTGCCAAATGCAGGGCAAGGCCAGACTTGACATAGAGTCAAAGACAACTTTTCAAAGCTTGAATTGACCAGATGAACTAATTGCTTCCTGCAAAAGCTCACATCTCGTTCCCTCCTCTTTTATGTCCTATGGGAGGGACCAATAATCTCTGCTATCATGTCTCCCCTGGTCTTTTTGCTAGACTAGCCATGCCCAGTTCCTGTAACGTTTTTCTTATGTTTCTTATGAGCCATGATGGCGTAGTGGTTAGAGTGCAGTACTGCAGGCTACTTCTGCTGACTGCAACTGTCAGTTGCCTGCAATTTGGCAGTTCAAATCTCACCAGGCTCAAGGTTGACTCAGCCATCCATCCTTCCAAGGTCGGTAAAATGAGGACCCATATTGTTGGGTGCAATATACTGACTCCGTAAACCACTTAGAGAGGTCTGTAAAGCACTGTGAAATGGTATACAAGTCTAAGTGCTAGTGCTAGTGCTATGTTCTGGCCTTCAATCCCCTAATCTTCTTTGTTGCTGTTCTCTGTACTCTTTCTACAGTCTCAACATCTTTTTTGTAGTGTGGTCACCAAAACTGGATGCAGTATTCTAGGTGTGGTCTTACTAAGGCTTTATAGAATGCCATTAGTATCTCACATGATCTTGATTGAATCCCTCTGTTAATGCACCTTAGGATTTCATTGGCTTTTTTGGCTGCTGCTGCACACTGTTGGCTCACATTTAATTGGCTGTCCATTAAGACTCCAAGATCCCTCTCACAGTTACTGCTATTGAGCCTGGTTTCGCCCAGTCTATATGTGTACTTTTGGTTTTTCTTGCCTAAGTGTAAGACTTTACTCTACCTTGAATTTCATTTTGTTAGATACAGCCCAGTGTTCTAGTCTGTCAAGATCCATCTGGCTCTTGAGCCTATCATCTAGGGCATGGGTGTCAACCTGGCGGTCTGTGGGTGGATGTGTCACACACAGGCCATGCCCAGCTGAGCTCTGTGAAGGGGGAAAACATCACAAAACATCACATGACAACAACATGATGCAGCGAGTTTGAAAGCAATGATCTAGGGTGTTGGTTGTCCCTGCCAGCTTAATATCATCTGCAAATTTCATAAGTTCCCCCTCTATTCCCTCATCTAAGTCATTTATGAAAATATTGAACAGTCCTGGATCTAAGACGGAACCTTTTGGTACCCGATTGCTTACTTCCCTCCATGTAGACGTAGTACCATTAAGGACTACTCATTGAATATGGTTTGTCAGTCAGCTACAAATCCTCTTCTTGATTAGTTTCCATCTACTGCAAACCATTCCACTGATTAATTGTCAAATGTCTCCTTAGTTCTAGGTTGGTTCTCTCCTTAATTAGTTTTCATCCATTACTTCTTGTCCTGCCTTCAGGGGTTTTGAGAATAGCTTGACCTTCTCTTCTTTGTGGCAGCCCCTCCAAAATTGGAACACTGCTGTCATGTCACTCCTAGTCCTTCTTTTCATCAGACTAGACATACCCAATTCCTGCAACCATTCTTCATATGTTTTAGCCTCCAGGTCCCTAATCAACTTTGTTGCTATTCTCTGCACTCTTTCCAGAATCTCAACATCCTTTTTATATTGTGGCAACCAAAACTGGATACAATAAGCAATTGTCCATGAGGATTCCCAGATCCTTCTTCCAGTTACTACCTATTCCTATAGCCATGCATTTGGTTTTTCTTGCCTAAGTGTAAATTCTTACTTTTCTCAGCCATGGTGTGTCAGCCCTCCAAGGTAGCTAGGTCAGGAAATGCTCCTTGATTATTGCAGGGTATAATAATAGAATCTTGAAAGTCTTAAAAAGCTCCATCTTATACCAGACAGAATTGCAGTAGGGTTATCCAAGGACGTTGCCCTACATTATTTTCACTACCCTGGGCTTGTGTCTATGTCTTCAGCCTACCTCTTGAAATCATCTGTATACCAGTCATGAAAGAGAAAGGGGTGATTAAACTAGCCAAATCTGATTAGACCAACCAGGAATTAAGCGAACCAAATTTAGCACATCAATCAATACAACTACCGGTTCTTTATGTAAACTGTCTGTTGTGTAAATACCATTATATTTCTCTCTTCTTCCCCCCACCCCGCTTCTCTCACTTTATCTCCCAAGCAGCAAGCTGTAGGGAAGGAATACATCCATACATATTCATTGCTCTGTTCCTGCATAAGCAAAGGAAATGAAAAGCAGAAGTGACCTGAAGTGATCTGTTGTAACAGGTCTTTGAAATTGGTTGAGGATCTCATGACCACGTTTGGCCTTTGAAGGCTTGGGCCTCCTGAGTAATCCTTATAAACTGATGAAGGAACAATAAAGGAGAATATTTGTAGCTCAGGGTTGACCTGAAGGGTCCTTGGTGCTGTCTGAACTTGCTTGTTTTCTTGTAAACAATTCATTACCCTAGAAATAGAATGGAATGGAATGAAATGCATGGAACAGAATGGAACAGAATAGAATAAGAGTTGGTCTTGATGGTCTTCTACTCCAACCCCCTGCTCAGACAGGAAATCCTATAGCATTTCAGACAAAAGTATGTCCAAACTCTTCTTAAAAACTTCCAGTGTTGGAGAATTCACAACTTATGAACACAACTTCCACTGGTTAACTGTTCTGTCAGGAAAATTCCTCCTTGGTTCTAGGTTGCTTCTCTCCTTGATTAGTTTCCATCTGTTGCTTCTTGCCTTGCCTTCAGGTGCTTTGGCGAATCGGTTGCCCCCCCTCTTCCTTTTGGTAGTCCCTTAGATATTGGAATAATGCTGTCATGTCACCCTAGTCCTTCTTTTTGTTAAACTAGACTTACCCAGTCTAGTTTAACATATAAACTGTCTTTATATGTTTTAGTCTCCAGTCCACTGATCATATTTTTTTGCTTTTCTCTGCTTTTAGTGTCTCAACATCTTTTTTATATTGTGGTGACAACTAGGTAACATCATCAGTGCTTGTAAGGAGTGCTGTTTGCTGCCAGTTTATATTTCAATATCCTGCCTGTCTGTGTGGTGGGTAAGGGTCATAGAGATTCTTTGGTTGGGCAGTTTGCTGATGGCTCTTTGGCAGTTTTTTGATTGGGGTGTTGTTTACCTGATTATTGGTCGGAAATTAACCTTGGAGTTAATCTATGCTGTTTTGGGTGCTGAATACTGGTGGAGGGAGAAGTGCTGGATTCTTTTGTTCTCTTTTGGGTTGTCTCTTGATTGCCTCTTTTGCATTGTCTATAGATGTCAAAAGGGACGCGGTGGCTCAGTGGCTAAGATGCTGAGCTTGTCAATCAGAAAGGTTGGCAGTTCGGCAATTTGAATCCCTAGCATCACGCAATGGAGTGAGCTCCCGTTACTTGTCCCAGCTCCTGCCAACCCAGCAGTTCGAAAGCAAGTAAAAATGCAAGTAGAAAAACAGGGACCACTTTGGTGGGAAGGTGACCGCGTTCTGTGCGCCTTCAATTTTTAGTCATGCTGGCCTTATCACCATGGAGACATCTTCGGACAGCACTGGCATTGTGACGGAGATAAGTGCTTCCCCCTAGAGCCGGAAACAATTAGCCCATATGTGCAAGAGGAACTTTACCTTTATAGAAATTAAGAACTATACATCTATTGATGGCTGATTTGTCAGAGTGCCAGGCTTCTAGAAATTCCCTAACATTTTGGGATTTGGCCTGGTCTAGGATGGTCACATTCTTCCAATTGGAACTATGGTTAAATCTGTCTATATGTTATGAATTTAAAGAATTTTCATCCTGTCTTGGGACTGCCAGTTGGGTGCTCATGGATGTGTTTTGCCAGTCTTCTGCCTGTTTGTCCTACTTAATGGTTTTTGCAGTTCTTACGTTGTATGTTGTAGATGACTTCTGGTTTTTTTTCTCCTTCTTCTGGGATTGTTGGGTCTGTTGGTTTGTTTAGGATGTTTTGAAAAGCTTTAGTTGGCTTGTGTGCTACGCTGATTCCATGTGGTTGTAGTAGTCTAATTGTGGTTTCTGATATATTCTTGATACATGGCGATGTAATTCTTTTTATAGTTTGTTGGTTGTGCTGTATTGGGTTGAGTGGTCCTTGTAAATTCACACAGTGCCTCCATTTTGGAGTATTTATCTCTCTCTGAGGTTGGTTGTTTAGTTGCAGACGTTTTATTACCTGAAGAGGTAGTATCATCAGTATTACTGGGTGTGGGTTTTTCCCCTATTTGCCCCCACCAGTATTGGTAGGGGTGTGGTTTTTTTCTGAGGTTGTTTCTTGATTAGAGTGTTGTTTTCTGTTATATTCTTCTTTTCCAACTGGAATGTATTCACTATTTGTTGCCTCCTGATTTTGTAATCCCATCTTATGTAGCCTGACTTACAACTGTTTATTTAGTGACCATTTAAAGTTACAATGACACTGAAAAAAGTGACTTATGACCATTTTCACACTTACGACCACTGCAGTATCCCCACACTCATGTGCTCAAAATTCAGATACTTGGCAAATGGACTCATATTTATGACAGTTACAGTCTCCCTGGAACATTAATAACTTTTTATGACCTTCTGACAAGCAAAGTCAACGGGGAAGCCAAATTCACTTAACAACCACGTTACTAACTTAACATCTGCAGTGATTCACTTAACAACTGTGGCAAGCAAGGTCATAAAATGGGGCAAAACCCACTTAATAAGCATCTCACTTAGCAACAAAAATGTTGGGCTTAATTGTGGTTTTGCTAACAGATTCTCTAACAGATAATCAGAGTTGGAAGGTACCTTGTAGGTCATCCAGTCCAACCCCTTCCCAAGCAGGAGACCCGACACCATTTCTGACAAATGCCAGTCCAATCTCTTCTTGAAAGTGTCAAGTGATGGCACTCCCACAACTTCCAAGGGCAACTTCTGTTCCATTGGTTGATTGTTCTCACTGTCAGAAAGTTTCTCCTTATTTCCAGGTTGAATCTCTCCTTGTTCAGTTTCCATCCATTATTCCTGGTCTGGTCTTCAGGAGCCTTGGAAAATAGCTTGACCCCTTCCTCTCTGTGGAAGCCCCTCAATATTGGAGGACTGTTATCATGTCTCCCCTGGTTGTAAAGCCCATGTCACACTGGCCAACGGATGCAAAAAGGATACAGCGGATGAGCAAAATGTTCCATCCGTTGTTATCCACTCTCAAAAGGGGCAAAAATTTGCATAACCGGAGCGGATAACACGGACACGGGGAGGACGCAGGGCGGATGCAAAGCAGATGCGGAACAGAAGCCCAGCAGATGGAAGCGGATGGGAGCGGATGGGAGTGGATGGCACATCCGCAGGGCTTCCGGGGGGCCTCAGCGAAGCGGATGCGGAATGGAACGAGTGGATGCAGAGCGGACGCTAAACGGAAGAAGTAGATGCACAGCGGATGCATAGCGGAAGCCTAATGGATGCCTGGCGTTAATTGCGCATGCGGGGAGGATGCATTGCATCAGCCCCGCGGATATAATGGAAGCAGCTCGGAAGCAGGTCGCCATTCAGAGGAAAGACCTGCTGCCGGACACATCGACTGCCTTGCCTGCCCTGCCTGGATGTCTGCCTGCCAGCCTTGCTGCCAGCCTTGCTACCAGCCTTGCTGCCAGCCTCCCTGCCAGCCTTGCTGCCAGCCTTGCTGCCACCCTCCCTGCCAGCCTTGCTGCCACCCTCCCTGCCAGCCTTGCTGCCACCCTCCCTGCCAGCTTTGCTGCCTACCTTCCTGCCAGCCTTGGTTCATGTCTGCCTGCCAGCCTTGGTGCCTGCCTCCCTGCCAGCCTTGGTGCCAGCCTTGGTGCCAGCCTTCCTGCCAGCCTTGGTGCCTGCCTCCCTGTCAGCCTTGGTGCCTGCCTTGGTGCCAGCCTCCCTGCCAGCCTTCCTGCCAGCCTTGGTTCCTGCCAGCCAGCAACCCCACAACCATGCGGAAGCACAGCAAGCCTCAGCCATCTGCTGCCAGCCCTGGCAAGAGGGACAGGGCTACCATCCCGCCCCCTGGCCCTCACTCTGGTTCTCCTGGGGCTTCTGCAGCACGGGGTCACTCTTCTGGGGCTGGGGATTCTGCTGCTTCTGCTTCTGGAGGAGCTGATGACAAGCACTCCAGCACCAGCCACCTACACAGCACCTGGACCCTTCACCCCTGAGACTGAGTGACCAAGAGGAGTGCCAGAGACTCATTTTTGTCTTATAGCTTGTTGTTAATAAAGTCTATTTATGATTCACACACTTGTTTCATTTCTTTTTTTTAATAAAGTCTTGCTGGAAACTTTTAGAAATGGTTTAAGCCTTTTCATGCTTGTGGGATGGGTAAGGATAGCTTTGGGATGGGTTAGGATACCTGTGGGATGGGTTAGGATACCCGTGGGATGGGTAATAGCTGTGGGATAGATAAACCTCCAGTGCAAGCATAGTGGGACTGTATGGTCCACCCTCCCAGGTGCCACACCTATGGCCCTTTATTATCAATAATAATGTAATCAATCATCCACACATGTCAACATAAACGCAACTCTTTATTAAACGCCCTGTTCATTGTAGGCCAACCCAACATACATGGCCCAATCTCATCCGTGTGATGAGACAGGCTGAAGGAAGCATCCATTAAGCATCTACCATCCTGTCTTGCCACTCCACTGCTCCAGCTGGGGAGTTCCACCATTGTCTCAGGAGGTTGCGCTGCTTCTTCGCTTCATGTGAGGCTCTGTTGGGGCCTTGCACATCCTCAGTGTCGATCAGGTTTCGCCCTTGCCTCCATTCCCCAGGCTCCATGTCCCCATTGCCTTGTTAGAGGTCCATGAGCCTGTTCTGCAAGACTGGGTAGCGGGTGCGCATGAGATTGTGCAGGATGCAGCAAGCTTCCATGATCCTCCTCACGGTCTCTGGGCAATGCTGCATGGTGGTGAGAAGTACCTGGAACCTGTTGGCCAGTATGCCAAAGGCGTTCTCCACCACCCGCCTTGCCCTGGACAGCCTGTAGTTGAAGATCCTCTCTTCACGGGTGAGGAGTCTGGAGGTGTAGGGTTTCATGAGGTAGGTTGTGAGGGAGAAGGCATCATCCCCCATGATGAAGTAGGGCCCATCTTGTGTGTCGTTGGGCAGGGGTTCTGGATCTGGGAAGCCCACCATGAGGTTGCCTTCCAGCTCCTCCTTGAGGTGACTGGCATTGAAAACCTGGGCATCTGAAGATGAGCCATTGCCTGAAGCATCGATGTACATGAACTTGTAGTCAGTATCAACCATGGCGAAGAGGATGATGCTGAAGAAGCCCTTGGAGTTGAAATAAGTGGACCCCGAGTTGGCTGGAGATTTGCAGGCCACGTGCTTGCCATCTATGGCTCCAATGGTGTGTGGTAAGTTCCACTTCTGATACCACTGCTCTGCAACTTTCTTCCATCCTTCTTCAGTGGAGGGGTACTGGAGGAGCTCCTCCTTGTATTCTTCGATGATAGCCTGCACCACTTCTCTGACAACAAAGCTGATGGTGCTGGGTGGCACCCTCCAGCCGTACTGCATGCTCCTGTAGATGGTCCCTGAGGCCAGGTGGCGCAGAGTGAGTGCCACCTTGAGCCCAGGTTCCAGGCTGAGCCGGAAGCTGGTGTTTGCCTTGGTCAACCTGGGTGTCAGGCGCTGCACAACTTCGTCAAACATGGCTGGAGGCATCCTCATGAAGTTCTGGAATGCCCGAGTGTCTTCGTTCCTGAGCTCCACCATCAGGTTGTTGTACAGTCCATACTCTGCTCTTCTGGCGATCCATCTTCGGACCCAGACTCTTTTTGGGTGGCTCCTTTTCTTCTCGCAGTAGTGTTCACAGAGCCTGCAGATGGCTTCGCACTGTTGCAGAACGATGGTGGCTGCCGAAAGGACTTTGTTACAATCCACGGTGGACATGACTGGATGCTGTGGAAGAGGAAGAGCCAGATGAAGGCTGCAGAGGTCTGCACCGCTGGGCTGCTGTTCTGAAAGTGAGATGCAGGCGAGTTGCTCCCCCTTTTTATAGGCAGTATAGGTTTTCTGCTAGGCATCTTCTAGGCATCCTCTAGGCATCCTCTAGACATCCTTAATATCTGAGATAGGTCCCCTCTGCGAATGTTTTTTCCGTTTTAAACACTTTGTTTCCGTTCTGCATCCATTCTGCATCCATTCTACATCTGTTCTACGTCCGTTCCGCTTCCTCCCCAAGTCTGGGTGGATGGAGTTGCACGGATGCCTAGCGGATGCCTAGCGGATATAGCGGATGCGTAACGGATGCGTAGCAGAAGCGTCGCGGATGCGTAGCGGGTGCAGAACGGACGAACTGGATACATTTTCCACGCAAAAGTTTTAGGCAGCCCAAAACTTTCTGAGTGGATGAAACGTCCATAAACGGATGCTGGACGGATAGAGAGGAAGCAAAATGGAGGCAGTGAGTACATCGTGTTTTCGAACGGATGGAAAGCTTTTTTGTCCATTTTACATCCTCTTTGCATCCGTTGGTTCAGTGTGACATGGGCTTTAGTCAAAGACTACCTGTATTGTCTCAATGTAGATTTTGATGTAACAGAAGAGATGTAGCAATTAAGGTACTGGCCTAGAAATCACAAGACTGAATTAGGCATGAAGGCTGGCTTGGTGACTTTAAACCAATTACTTTCTCTCTGTCCAGTCTAACTCTTGTGGGGAAAATAGGAAAAGGAAGGAGTATTATGTATCTTACATTCAGTTATTACTTATAAAATAATAAAGTTGTGATAAAAATCTAATGAATGATTCAATGCATACCCAACAAGTAACACATTTTATAGTGCTCATAAACCAGAACATAATTTGTATTAAAAGACAGAAGAAAACTATAAGTCATTCCTTTCTTTTTGTCTCAAAAAACGTTAGCAAAATTAAAACATTAGACAACATTAAAAATCATTGAAAAATGAGACAGGAATATCTTGTTTTTATAACTAGAAACAAATGGAGACAGAAAAATTGGAAGATACCATAAATATTATTATTTCTAGTAAGCTGTAGCATTCATAATTTAGGTCAGATGGAAATATTATTCATTTTGTGATTTAAAAAAATGATAGGAAGTTGCTTATCCTTTTATAATTTATGATAATTTGTAATATTATAATTTATAATATTATGTTGGCATTAGGTACACTGTCTGAAAGAAATGGATCAGGGTGTCCAGTCATAATAGGTAGCCAATTCATTTAATTTAAGAATTTCATTGCAGTGGTTGTAATTTAAAATTTTATTTATTTAATATATTTGAATGTTGTCAAATATGATCATTTAGCAGCAGGCAATTTGTAGTAATGTCCATGATATGCATGATATATAGTAATGTCCATTATATACTTGACTAATGGTTGTAATGGAGCCCAAAATTTCTGTTGCTAAGTGAGACATTTGTTAACTGAGTTTTGCCCCATTTTATGGCCTTTCTTGCCACGTGTGTTAATTGAATCACTGCAGTTGTGATGTTAGTAACATGATTGTTAAATGAATCTGGTTTCCCCATCGACTTTGCTTGTCCAAAGGTCAGAAAAGATCATCACATGACCCTGGGACAGGGGTGGGATGCTACCGGTTCTGCCCGGCTCTATAAAGCCAATAGCTCTGAAGAGCAGCAGACACAGAAACGGTTCCATGTTAGTTGCTGTTTGGCACACTCACCTTCCTGGGCTCTTACCTGTCCTTTATTTTCTGTTTTTTCAACCTCAGCTGCTTTGCACGGCACAGCTGAGGTTGAAAAAGCAGGAAAAAAGATGCTTTTCAAATGCTGCACACCTGTGCACAGCGTTTTTCAGCTGTCTGGGCAGCACAGTTTAAGGTTTTTCTTGCATATGCAAAACATAGTCACTGAACTGGTAGTAACACCGGTTGAATCCCACCCCTGCCCTGGGACACTGCAGCGTCATAAATATGAGTCAATTGCCCAGCATCTGAATTTTGATTACATGACCATGGGAATGATGCAAGAGTCGAAACTGAGAAAAATGTTCATAAGTCACTTTTTTTGCTATTGTAACTTTGAACAGTCATTAAACGAACTGTTGTAAGTCAAGGAGTACCTGTATGTGTTTTCCAGGTGTAAATTGACCATACTCAATGGAATCAATTTGGATAAAACTTGCTTGTAGAATTCAGGGTTTGAGATCGGTTTTCAAGGTAAAGACAGTTCTGCAATTAAATCAGTCATGGGGAAGAACTTTCATGTAGAAGGCAATTGACAATAAAAATGTACCGCATCCCACTTGCTCCTGGCGCATCTTGGATGCAAATTGTCACCTCTAAAGTATATTGAAAAGATGGAGCCTTCCAAACTAAATTTATGGGCAGCTGCATTTCAACCTTTGTTTTGAGCACGAAGTCACGAAGGATCTGGCTTTTGAAACATGGCCATCTGTAGTTGTGACATAAGGGGTTATTGATTTCTTTGGGAGCAATCTGGGTGCCTTCACACATGCAAAAATGTAAAAATGCTGTGATTCAGCTTATGCTTTTCTTTGTACCTCTTCATTTCCATTCTTCCTACCAAACTCCAGCCACTTACATACAGTGCTTAGGAAAATAACAATAAGTACTCCAGAAACCTCAGGATCATATCTTAAAACTCTTAAAAATGATTGAACTTTAGGTCCCATACTAACCACATTTACCCATTGGGGAATGGGAATTGTCGTAAAGAGTTGTCGAATGTTTTAAATCCAAAATACTTCAAAGTGAGCTGTTCCAAGCTGATTAGGAATGCCTCAATGCTTGTTTTAATTTGCTCTGATCTTGGAAAAGCCCATAGTCAAGTTTAGAATACTTCTGGTAAGGTTCAGATGCCACCGGGAAACATCTGTGAAATTGGAACAGATCAAAACAATTTCCAACTTAAAATATTTGAAATTCAATATGCCAAAATGTATGTGTCTAAATTACAGCTCTGTTTCATCAATAGCGACAACTTGTGTCCTTCTTGCAGCAAATAAGGTCTGGGAAAATGTGAGAATCCCTCATGCTGATGGGGAATTCTGGGAGTTGAAGTCCACTGACATTAAAGTTTAAAGTATTATATGCCTAAATTAGACACATCCCATTTCATATGTGAACAAAGCAAGTGTGAAAGTGAGCAAAACATTTGTTTATCTATCTGTCTGTCTGTCTGTCTGTCTGTCTGTCTGTCTGTCTGTCTGTCTGTCTGTCTCTCTATCTATCTATCTATCTATCTATCTATCTATCTATCTATCTATCTATCT
>BLBF01000036.1:20501532-20523329 GCA_015471245.1 Laticauda colubrina | reverse complement strand
TCTATCTATCTATCTATCTATCTATCTATCTATCTATCTATCTATCTTTCTATCATCTATTTATCATTCATCTATTTATTAAATTTGTTTTGTCCCCCATCTTGCTGCAAGGCAAAATATGGCTTGGATTCACAAACTACTCTGAGCTCTTAATTCAAGTTAATGAAAGGCAGCTAATTTATTCACATCCTGTGTCCAGCATATAAGAAACCTTTGCTGGTTGGGACCTTGGTATTTGCATTTTTCCCTCTGTAAACAGATCACCAAATTAGATAATACTGTTAGTGCTCTGGCACAGGGGAATGGGGTTTGCTGGCTTTTTATGTGTACCAATTTATTGTGTCTGTCTTGATTAGGATTGTTGCAGTTTATGCAGCTTCTTTCTGACCAGCTAACCTGGCTTGGTTGACTGTTTAACCTATGATGGTTTCTGTCTTTTGGGTTGAATTTCAAACTTTCCTCACTGAACTACACACATTCACTTTCTTATGGTTTAATATGATGGCTGGGTTCATAAAAGACAAATGGCAGATTCCCATAACCTGGCACAATCCAAACTAACTTATTTTAGTTTGATCATGTAGGGAATGCACACCAGTCCATAAAATCCTCATCAAGTTTGATGTAGCTTGTAAT
Organism: Laticauda colubrina; assembly: GCA_015471245.1. NCBI lineage: Eukaryota > Metazoa > Chordata > Lepidosauria > Squamata > Elapidae > Laticauda > Laticauda colubrina. Next base: position 20,522,693 of record BLBF01000036.1, on the reverse strand, counting down.
CCATCTAAGCCACTCAAGGTTGCCAGCGAGCAACAGAAATGAAACAGCAAACTTTCACAAATGGAGTGAGAACATTTCCTATAAACCAAAAGAGACATCAGTTAGTACCTATGTGCTTTTCTACTAAAACAAACGAAGAGGGCAATATTTTTGCTTTTAGATGTCTCATGTTCAATGCTTCAAACTGTCCTTCTCTAAATACTTCTAATCTAGGCACTGCTACTGATATAGATGAACAAAAATGCTGTGTGTTGTGAGGTATAGCAGCTGTTCTATATGTAAAGTGGGTGACTCCAAATCTACAAACCTGATTGGTCAATAAAATGAACATTGGATTGGTTCACTAGGAACCAATCCAAAGAGCTGCTAAAAGGCGGCAAATCTAAACAACTGCCATTGGCTGCAAGCAGGCAAGCCAGCCTGTATAAAAGGCTGGCCTCAACTTCAGCCAAGTGTTCCTATTGCTGAGTAGTTAAAGAATAAAGTATTTGTTGTTGGAACCCGGTCTACCTCGTGTGTTTTCCGAACAAAACACTGGCGACGAGGATGGGATCGTCCTGAACGGAAAAACCTGCACGCGGTGATAAGAAGTCCAGATTACAACCAAGATGTCTGGAAACAACGCACCGCACGCACCCTTCAATCCCAACGAAGAGGATTGGGATTCCTATGCTGATCGCTTCCAAATGTATTTGGAGAGCAATGAAATGGAAGGCATTTCAGAGCAACGCAAGAGAGCTGTGTTCCTGACGCACTGCGGGCCAACAGTTTTTAAGATGGCAAAGGCCCTTGTGAAGCCCCGAGACGTTAAACAACTAACGTGGACAGAATTGCAAAGACTCCTCAAAGCACACTACGCTCCGATGGTGTCTAACTTAATAAAGCGACACGAATTTTACCGCAGAGACCAGAGAGAGGGAGAGACCGTTGCCGATTTCATCGCTGCCCTCAGACAAATAGGGGGTGAGTGTGAATTTTTGAACATAGACGAGGCAATGAGGGATCGCGTGGTGCTGGGCCTGAGAGACTCGACCACACAGAGTAAATTGCTCAACAAGCCCAACATCACCGTTACCAAAGCCATCGCGGAAGCCACAGCCGCTGAAGCCGCGAAAAAATCTGCCGTAGCCATTAAAAAGATGAACACACACAGCGAAGAAACACCAACCAAAGACAGAAAGCACCCTGCCACCACAACCCACTACGAAGAGTCGGGCGAAACAATTGAATCGAGCGAAGAGGACGACGAGGTCCACCGTTTGCTCACGAACAAAAAAGAGCGCGAAAGGAGAAACTGGCGGGAATGCGCTGGCTGCGGAGGAAACCATCCCCGAGCCGAATGCAGATTTCTCGATGCTATCTGCCGGCATTGCAAAAAACGAGGGCACATCGAGAAGGTCTGCAGGAACAAAAAATACTACAGCCCGACGAGACGCAGAAATTCCCCAACACAAGCCGAGCCTAAACGAGCCGAGAGAAAGTGGCAACAAGAGAAGCGAGCCAATACACACCAAACTGTCATTATACAGAGCGCTCAGACGGAAAGTGGAAAAAAAATTAAAGTCATCGTGAAAATCGAAGGTAAACACTGCAAGATGGAAGTGGACTCGGGGTCCTTCCTCTCCATGGTATCGTGGGACACAATAAGACAGCTAGTCCCAGGTATCAAACCCAAAGAATTGAAGAAGCAGCACCTAACCCTCAAGGACTATCAGGGAAACCAAATCCCTGTGGTAGGCATGGGACAATTCCGAGTCGCCTACAAACATCACGTCAAGGTGCTTCCGCTGACCATAGTCGACCAAGACAGACCAAGCCTTCTGGGCATCGAATGGTTCGCGCCATTGGGCATCGGGATGACCGGGGTTGATCGAGTGACTACAACCGGCTGGGAAGACGACCTCATCCGAGAATTCCAGGACGTTTTTGACGGCTCACTTGGCAAGTATCGGGGAAATCCCATTTCTTTCAATCTAAACCCCCAAATAGCCCCACGAAGAATAAAAGCCAGGCGAGTTCCTTTTGCACTAAAGGCAAAAATAGAGGAACAGCTGGACAAATTAATAGCCAAAGGGGTGTTAGAACCTGTGGACCATGCCAAGTGGGAAACGCCTATTGTCACACCCATTAAACCTGACGGGTCCATCAGAATCTGTGGTGACTATAAGGCTACCCTGAACCACGCATTACAACCAAGCGCATACCCGGTGCCAGTAGTCCAGCATTTGCTTCATTCCCTGGGAAAAGGCAAAGTTTTCGCCAAACTCGACTTGGCACAAGCCTATCAACAACTCCCAGTGGACCCAGAAACAGCAGAAGCACAGACTATAGTCACCCATAAGGGCGCATTCAAATGTCACCGGCTCCAATTTGGAGTAAGCGTGGCCCCTGGCGTCTTCCAGAGTCTGATGGAACGCCTTCTAAATGGCATACAAGGAGTCGTTCCCTATTTTGATGACGTCCTAATCTCGGCCAGAGATGAAACTCAATTAAGGAACAGACTCAAAGAAGTATTAACTAAGTTTAGGGAATCTGGCCTCAAGGTAAAAAGAGAAAAGTGCTGTTTAATTAAGAACAGCGTCGAATTCCTGGGCTACTCAATAGACGGAGAGGGTATCCACCCCACAGACAAAAAAGTTAAAGCGATCAAAGACGCTCCTGAACCAAGAAATAAAACCGAACTACAAGCATTCTTAGGATTAATTAATTTTTATAACGTGTTCCTGCCAAACAAAGCCACTATAGCAGAACCGTTACACCGTCTGCTAGACAAAAAGGCAACTTGGACTTGGGGTTACAAAGAAAAAAAAGCCTTCCAAAATCTTAAAAGCTTGCTAACATCAACAAACGTTCTCATCCAATTTAGCAACACTCTGCCATTAACAGTGACCTGCGACGCCTCACCATATGGAGTAGGTGCCATCCTGAGCCACCAACTACCTGATGGCAGAGAAGCACCCGTCGCATATTACTCTAGGACTCTATCAAAAACCGAGCGGAATTACAGCCAATTGGACAGGGAAGCTCTAGCAATTGTCGCTGGAGTAAAACACTTCCACGAATACTTATATGGGCGGACTTTTCAAATCATAACGGACCACAAACCGCTAATGGGGATTTTGGCGGGAAACAAGCCAACACCTAATATACTGTCCCCAAGAATGACGAGATGGTCAGAGTTCCTAGCAGCTTATTCCTACACTCTGACACATCGGCCAGGGAAACAAATTTCCCATGCGGACGCTCTGAGCAGAGCACCCTTACCAGCAACTGATGAAGACCCGGCACCAGCAATGACAACACTACAAATCGAGACTTGCCCCGATCTACCCATATCAGCGTATGATGTCGCCAGAGCCACCGCGAAAGACTCATTGACTGCCTGCGTTCTTAGCTGGGTAGGTAAAGGCTGGCCGGAGAATCAAAAAACTGAAAACTTTAAACCTTTCCGGTCCAGACAGACTGAACTTTCAATCCAAAAGGGGTGTTTGTTGTGGGGTGATCGGGTAGTAATCCCTGTCAAATTACAGCCCAGGGTACTTAAGTTGTTACATGAAGGGCACCCGGGAATGGTTAAGATGAAAAGCCTTGCCAGAAGTTATGTTTGGTGGCCGGGTATTGATAAGGACATAGAGTATTGGGTAAGCTCATGCCACAAATGCCAGGCAATTAGACCATCCCCACCAAAAGCACCCGTTAAGGACTGGGAAAACCCTCGGGGACCTTGGTCAAGAATACACATTGACTTCGCGGGTCCTACCAAGGGGCATACCTTTCTGATTGTCGTTGATGCCTATTCAAATTGGCTTGAAGTAAAAGTTATGCCATCAACGACAACAGAAACTGTAATTAAAAAGCTGGACAACCTTTTTGCCACCCATGGCATACCGGACGTTCTTGTCTCAGATAACGGGCCACAGCTAACCAGCATACCATTTGAGCAATACCTAGCCTCCCTAGGTATAAGACATGCCCTAACCGCGCCGGCTCACCCGGCTGCGAACGGCAGGGCTGAAAGAATGGTCCGGTTTACTAAAGAAGCTTTGGAACGAATGGACGCTGGAGATGTCCAACAGAAAGTAAACCGTTTGCTCACACTCCAGCACATAACGCCCAGTACCATAACCAATAAGTCCCCAGCAGAATTACTTATGGGGCGGAAATTAAGATCTCACCTTGATAGGTTACACCCAAATTTTACCCCAGAAAACCCCCCTGACTCCTCTACACGGTTCAGACAATTCGAAATAGGCGATTTGGTATACGCTAAAAACTTCACCGGGGACCCGGTATGGCTACCAGGACAGATTATCCAAATTACAGGCCCCAAATCCTATCGATTAAAATTAGACGATGGCAGGGAATGGAAGCGGCACATAGACCAGCTTCGATCTCGAATTATAGAGAGAACCACAGACTTACAAACATTCACCGAAAAAACCGGCGAATTGCAAACCAAGGTGGGGGGGGAAAGGCGAGAAATAAATAAAGAATGGTTTAAAACCAAACCCAATGAAACATACGAACAAAAAGAGCAAATAAAAGACTCACTGTTTGGAGAGACTTGCGTGAAGAGCCCATCGGAAGGGGCCAGCCAAGCCAGCTCGACCTGCCCAGAGGAAACGGGAGGGAGCGGCAAAACCGTCAGCCTAAGAAACTCAGGCGGCGGTAAAATGGCTGACTCACCCTTCCAGACGGTTCCAGGGAGAAGGACGGACGACACAGCAGCCCCATCCGAACCGGTTGAAGTCTTCACTAAGAATGAACCGCGCAAGTCAAGTCGAGTCCGGAAAAGCCCCGCCTACCTACGAGACTACGTCACCACGTAGGACTGAACTAAAGGGGGAGGGGTGTTCTATATGTAAAGTGGGTGACTCCAAATCTACAAACCTGATTGGTCAATAAAATGAACATTGGATTGGTTCACTAGGAACCAATCCAAAGAGCTGCTAAAAGGCGGCAAATCTAAACAACTGCCATTGGCTGCAAGCAGGCAAGCCAGCCTGTATAAAAGGCTGGCCTCAACTTCAGCCAAGTGTTCCTATTGCTGAGTAGTTAAAGAATAAAGTATTTGTTGTTGGAACCCGGTCTACCTCGTGTGTTTTCCGAACAAAACAGCAGCAAAGTTGGTATTCAGCTGGTTCAGACTGGTTCTACTGAACTGGTAGTAATGATTCTGTGCAGTTTGGAGGACTGGCAAATCGTACCACCAGCTGCCCCTGCGTGCCCTGCCCTATATATCTTGCCTTTGCCATGCAGCCCATGCAGCCTCTGTAACTCGCCTCTGCACTTCACCCGCAAGCATGCCACCCACTCGCTTTCCAGATGGGACTTAGAGGAAAGTGGTGGCTCACAGCTGCTAAATTGCATTCTCTTGTGCAGAGAGAAGCATCCACTGCCCTGGAAAACAGAGATGGAGGGGAGCAGGTCCTGAAAGGCTGCTCAGTCAGACCTCACTGCATGGCGGAAATCGTGCACGCACACTCACATTTTTTGGTGAACCGGTGGTGAAAATATTTGAAACCCACCACTGTATAGCACCTTTATAAACTCCAGTAAAAATGTACAGAATTTATAGCTCCCAAACTAATCTGTAAACAAGAACCATTGTGATGTCCCAAGCATTTTATTTTCTGAATGTTTCAGTGTGGCTCTTGGTATAACACTCTTTCCTCTGCTACTCCTAAAAGAAAGATTACAGGTCAGTTGTTTTTTTCAATGAAGAAATATTCAAGAATTCTAAATAGGTCTGGCAAATATCTTTGGACAGATAAATTGGTAGACCAATAAGCAGTTTTCTAGTCTCCTACCTCTGTATTAGTGTATTGCTTTGTTGTTTGAACAATTAAGTATGTATTTTGCATCTGATAACAATGAGATTTTGTCAGGCAGTTTATGATAACTTTTATTCATTTCTGGGACAATAATACAGCTGCTTCAAATTGCAAGATGGGTGGTATATACATTTACATAAATAAAGACATACATACATACCAAAATAGCTTGTAATTGGCTTTGTGATATTTCTCAGTCTAGCCTACAGTCTTGGAATTACCCTGTGTCCTCCATCCAAATAGTAACCAGATCTGATCCTTTATAGCTTTTTGGAGATCAGATGACACTTGTGATATTTCTGGTGGCTTACATAGACATATACATGCAGTTTTCTTGGTATGATACAAAAGTAGTTTACCATTGCCACTCATCCTGGATGGATAACAGAAAAATAGAGCTGGAAGGGAGCTTGAAGATCTTCTAGTCCAACCCTCTGCTCAAGCAGAAGACACTATACCATATTAGATACATGGTTGTCCAATCTCTTCTTTAAAACCTCCAGTGTTTTTAAGTTCTAGAGGCAAGTTGTTGCACTGGTTAATTGTTGTCACTGTCAGGAAATTTCTCCTTAGTTCTAGGTTGATTAGTTCATGGATGGATGGATGGACTGATGGGCAGATGTTTACTTCTCAGTCCCTTCTACATGTACATCTTTGGAATTTCCCCTTATGTGTCAGGCCTGATCCTATTTCACTTGTTTTGAGGTCATGCAAGGGTGAGTAGGTAGAGCTAATATTTTTCTTTCTCAAAATGATTTCCTTTGTTCCCTCTTTTTCAAATGAACCATGCCTGATATGTGGGAACTTTTATTACTTAAGGGAAATGGTGCTATATTGATCATCTAGCAGGAAAACACTGTTGTGTTCTGTGTTGCCCTTAATCTCTTGGAAGACCAACGAGAGAATTCTTTCTTCACTATGGAACAAATATTGGAAAAGCCAAATGGGTTATATGAATTAGATGCTGCTAGGAGAGCTAATTGCTATTTAAGATACATAAATATCTTAGAAAATTAGTATTTGCACGGAAATCTCCACTGTAACCAATGCCCTTAATGCCACAGTTTTCCAGTTGGTTCCTAATTAATACTTGAAAGGTTTTCTTCTTTGGGGATTTTTCATGGGGCTGGATTATACTGTGAAGACATTAAAAGATGCTGGGTTTCCTTTGATTTGGGTGAAATCCAATTTCAAGCTCCCTAGAGATTTAAAAGCTAAAAAAAGCATTGTCAGATTTGTTTAAAATTCCAATTATTACCAGCTGTTTTCTCTATTTCATGTTATTTTCTTATTATTTTAACTTAATTTTATAAGGTTAATTGAATTGGCATGATTTTAATGTGTCTCCAATTCTCAAAAGGAGCATTATTGAGTTGCAGCGGATGTGAAAGGTTTTCTATGGCCCCGTTGTGATCCAGAAAAGGTCATTGCCAAGTAATTATCTACAGCAATTTGCAGGCCTTGATGTGCAAAACTTAAGTTGGTCCGGATAAATATATAAAGGCGAGGACAATTATCCTGTGGATTTTCTCATTTTTGTAATTTAGGGATATAATTTTTGGCTCAAAACATGCATACTTTAGAGAAAAACACTTGCAAAATTTGTCTGAGAGACAATTCTATCTGAAAAGAAATCTGAATTTTCCTGAGTTTTACTTAATATTTTAAATGCAGTGGGTTTGAATTAGTGCACATTCAAAGTAACAATAAACTTATTCTATTCTATTCTGTTCCATTCTAATTTCCATCACTAAGTAAGATAGTCATTAAGTGAGTCTCCCCCAATTTTATGACCTTATTTCCTTCATTCAGTCAGGGAATCCAGACTTCCCCATTTGCTTTTGTTTATTGGAAATATTCTGAGAAGGTCACAAATGGCAATCATTTGACCTTGGGCTGTTGCAACTCTCATAAATACATATCAGTTGTCAAGTGAACAAGTTTTGATCGTTTGAGTATGTGGTGGTTAAAAGTGCAAGGACCCATTGTAAGTCACTTTTTTTCAGTGCCATTGTAACTTCAAACACTTACTAAACAAATGGTCCATTTCTATAATCCCTCTCCCCCCCCAAAAAAAGAAAACTAAATTTATTACGGTAGGTTTGGGGTTGTAAATGAATTAAATAGACCAGTTATTTTCAGTCCTCAGAACCATAACTATAGCCTCCCTTACAAATCGTTTGACAGTGAGATTGGCCTCATATAAATGTAATAAGTAAACAAGTAATGACTTTCCGGAGAGCTTTTTACAAGCAATGCAAGTAAATAGCAAAAGTAAAATACAAAAATAATAATAAAGACAAGTACAAATAGGCTGAAAAACAGCTTCTATCCCAGGGCAGTAGCTCTTTTGAATTCTGCTGTATAGTGCAGTATTGGTGCAGTGTTGCGGGTTTTTGGTTCAATGTGTGGAGGATGAAGGATGTGTGATTGTGTTTATTTTCATGGTCGTGGTCATGATGTGCACTGAAGATGGTGTTTAATTTCATTGTACAAGGTGCAATGACAATAAAGTAAACTAAATTTGGATTGTGCAAATCTGTTCAGATTTTTTTTTTAATTTAAGTGCATCTGTTTTAAAGCTGTTTATGACCCCACAGCTGCCATCTCCAGTTGTCCCAAGCCACAGTTTTGGGAAGCTCTAGACAGGTTTTCAGATGGAGTTGGGATAGAGGATTCAAAGAAAGGAAGAAAAAAATCCTAATTTCCTCCAAGGCTAAAATACTCATTTTTCTGAAACATTTTTCATAATAGAATAGAACAGAATAACCAAGCTGGGAGAGACCTTGCAGGTCTTCTAATCCACCCCTCTGCTCAAGCAGGAAACCCTATTTCAGATAAATGGTTGTCCAGTCTCTGGTTATCTGTTCTCACTGTCAGGAAATTTCTCCTTAGTTCTAGTTCTAGGTTGCTTCTCTCCTTGACTAATTTCCATCCATTGCTTCTTGTCCTGCCTTCGGTGTTAGATATTAGTATACTTACCGCCGGTTGAAATCGTGAGAGCGGGAAAATCAAACAGCCTCCACCAGTCGAAGCTGCGGCTAGCTCGATTATATAAAGAGCTACCGCAGAGTTACGCATCTTTTTCTAGAGAGAATAAAATAGAGTTGAACGAGCTGGAGCCTCTTGTCATCCGTACCTGAGATTTAACATTTGGGTTCTTTGGAGAATAGGTTGTCCTCCCTCTTTTTTGTGGCTTCAGGTTTCAGGGATTCTGTTCCTCATGACAGGGTGTTGGGCTAGGGTTGTTACATGTGTTGTAAGTGTGTGAGAGAGATTTTGCCCAGCTTTGCAGCTCTTTCATCAGTGAGACAATCCACACCTTGGGATTCATAAAAATCGGGGACTTATACAGCAACAAATAATGCTTTGATTTCCATGGTAACCATCTCATTAGTATTCTGGTAATGACTCCAAGAAGGGCAAGTTATCAAAGCAGAAACATGCTCGGCAGGAAATGATGCGTAGTTCTACAAATTAAAACACCTTTCAGAACTAAACAGCAGAGTATGCCAAAAAGGCCAGGCGAATCAGCTTGGTGCAGTTGCTATTTTTGGGGTTGTTGGTGGTCTTGGTTGGTTTCTATCATGACAAACAATTCTCAGCACTGGGGAAACAGCAGGTTGTTGTTTCTCAACAGCAGGTTGAGAAAAAAAGAATCAGCAGGGGATGCCTCCACATGGATTAATTGTGGTGGGTTAATTGTGTGGGTTACCCACATGGTAGGTAATTGAGTCCTTAACACCAGTCTCTGAACTTGGAGAGGAAGGTGGAGAAGTAGAAAATCTGCGCCATACTGTGTGCAAAAACGCCCAGTTTTGAATGAATAATTAGGATCTATCATGAATGAAGGCAAATATACATGTCCCAGGATAATGTTGCAGGATCCAATCTGGGCCGGTCACTGGGACCAGAGGTTTTATCTTTGGAGCTTTCAGACTCATGTTTACAGCAATAGCAATAGCACTTAAACTTAGATACCACTTCACCATGCTTTAGAGGCCTCTGTAAGCGGTTTACAGAGTCAGCATACTGCCCCCAACAATTTGGTCCTCATTTTACCCATCTCAGAAGGATGGAAGGCTGAGTCAACCTTGTGCCTGGTGAGATTTGAACTGCCAAACTGTAGGCATCCAACAGTCAGCAGAAGTAACCTGCAGTACTGCACTCTAACCACTGCATCACTGTGACTCAATGGTATACTAAATACCTAAGCCCCTGACTCCTAAGTACTACCAACAATGTAATCTATAGAATCATTTGTAACCATTGCAACCAATTCTACATCACATCAATAAAAAAACAGGGGTCAAGCTATTTTCTAAAGCACTTGAAGGCCAGACAAGGAATAATGGATGGAAACTGAACAAGGAGAGATTCAACCTGGAAAAAAGGAAAAATTTTCTGAAAGTGAGAGCTATCAAGGAATGGTATAGCTTGTCTTCAGAAGTTGTGGGAGCTTCATCACTGGAGGCTTTCAATAAGAGATTGGAATGCCATTTGTCAGAAATGGTGTAGGGTCTCCTGCTTGGGCAGAGGGTTGGACTAGATGACCTCCAATGTCCCTTCCAACTCTGATTATCTGTCAAAGATATTACCTAGTCTGGCAATGAAACAGTCAATGAAACCCACAAGCTTGGAGAACAAATTTTCACCCTCATCCTACACTTTAATTACAGATATTCACCACTATTGCATACCACCATCTTATCAAGTATTTAGGATGTGAGGGCCTGGCAGCATTAGCAAACAACAGCCAACAACTGAATAGCCAGCCATCAACACCCCAATCTAAAAAGCCACATGCAACAGGCACCCTATAAATACCACACAGAGAATAGCCCAAAGAACACACTCTGCTAGAGATATGTGCTGGGAAGATGGGCTCCAGCATGTGTCTGAAAGCTTGATAGGATCTACCAGTCTATTTTTCAAACCCTGCACCAATCCACAACTTCTGGAGGTAAGCTGTTCCACTGGTTAATTGTTCTCACTGTCAGAAGATTTCTTCTGACTTTTAGGCCAGATCTCTCTTTAACAAGCTTCCTACTTCTTGTCCTCTCCTCCCTCTCTTTGCCCCAGAGAATAAGTTAATCCCCTTTTCTTTGTGACAACCCCTCAAGTATTGGAAGATAGTTATCATCACACACATACAAACACACACACATCCAGTTCTTCTCTTCATTAAACTACACAAATTCCACCAACTGGAGGTTTTTGGAAAAAAAAATAGACATTCAAAACTGGGTATTTTAGCACAGAATGTAATGCAGGGAAAACTTTTCCTAGCTTTTTAAAAAAAGATTTAAAAATATATTTAGAGTTTTGTTTTCCTTTGTTTTTTTAAGCATACTTCCTTGTTCCAGATGGTAGAAAATTGCTACCACTGTTGTTTGCCTGACGTATCTTTCCATCATTTTGCAATTTCCACAGCTTCTCATGGTTAATGATTTGAGAAAGGTCCATGAAAGGCACCCCTTTGAGATTTAATTGGAGGACTGCAGTGTTAGAGAGGTGATGGTACCATGAAAGAGAAGTTATTCGCACAAAACCCGGCCTATGGTTGTAATAAAAGAGCAAAGTGTTCTTTCTCCATCTATGAGGAGTTTAATGAGATTTCCTTCTTTTTCCATCTAAAACAATGCACTGAAAATTAAATTGAACGACAGCAGTCCAAAAAGCCATTTCTTTTCCTTTGCTTCCTTAAGCTCACGTCTAAATCTTGGATATTTCAACATTCTTAATTACAAATATCTCTAAAATTTTCCATTTCTAGCTGTCTGGGTCACTTTTGTTTGGAGGAAAATGTGAAGAATAATTGTGGGACCACGAGGGGCATCAAAAATCTTTGATGAAAGTTGCTGACCCGAAGGCTATATGAATTCACTCTTCAAGAAATGTGATATCGCTCTGTCCAATACCTGAAAAGATTTCATGCTGAAGATCAAGACCATCTTTCTTTCTCTTTCTCTTTCCCTATCTCTATCATATTCTTGAATGTAGAATATAGAATCATAGATTTAAGCAGGGGTGGGATTCAAAAATTTCAGCAATTGGTTCTCTCCGTGGTTGCTGGGTGGGTGTGGCCATGGTGGGCATGGCCTAGTCCGCTTCCTGCACCACGGCGACAGGGGCGTTTTCACCCTCCTCGGGCTCCGGAGGCTTTCCTTAAGCTCTGGGAGGGTGAAAACAGCCTTCCCCAGGCTAGGGAGGCTCTCCAGAGGCCAGAAACGGACCCGTTTCTGGACTTCTGGAACTTTCAGGAGGCTCATTTTTCACCTTCCTTGAGCCTCCATGCAGGCCCTTTACTTACCTGGCATCCAAAACAGGCCACATGGAGATTCCTGGGAGCGGGATGGGCAGGACCAGCCGGTTGTAGGAACTACTGGTTCGCCAAACCAGATGTAAAATTAACATCCAGTTTGCCCGAACCAGCTGATTTCCACCCCTGGATTTAAGTTATGGGAAGGTAGATTCCAGCTGAATCTTAGGAAAAACTTTCTAACAATAAAAGCTGATTTTTACTTGATAACAGTAAAAGTTATCAAGGAGGGGGTGGACATCCCCTTGCTCGTACGTTCAAATAGAAGCTGGGAGCCCTCTTTTGGGGATCATTCAGTTTCAGTCCCTGCCTTGGATGGAGCTTGAACTGATCCCCATCATGTTTTTGTTGTAGAACATGCCCAATTGATGTCTTCCTCTTTTGCTTGGTGACCTTTAAGTAAGGGAGGTCACCTCTATTGATTTAGGAGAAACCTCTACTTCACAAATGAAGGCAAATATATGTATTGAAGGACCCAATCTGAGACCAGAGGTTTACTCTTTTGAGCTTTCAGACTCATTCTGGAGCCCATCTTCAGAGAACTTCTCACTACCGGTATGTGTGCTTTGGTCTATTTTATGTGTAGTATTTATGTAGTACTGGTCGTGTGTGGCTTTTTAGTTGTTGATTGGGGTGTTGATGGCTAGTTATTAAATAATTGGCTGTTGTTTCCTTATACTGCCAAGTCCTCAGTCAACAAGAGTGCTGATTTACCACCAGCTTATGAGGTCCTTAGCAGTACAGAAGTACAGAGGTGGTATTCAGCCCTGCCCCATCTATTTTCTGCCTCCCGAGTCCCAGCTGATTGGCTGGGTCTTCTTTTGTTGGCCTGCACAGGAGAACGGAGCTGGAAAGCAGGTTACTGGGGTGGGGAGGGAATGGGATTTTGCAGTAAGTTTCCCCCTGGTGTGGAGTGGGAATGGAGATATTGCAGTATCCTTCCCCTGCCACGCCCACAAAGCCATGCCCACAAAGCCATGTCCACAGAGCTTGTAGTAAAAAAAATTGAATCCTTTCTATGATAAACTGACTGACTTAGATAAGATTTTGACAGGTACTGAGGAAAAGGTGATTTAAAAAATTGTACGGATATTTATTAGAATTTAAACTAGAAGAACAAGTTAAAGAAACTATGATTGCTTGGGGGAAGAACTTTGGATACAGGATAGGTTTAGAGAAATGGCAAAAATTGTGATCTCAAAATTATAAAAAGACAATGTAAATAGCATACAAAGAAAATTTGTATAAGATGTTTTACAGGTGGCATTTCCCCCTGACAAGAATAGCAAGAATGTTCAAGAATAAATCCCAAAAATGTTGGAAATATCATCAGACACCTGGCTCATATTACCATATGTGGTGGAATTGTGCGGATGCTAAAAAATACTGGACTAAAATCCACATGTGGTTGGAAAAAATAACAAAAAATCATATAGATTTGAAACCAGATATATTTTTATTGGGAATTTTACCTGAAATACATAGTAAAGACTTGCAATACCTGATTGTAAATGTATTAACAGCAGCTAGGATTGTATTTGCTAAAAACTGGAAAAATGAGAAAATACCATGACAGGAGGAAATTATTAAGAAAATATTGGAATGTGCTGAAATGAGTAGATTAACATTTGAAATTAGAGAACAAGAGGATAAATAATTTTATAAAATTTGGGATCTATTCTATCAATGGTTAGACAATAAAATATAGTAATGAAATATGTAGACTTTTAGAAAATAATAAATATACAAAGATGTATTATTTTCTTATTATATCTAAAAAATGATCCTGGGATAGATCTGGGATGATAATATGAACTGTCATAAAATAAATTAAATTAATTTTGGTTACCTTGTAAAATACGAATGAATAAAAGTATAATCAAATGATTGATTAATAATGATATTGATGCATTTAATATTTGATTGAAAATACAAGATTATATACAATGTAATTATAATTGAAGACTATGAAATGGAAGCACAAAACAATTTGTAAACCAATCGGCACACTATATGTACATATATGAAAGATGACTTGATGTTTTTTATGGTTTGTTTGTTTATGTTTGTTTTAAAAACCAATAAAAATTAAAAAAAAATTGAATCCCACCAGTGGCCAAGGACTTGGCAGCACAAGGAGACATCAGCCACAGACTTAATAACCATGATCAATACCCCAATCAACAGCTAGCCAGGCACAGTATAAATACTAAGCATGGAATAGCCTGAAGCACACATTCCAGGAGAGAAGTTCCCCGAAGATGGGCTAATCAGCACAAGTCCGAAAGCTCAGAAAACTAAACCTCTGGTCTCAGTGACCGATCCAGATTTTAATCCTGCAGACCTTTATTTATCCTAGTATCCTAGTAATTCTATTATTGAAAGGATTCAGTTGCCTTTGCCCTCCCTAATCGAAAGGAAGAATGATTACGGTTTGGTCGAGTTCTGATATGTTTGTTTGTTTGTTTCTTTACTGCTATTTGCACTTCGTACAATCGCAGCTTTATTTCCATTCCGTGGTGCCATGCGTTAATTAAATAAATAAATCCATCCCATGGAGGTATCTTGAGATACTTAGTTCCCACTTTATCTATTTTTTTAAAAAAAAAAACCTAGTATAAATAGACTGGATTGCTTATTTAGAAAATGTTGGTCTAAGTACACAAAAGCAATTGGTATGATGACTCATAGATATATCATCCCTCTGTAAAAGAGAAAGCAGCCGACAGTTATTATTTTTTAATGTCATCTGTCATTCCTAAGGGAGGAAAAAAATCTCTTTTAAGATCAATTGGCAGATGGCTCATACATGAGCAACAGTGGTGGGTTTCAATTTTTTTTCCTACCAGTTCGGTATGAGGTGCACCGTGTATGTTCACTTGCAGCATTTGCAACTCACCTTCTGCTGCAAGCCCTGAGTGTAAAACAGCTGACGAGCAGCAATCTGCTTTGTTGCATGAAACAGCTAAGCTTGAAAACTAGGAAATAATGGTAAGAATAGAGCCAGGGCAAGCGGGCAGGCCCAGCAGCTGATTGTTGGAGTGATCCGGTTCTCTCACAGATTATTATTAATAATAATAATAATAATAATAATAATAATAATAATAATAATAACAACAACAACAACTATGTTTTTACTTATACCTATTCTCTTGTAAGCAATTGACAAACCAAATAAAATAAAAATAAATAAATAAATAAATCCTCGAAGCTACCAGTTCAGCCGAACTGGTAGAATACCACCACTGATGAACAGTGATTTCTTTTTTATATATAATATGTTTTTTATTTTTATGCTTTAAGAACATATCTTTTGGTAAACAATGTGGTTCCAGCTTTTTACATTTCAATACAAACATGACCTTAGCTACATATTTACCTTTCATATTCAATTTCATATCATATTCATATTTTAGCTTATTTCATTTCTTTAAACATTCTCCTATCTTATTTTATAGTATCTAAAATTCTTATTTCTTATTCTATACTCATTATACTTTTGTACTTTTATCTGTACAAAATATCTACAGATTTTTATCTGCAGATAAAATTTATCTGCAATTCTATCACATACTTTTTTCCATTATTCAGTAAATTTTATCTTAATTCTAATAATTCCAAAAATTACTCCCTTTAATTACCTATTTGAGTGTATCACCCCTTTATCTTATACATCACGCCATGTACTCCTCTTTAATTCATAGTAAAAATTTGCCATATTATAATCACTTTTTGATTATCACTTTCTAGGGTAATAACAATCATTTCCTAACTACTTCATATCACATATGCACTTATATTTTTAAACCAGATTCTGCAAGGTATTCTTTTCCTCGATTACATTCTAGATCACTTATTATTTCAAATACATTAATCAGTTCAATTAATTGTAGAAATTGATATTAATCTTTTCATTACAATCCTCATAATTCATTTAACTGTATTCTTCATTTTATTAAATATAATTAGCGTTCTTATCATAATTTCCCATTTTCACATTTATTCCAGTTATTTCTATATGTAATTTAACAGTAATCCTTTAAAAAATTTCAAATAAAAAAGAAATATTAGTGCCAGTCTTTTCACTTTTAAAATCTATATTCTTATATATCACAACATACTATCTTGCAGAATCCCCTTTCCTATTCTTTATCTACCCATTATCTCTAAAACTCCAAATTGTATAATTTCTTTTCATTTTTATTCGCTTTCTATATCCCCTTATTTTCTGGTCCTTTCTCTTATTCCCCTTTTTTTTCCTTTTTTTTTTTTTCCTTCCATTTCCTACTCCAGGTTTTGAGGTTTTCTCCCTCTCTTGAACTTTCTTGTCATGCCTTTGTTGGAGTCTGACTCTGAGGGGGAGATTGAGGAGCTGACAGAGAGTGGGAGTGTGGCTCCAGTGGCTGTGGAAGAAATGGGGGAAGAGTACAGTCTGGCTGGGCATTCAGAGGAAGACCCAGGGCCATCCCCTCTTCATCCTAGGGCACACAGGGAGGAACAGAGAAGGAAGCAATGTGTCTTACGGGAGAGGAAAAGGCCCTGATCCCTTTCATTAGTTGCAGCTGGGGGAACAGGATATAAGTGAGGCATTTTTAACAGCTCTTTGCTGGAAGCAAAGCATGCTTTATCCTTCATTCTGATATTAGACCATTATCAAGCTGTGAAATCTACACACAAAGACTGTAGGTCCAGTTTGTGGCCATGATGATATTTTCATTTTTCTTGCCAGTTCTGTCCATCTTGGTTGGCTGATTGCTAGGATAGGTAACTTGCCAAATGTAGGCGATGACCAGGATGGGTGAAGGGTGCAGTCAAACATGTCATAAATCAAGAGTCCCTGTGCGCCTGCAATAGATCTAAGTCTAGCCCACCTTGATTGCCTTTCTGATCTCCTGCCCATTTCCCTTGATTGCTAGTTGGCCAGATTCTTGTAGAGAACTCAAGCTTTCAGTAAATCTTTATACTCATTTGAACTGCATGAATCTCTTGATTTCCCCAGTGCTTGACACAAAACTCTTACTGCAACTTAACCCTAAGACTTTTCTTCCCTCGCTTTTAGATAATTTGTACCTTGCACTTTTGTCTTTTGGCTGATGATGAGTTAGCAACAGCTTTGTAAACAGCTTTGTAAATCCCTCTGGAGAGGGATTCCCTGTACCTCTTTGCTGAATCTGTTCCCCAGATTTTTAGCAAACTCTGCAGGGGGAAGCATTGCTTGATTGGCTAATGCTGGCCCAAACATTTAATGAACGCTAGTGATAAATATCTCTGTGTGTCTGTGTATATGCACCTTTGTGACTGCCTACAAGTCCCTGAATGAACACATTTATTTTCTCCAACATTTCTTGCCTCTCTACAGCCCCTTTTAGCTATGGGAGTGGGGACTTCTGCTTTAAGAAGGTGACAAAGAAGAAACAAAAGTTTTGAAGCAGTTTCATCACTTTGCTTCCTTCCCTTAGCAAAGTACATAATCTTGCTTCCAGCATGAAGTTATTTACTCTTTTTTAAAAAGAGATTTTATTGATTTTGTATTGTTGACATTTTGTTAGTGCTTAATAAACATTGTGTTGTCTGGATTATTTAATAGTTTCACAATACAGATTACATTATTAATCTCTGCATCTTTTTTCCAACCATTGATAAAGGTCCTGTCACACTGCCCAACGGATGCAAAACGTTTGTAAAAAGGACACAGCGGACGAGAAAAATGTTCCATCCATTGTTATCTGCTCTCAAAAGGGGAAAAAATTTGCATAACCGGAGCAGATAACACGGAAAGGAACGCACGGGGGGAGGACGCAGAGTGGATGAAAAGCGGATGCGGAACGGAAGCCTAGTGGATGGAAGCAGATGGAGAGTGGATGCAGAGCGGATGTAGAGCGGATGTGTAGAGGATGCGTAGAGGATGCAGAGCAGATGCAGAGCGGATGCGTAGAGGATGCAGAGCGGATGCGTAGAGGATGCAGAGCGGATGCAGAGCAGATGCATAGTGGATGACATGGATCGGCTTTCATCCTTTCTCCGTCCGTGCTACTTATACTGCGCATCCGTTCCGCTTCCTCCCTGCATCCATTTACCGCTGGAACGGATTTGAGTTGCGCGAATGCGCAGCGGATGCCTAGCGGATATAGCGGATGCGTAACGGATGCAGAACGGATGTCCCCTGTATGCCTAGTGGATGCAGAACAGATGCATTGGATACATTTTCTGCTCAAAAGTTTTGAGAAGCTCAAAACCTTTTGAGCGGATGAAATGTCAATAGACAGATGCTGGACGGATAGAGAGGAAGCAAAACGGAGGCAGTGAGTACAGAACGGAAGCATCGCATTAACCAACGGGTGGCAAGTGTTTTTCTCCGTTTTACATCCTCTTTCCATCCGTTGGTGCAGTGTGACGGGCTTAAAATGAAGGCCATGTTTGGTAATATTCTGTGTTTTCTTTCTGTTTAATCTTCAGCGTAAGCCTGTCCATTTCTGCACAATCCAGTATCTTCCTAATTATTTCCTTGCTTCACGGTATTTCTTTCATTTTTTTTAATATTGTGCAAATATAATCCTCACTGCTGTTAAGATATGGAATATTAAATATATACTTTGCTTATCAAGTTTTTCTGATGCTATACCTAATAAAAATAGTTCAGGTTTAAAATCTACATGTTTCCCTATCATCTTTTCTAATCACTTATGTATTTTTGCCCTTTTTTTTTTTTGCTTTAACACAAGTCCACCACATATGATAATATGTGTCCATTTTGGGGGTTAAATTTCCAACATTTGCTAGCCATATTTTTAAAGATTTTAGCTAACCTAGCAGGTGGTAAGTACCATCTTGTAAAATGGCATGAAGTTCTTTACTGAGACGCACCCAAGGTATGTAGGTTTAGCACAGAGGTCTGCAACCTTAAACACTCAAAGAGCCATTTGTACCCATTTCCCATAGAAAAGAAAACCCTGGGAGCCAATAATTTAACAACCAGTGTGACTGGGTGGGTGTGGCCAACTCGACATCACTCACTCCCACCCAGTCACCTCCTGCTCTGGAATATGAAGTGAGTCTCCATCCCCTGCCATCACCCTTACTTTCCCAGGCCAGGTGAGGAGTGATGGGAGGGGAGGGGCCAACCAATGATGGGATCAGCTGACAGGGAACAGTAGCAGAGGGCCAAAAGAGCCGCATGTGGCTCCAGAGCCGCAGGTTGCAGACCCCTGGTTTAGCAGGTCTCCTTCCTTTTTTTATTTCCTTGTGAACTTTTCATCTTAAATTCTCAGGGATATGTAGGCTGGCCTCTTATTAACTGGATATTTCTGCTTTGCTTTGCAGCGTGACAATCTCATTGTTAGGAATTCTATAGCACAGTTTCTTAACTTCTGCAGCTTTAAGAGGTGTGGACTCCAACACACACAGACATATACATGCACAGAGGCTGCAGAGGCTTCAGAATTCTGGAACTTGAAGTCCACGCATTTTAAAAATTGCTGAGGTTAAGAAAGATTGTTCTGCTGAAACTGCAGAGATTAAGAGGAATATAAATGTATGCATAAAATTTATTAGAATAATAATTGCAATTTGACAATGTACTCTTGTTCTTCTCAATTAATTTTCCTTACCAATTTTCCTCTCAAAATCACAGCTATTATTCTCATAAATTCATACATTAATACATTAATTTGTAAATTAATCTATCCAGGTTGATAGAAATAGGGGCACGGGACATATGTTCCTCAGAATTTAGCATTCCAAATCATAGCACAAGCTTAATCTTCCCTCATTCCCTTTTTTTTTTCCTTCTGAAATGATGTCTTTAACTCATACTTGCCCATATGTAATGAATCAGTACAATTCATCATTAATTTTTCATCACGTCAACCACCTGAATAAGAAGAAAAATATAGTTCTCATTCATTGGGATACTATAAAATGTTCACAGGAGTTTGATTAATCCACACAGCTTTTAAAGTTGCGTGACAAAATTCTCCAGTGACCCATTGAGGGCATGTACCCCATACCCTTTGGACTGCCATTTGTCAGAAATGGTGTAGGGTGTCCTGCTTGGATGGGGGTTGGACTAGTTCTGTGGTTGCCAACCAGTGGGCCGCAACCCACTGGTAGTCCATGAGAAAATTTGGGTGGGTCACACAGAAATGTCCCCCCAAAGCAATTAATCCAGGCTGTGCCCTGGATTATGGCCCGCCCACCCGCTGGCCCCCACCGTTTGGCCAAGCGCAAATCTGCAAAAAGCAACACAGCCCTCACCGGCCAGGATGAGGTAATGGCGCTGTTGCAGCAAGAGGGGGCTGGCAGCACAGGTGGGCTGAAGCAGCGATGGAGATGGCCAGAAGGTGCAGGAGCACCGCACTACTTGCATTTGTGCAGCACTCCCACACCATCCAGTTTGCCTCTTCCGGCCTGGGCTCTTCCTTGATGGCCACGGGCTGTAGGGATTGCCCAGGGCAGGAAAAGTATTGGCTGGTGGTGGTGGAAGGGGGCAGAGTGGGCAAGTCTGCACTCACCATCCAGTTCAGAGGTCCAGAATGGGGCGTTGGTGTTGGCATCAGTTTCCTCATCCCTCTCGACGCTCTGCTTTGCTGCCCCACCTCCATAGCCCAAGCCATTGCTGCCCTGCGAAAGCACAGGAAAAGTGAGCAGAAACTTGGGGGAGATATGATATGGCTTTTCTTTTCTTCCATTTAAGGGGGAGCCAGTTCCTCCCCATCCAGATCTTCCCAGCCTCCAGTTGGCTTCTTAAATCCTCCCTCTTTCCCCCCCAAAGTATGAGAGAGGCCCCTCCTTTCTCTTCACTCTGCCCTACAGTTATGATTAAGCATTTACGATTTTGTTACAATTAAATAAACACACACAGACACACAGACACACACATATGTTTCTTAAGTTTTCATGGGTATTTATATGGATGGTATTCAGCTTTGTTCGGGTATTTTCCCACGTCATTATAGTTGTGCTTTTAAAGTTGTAGTAATGTTTTGGCAGAATCTCATCTGCCATCA
>BLBF01000036.1:20403370-20492012 GCA_015471245.1 Laticauda colubrina | reverse complement strand
AGGAAGGAAGGAAGGAAGGAAGGAAGGAAGGAAGGAAGGAAGGAAGGAAGGAAGGAAGGAAGGAGATTTTAATGAGTGTGAGGAAGGGTCTGAGGGAAGTCCTTCTTTCGCACTTGCCCACCAAAGGTGCCCCTGACACAAATGATATCAAGCTGGCCATGCCTTCCCCCAGCCACAGCCCCCCCCAGCCCCCCTGAAGTCAAACACAACCCTGATGTGACCCTCAATGAAATCGAGTTTGACACCCCTGCAGTAGAGGATTGTTATCTGTCAGATAAAACACATGGCAATCCTATTTCAGAAAAAAAAAAAATCTAATCATACTTTAAAAAAAAATCAGATCTGTTACTCAGGTATCAAGTTTGCAAATCATTGACTAAGGTCGGAGATAGCATGAAGCCACCATGCTCATGGCTGAGTGTGGTGACTAAACCTATTTATTGTGTTTGATAAACTGCATGGACAAGTAGTTAGAATTCAGCCCAAATTTGGTTTATTTAACAAATTTCTTAAATCATGGCTTTGCACAACATGTGGACCTCGTAGTTGAATAAATTGTCAGGATCTACTGCCATCATGTGGCTTAGTGCTTCTTTCTTTCTGACTTTACTTTCGAGAGTGTTTTTAAAAGATCCCCTGGAAGATGTTGGTCTTTTGGTGCTCTCTGAAGTTGCTGTTTTTTCCCTGTAGCCTTTTTATTGTAAGGCAAAATTAACATTATTAAGTCACATTAATGATCCATTGCACCAAGAATCCATTTTTTTTAATTTCAGATGTTTTTTTAGGATTATTATAATAAATAATAAAAGATTTTCAAGAAGAGACTGGACAGACATTTGTCCAGAATAGTATAGGGTCACCTGCTTGAGTAGGAGGGTTCTGTTCTGACCAAGGCTTCCTGAGACAGTAACAATCACATGCTGTTCCCCAAAACCTTTTGTTTTATTTCAACAGCTGTGAATTATATCTATTCACAGCCCAAAATGAATCCCAAACAGTTTATGAATAGTTCAACAGAAGTTTGCCACAGTCTTTTGGGATAAGGCTGATAAGCATCCACCTTTATCTCCCTTGAAATACTGCCAACGACTAAATTGCTCATAAGCTGTACAAGGCCAAACAGAGCACAAAGTCAACATGGAGTTTCAGATTTTAAACTGACCAGAACTAACAAAGTTGCTTCCTGCAAAGGCTCATGTCCCTTTCTCCTCCTTTATATCTTATGGGAGGAGCCAATTGTCTCCAAGCCTTATTCCCAAGTCACCCCTTTTGTCTTAAACATTCTTGCCTTCTGGCAGCTCTGCGCAAGTGTGCACTGGGAACAAGCTCCCCCTGTTCCTCTGCCTTGCTGATATCAGAGTCTGGAGGCTCTGGAGTCCATACATAACTCTCAGATGGCCCTGTCCCCATCTCTGTATTGGACACATATCCATCATCTGAGCCCCCCCCAGACTCCAGGGCTGGCCCATGTTCCTCTCCACTGTCTGACTCTGCCGCCAGCTCCGCAGGCTGCCGGCTGACCACAAGAGGTTGGACTAGAAGATCTCTAAAGTCCCTTCCAGCCCAATGATTCTATAACTGTATGTTTTAAAATAGAAATGAAAAGAAAGATAGTGGGGAAATGGGCAGGGAAAAGAAAGGGACAAGTATGGGATAAAAGGAAAAAAAGAAAGGGGGAAAGCATTGATTTGCAACTTTTTTCAATGCAGTAAATTGCAAAGTAAAATTACAGTGTCAACTTTTTACTTTTGTATACTTAGTAAATACTATCCATCTCTAGAGTGCCATGATTCAACCCTGAGCTACATCTATTTTCCATGGGTGGCAATCTTATGGAAGAAATTGTTTGTGGAGCTTTGGTGGCATAGTGGTTACAATTGTATTACAGGCTGACTCTGCCCACTGCCAGGAGTTCAATTCTGACCAACTCAAGGTTGATTCAACCTTCCACTCATGTGAGCTTGGTCAGATGAGGATCCTGATTGTGGGGGACAATATGTTGACTCTGTAAGTCACTTAGAGAGGGCTGTAAAGCATGTTGAAGTAATATATAAATCTTAAGTGATGCTGCAATTGCTATTGTTGTCAACCTGTCAGCTGCTGGCCCCTCCAGCAGTTGAATCACAGGAGGAGGAGGCATGGGAGTCAGGATCAGCATCAAGACAACCTGAGAGCTCCAAGGGGGAAGAGGGTATGGAGCTGGCATAGAGAGAGGGAGGGAGGGAGGGAAAGAGGGAGGGAGAGAGAGCGTCTGGGCTGTCCGTCAGCCCTCAGATGGAGAGTCAATAGCCCCCAGGTCTGGAGGTGACTGACGAGGAAGAGGAGAAACAGTGCCTGACACACGAATGCACAGAAGGCAGAGGAGAGGAGACCAGGGGAAATCTGGGGGCCAGTTCTTGGGAAGGAAGAGCCACCGCTGCTATTGAAGCCCCACCCAAGCTCTGGGGATAAAGGGCAGGGGGCAGAGATAAATAGATATGGCAGACAACTATTCATCTTCAGCTGGGCAGACTTGTTAGCCTGTGGTGAGAGAGAAACTTTTTGCTGGGGGTGCTGGCACTTTTAATAAAGGAATCTTTGAGTTAACTTCAGAGGTTTTGTCATCTTTGGAGAGCTGGATCAGAACAGCAATTTGATTCCCCTTTTACAAGCCAGATAATAATTGCTCCAGATAAAAAGTGTCTCTTATTAAAACAGAAAGCATTGATTTTTAACTTTTTAACTCTTCTCCCTCCTCTTTTTTAACCCCTTTTTAGTGCATTCCCAGAAACAAAATCGACAGACCTGTGTACGGAAGAGTTTAATATGCGCTTTTGCGATGGCCTTTATTATCAGCGTCATGTTGATCGCAGCCAATCAAATCCTCCGAAGTGGCATGGAGTAGCCATAACACTGTGAAACAAATGATCCACGCATGCGCATGCTGCCCGGTGAACTTTCTCCCTGATCAACTTTCAAATTAACGGGCAAAGGCGAGAGAGAGAGAGAGAGAGAGAGAAAGCACTTGTGAATGAGCGCAAAGGTTAAGAGGAACGGTTCCAGCAAGGAAACTGTATCCGGCAGCATATCTGTAAATCAACCATATCCTCTTGGCAGGGACATCAAAGGGCTGTCTTAATGCTTTAATGTTTTTTTTTTTTGTTTCCTAATGCAATAAAAAAGAAAAGAAAACCATAAGCCCTGAATTATATTTTTGATGTGGTAGCAGTAGATGAAAACAAGGATGCATTGATCAAGTTTCAGCACTGGTTGCGTGGTAGGGTCGCCTACTGGCCAGGACACTTTCATGCATCTGTTTTTAAATGTCCCACGTTCCTGGAAACAGAATGTCCACATCACCACAGCAAGTTCACGACCATGATTTCTACAATTTCATCTGACTTTTGGGTTTTTGATTCAAGTCCTTAGTGCTGAAGTGAAAAAAATTGGTGAAAAAATCCGTGTCTGGAGACACGAATATGAATGATGTTGGTTCAGAAAAGTTTTGTTCTTCATTTATGAGACATAAGACTGGCCCAGTGTTTTGTGTTTTCAAACCAGTGCATTCCACTCATCCACTTCCTGCTTTCCCATCAACACTTTTATGTAAGGAAAATGAAGTTATGCTGGTCATTTCACAAAAGCCACTGCAGAGTCTTCCTATCCTGTTTTCCAACAATGCTGTAAAAAGTTAATGGGCACTTTGATCCAATGTATAAATAGCTTCATATTCAATATACAGTCTCTATTGATCTTATTCAAATCTGTCTTACACAAAAATTTCCAAACAGAATTTTGGAGGTTGCTCCCAGCTTACTATCTTAGCACATTTTGCTACAGTGATCCTGGAGGTAAATGATATATGTGTATGATTGTAGTGTAAGGGTTTAAAATGGATCGAGGAAGTGCCAGTTGTCTTGAAATCTGATGTGAGGTTGTTCCTGCTTTAGGATGGACATCTCAGTTGAGTTTTTTCAGTGAGAGCATGGATTGGTCCACCACCACAGACCATAATAGCCTTAACTGCAAAGATGGAGATAGCTCAGTCAACCAGTAGCCAGGAAAAGCTTGGTGACATGTGATAAGGAGAGGAAATTGTTCTAGAAACCGGTGCCAGAATTTATCTTCCATACCTTCGGTGTCCCCCAGACAATGTGGGTGAGATTGTAACTCCTGTGACTTTCCTCTCATTAAGCTCCCTCAAATTGAACGATGATTTTTCTATCTGTGAGGTTAAACCAGATTGATTACAAATGAAGCACTGATGGTCCAGGTTTGAGTTGACCTCAGTTTATATCTGGGGTGGTGCAGGGGATAATGCAATATGGAGACATAGCCTGTTTGATTAGCTTAGGGTTCAGTATATTGTGTGAACTATCCATAATTCTATGAAATAAACTGTGTGGACATAATTCTTGGGGAGCCATAGGCAGGAGTGTAGCCACAATATTACTTCTCCCTTCTTTGCATTTTCCTTAACTTTCTTAGCACACGTATGTATGGAGGGGATGCATACATTGAAATGAATTCTACTGAGTGAATTCACTTGTTTGAATTGGAAGGGACCTCATAAGTCATCCAGCCTGACTCCTTGCTCAGTGCAAGAAGCCACAAAATCCTTCGTGCTAAGCTACAAGCTTCTCGTTTGAAATCTGCAGCAAGGAGTAGTCCATCACTGGTCTTGGTAGACCATTGAACCGATAAGCAAGTCTCACAGTAGGTGTGTGTGGCCTATGTACATATAAAGTCAAGCTTAGTTCCTGGTGAGTGTGTGTGTGTGTGTGTGTGTGTATTTTTTAAAAAAAACATGTAGTTTTCCTGGCAATGCTGCAGAAATGGTTTGCTGTTTGCCTTCTGCGTTCACACACCCATATCTGCATATATAGAAAATGTTATACTTCAGATTTTTCACATTAACTGTGAACCTGTGCTACCCTATTCAGAGCACCCCAACTCTCCTTCAGGCGGCCACATTATCAAAATAGACCTCTGTGTTATTTTTTTATTATTATTCTAATTTTTAAACGTGGCTGGAATATAAGACCTTTCTATCTTTCTCAGCACAACCACCCAAAAGTAAAAAAAAATACTTTTTTTTCAAAAAAAATTACTTTACTTAAAAAAATTTGTAGTGGTAGCTGCAGCAGCAAAAAATAGAAGTAATAAAGGTGAACAACAAAATTATAGCTTAATATAAGCCAATTTACAGATAGTCCTTCACTTACAACAGTTTGTTTAATGACCATTTGAAGTTCCAACAGCTATGACAGTCTTGAAAAACTGTATGGCTATTTTTCACACTAACCCCCATTGCATTATCTCCATGGTCACGTGATTAACAATTCAGATGCTTAGCAACTGATTCATATTTATGACGGTTGCAGTATCCCAGACTCACATGATCATTTTTTTTTTTTTTTGCAAAATCGTTGGGGAAGCCAAATTCACTTCACAACTAATTAATCATTCCCTTTACAACGGTGGCAAGAAAAATCGTAAAGTGGGGCAAAACTCACGTAACAATAGTTTTCATTTTGCAACTGAAATGTTGGGCTCTGTTGTGGTTGTAAGTCGAGGACTACCTGTAATAGAAATGATTTAACATAGGGGCAGCAATGTTTATGGATGAAGAGAGATCTGAAAATGAAGATGATGGCCGTAGCAGCCCTCTCTCCCTTTCTATATTTGGAGATAAAAATTAAAGCATGTTACAGCCTGGCTGAAAATCCTTAGCATGTGTGTTTGCCTAGCAACTAAAATCCCACAAACTGGTGCCAATATTAGAGCACTTCAAAAAGCCACTTCTGTTGTTTCAGAACAATTTGGCTCAGCAGGAAGGCATAAATTGACCAATGGCCAGTCAAACATACAAATTAGGCGTCCGACATGAAGTTCTCGGCTTATGTTGTTTGGCCAGCAATTATAAGCATCCTTTCTGCCCAAAAGTGCTTTTTTTTTTTCCCAAGAGGCAACTGAACTTTCTTGTTTTTCTTTGTTTTCACATTGTTCACTTCTCATCCAAGAAGCTTCTTCAGCTCTTGTACTAAAAAAGCTCAAGAGCTGAAGACACTTCTTGGTTGAGAAGCAAAACCTCTTCAAAGAGAAACCAAGAAAGTCCAGTGGCGTCTTCAAAAAAAGCACCTTTGGGACCACCATGACCTGGATGACTGAGAATCTCCACAGACATTTACCATCCTTTCCATTTGGCTCACATGGCAACTTCTTTGTATGTGTGTCAGATGTAGGGAAAGTGAGAATGGGGTAAATTGACTCAATTTCTCTGCTAGTTTAGAGGCTGTAGTGACAGTCCAGTGGTTTATGCTGATAGAGTTTCTTTTAGAACCCCATGGAAACATTTGCTAAATTGTTTAGCTGAAAGGAAGGGGTGCTCCTTTTGTCAATATGCAGAGACAGATTGTGTGTTGCTTAGTTGTAAAAAAAACTGTGTACTCCCAGAAAAATGGGGCTCTCTGCACAAAACCTTATTTCTTCTCCTTTCCTGCACTTGTATAGCATTTCTTCCATGGTTGTGTTGCATTCAGACAATAACATCTGGAGAAGGGGGAAAAATCCTACTTGAGTGATGGCACACATACACACACAAACACCTGGGAAAAAGTGCTGCTTGAAAGTTTGCAAAACGTCTCAGTTAACAGAAAGAAGTTAGGAAGTCACAAAACATCTGTGCTTCTGAGTTGCAGCATAGACCTCTTGGCTGACATTTATGGAGCTCTGGATTATTGTAGTCCATATTATGGAATAGAATACTTTATTTGTCCAAATATGATTAGAGACCCCCAAGGAATTTGTCTCCAGTGCAAAAGAGTAATAATAATCATAATAATGATATGAGTAAGAGGGGGTAGTAGAGAAGATGAAAAGGATTGTACTATTATTATTATTATTATTATTATTATTATTATTATCCTTCTCATTTTCATACGTACAATATTGGATCAGGCTGTGTTGCTAGGTCACTTTCCACAGGTCTGGAGAAAACAACAAGATATAATGTTCTTTTCTCCCAGATCAGCATGTGAAAAAGATTGCAAATTAAAAATAAACATGATTGGCAGGGAGAGTTTTGCAAGACAGCTTTGAGATGGGTTCTAGTCCACATCATAAATTCCAAAGCTGTGTATCCTCCCATGTGTCTGGATTTGTGATATTCATAAACTGCTATTTTGGTTATTGGACCTCAAAAGCTATTTATTCAGGGCACCAATGGAATATGAACCATTGAGTTAACTGTGGTAATGAACTGCCATTATAAAGGGCAGTTTTATTACTCCTATCTAGTATTCCCATTCAAATTAAAAACACACATCTTCTTACAGTGGTACTGTCATGAAGCTGACTCCCAAGAGGGCAATCTGCAAAAAACTTGGAATGGTATTACAGTGGTTTGCATAAAACAGTTTACTACTGCTGGTAAGGAATTAGATGTTCCATAAAATACTATCAGGATACTTTGTCATTCAAAGGGTCAGATAATTATGTTTCCCAGCAGCTCTGGAAATTCTAAATGCTGTTGTATGAAATTTTAGCCTCCAAATAAAGAGACATTGGGAACTGATGGGAGCTTGACTTGGAAAAGAACATTGAAGGACAAAGTGTCTCTTTGCCATCAAAGATTTCCAACAAGACAAAGTCATATTTAAGAACAAGTAGCTATGACTTTTGGCATCAGTCCTAACCAGTAGCTTTGCTATATCATGCTGACAAACTTAGTATACATTTTTAATGTACAAAGTAGTGAACATTATTTTGTAATATCCCAAAAGTGCTTTTTTTAAGAGGCAACTGGACTTTCTTGTTTTTCCTTTGAAGACATTTTGCTTCTCATCCAAGAAACTTCTTCAGTTCTGAACTGAAGAGCTGAAGAAACTTCAGAGAAGTGAAACGTCTTCAAAGAAAAAACAAGGAAGTCTAGTTGCCTCCTGAAAAAGAGACTTTGGGACAAACATGACCTGGATGACTGGGAATCTCCATAGACTATTACCTTGTAATGTAATTCAGAAGGAGGAAGGCAAAAGAGAGACAGAAAATCTGGAGAATGACAGAACTGAATTTTAAGAAGGTGGTGTAGCTCAGAGAGGTGCTATGAGAAAGTTGATTGAGCTTCTGCTCAGTTAGATCCTTGCTTGACACACCCCCAATTCCTTTCACAGCAATAAAGATGTTTCCAAAGTTTTTAGGTAATGGGGTGCATTTTACAGAAATAAGATGATGTTGTTGGTCATAATCTTAGTAGTATTTGGTGGCACTTATCTACTAGCCTTCTACCAAGGCTTCCGGACGTCTACAATTTATACTAACTGACACAAATTGCTTGCTTTGTGCTGGACTTTTCTGGAAACTCAGGACAAGTGTTTGCTTCTGGGTTTAATTCTGTTACTGATCCCTCAGGGCAAATAATCCCTCTGGTTTAGAGGACCTGAAGTGGTGGCCTAGAGGTGGAGGTCTCACCTCACAATCAGGAGGCTGTGAATTCAATCCGAGGTAGAGAAGCCAATATTTGGAATAGACTCTCCTGCTCAAGCAGGGGGTTGGACTAGATGATCTCCAAGGTCCCTTCTAACTCTGTTATTCTACATTCTAGAGGTGATAGCTGACATCAAATTATCTGAAAAAGTGGTTCTTTGGGTGACGGACTAACTGTCAGGGTTCCAAGTAATAGGTGCATTGCAAGCAAGAACTCTGAGGCAGATAGACTCCTCAAAGAATAGCTTTACTGGAAATATCAAATTGGCACATATCTGGTGAAAAGCAACTCTGGGAGTCCCCTAGGTTTTCACCTAATTAAAAATAAAAGTTTTTCCCCCTCAAACCCTAACAATCAGTCACATGGCCCAAGCAAGGCAGCGTCTGCTGATCTGGTGACTTCACTCCTCCTTCCTCCGGCCAGGTGTGAGAATGTCCTTGGTTCCCAAGAGAAAGTATTTTGTTTTGATTACACAATCCCAGCTATCTCTAATCCCCCTCCCTATCCCCCAGGTCCAAGGGGTGGCTAGAAGATGGCTTCGGCCAGGTCAGCTTCAGAGTTGACATTCATCTTCCCTGAAGATATTAAAATAAAGTCTGTCAATTAAAGTTTAAATAGATGGCATTGCAGGGGTGGGATTCAAATTATATTACTACTGGTTCTGTGGCCGTGGTTTGGTGACCGTGGCTTGGTGGGTGAGGCTTGGTGGGCATGGCAGGGGAAGGATACTGCAAAATCCCCATTCCCTCCCCACCCCACTAACCTGCTTTCCAGCTCCGTTCTCCTGTTCAGGGCAACAAAAGAAGACCCAGCCGATCAGCTGGGACTCGGGAAGCAGAGAATAGATGGGGGCGAGGCCAGTCAGAGGTGGTATTTGCCGGTTCTCTGAATTACTCAAAATTTCTTCTACCGGTTCTCCAGAATTGGTCAGAACCTGCTGAGTACCACCTCATTTGGCATTTCAGTCGCATCCTGCAGTCTGGATTCCAAACAGCCGATGAGGCTGGGACAAATTGCAAATCTGATTTCTGTGCAACTAAATTGAACTAATTAATTAAGAGCAAATTAATTAAGAGCAATGTATTTGATTACTTTGCATACATTTACTAATTTTCACCTGTCAGATTTAAGAACTACAATTTTAGGTGGCAACCTTTGGATCAGGTTGTAGAAGACCAATGCTTTTGGAAGCCTTAGGCAACCAAGACCTGTTCTGGGTGTCTAATTCTAAGTGACACCCAGAGGGGATGGAGGAAAGTGTCCCAAAATACGTTCTTGTCATTTTACTTAGCAATATTTAAATACTCCCTTCCGCTCCCTTCCCTCTTTCTCCCCCAGAATAAATCTAGAGTGATAAATAAGGTCAGAACACAACTGAATCAATTCTGGACTGGGGAACAATTAACACTGGGTTGATGAAACCATGCTTTAAGCATGTAAGTCACCCAGGGTCATTGAGAGTGAGTGGGCGGCCCTATAAATTCTCTTAAATAAATAAATAAAAATATTTGAGCATGCTGCTTGTAGACATCACTGCAAAGCCTTATGACAGAAAATAATCACAATAGTGAATAGGAAATGTACAGAAAAAGCAAATGAATTATCAACATTAGAACTCAGTGGGTAGATTTAACATGTGTTAAACATGGAAATAGGCCATATTTTTATTTATTTTTCCCTCTTGAGTATACTGGAAAATTAGTAATGCTGCTTGGAAAGAGGGACATGGAAAAGTGTACAGGTATGCCTTGGCTTATGAGCACAACTGACCTTTTTTGCCACAATTGTTAAATAAAACACTGCAATTGTTAAATGAATCATGTAGTTGTTAAGCAAATCCGGCTTCTCTCTTTGACTTTGCTTACAACTGGAAATTTGCAAATAGTGATCACTGAGATGCTAGAACCATTGTAAATGCAAGCTGGTTGCCAAGTATCCAAATGGTGTTCATGTGACAATGTTGTGGCCTGTCGGCCACCGGCCCCTTCAAAAGCCAAATCACATGAGGAGGCAGCGTGGGAGTCAGGGCCAGCATCAAGGCAACCTGAGAGCTCCAAGGGGGAAGAGGGAATGGAGCTGTCAGACAGAGACAGAGGTGAAGCCAGGGCTGTCCATCAGCCTTCAGATGGAGAGTCAACAGCCCCCAGGTCTGGAGGTGGCTGATGAGGAAGAGGAGAAACAGCTGGGTCCAGTGCCTGATGCGTGGATGCATAGAGAGGAGAGGGGAGCAGTGGAAATCTATGGGCCTATCCTTGGGATGGAAGAACCACTACTGCTAGTGAAGCCCCACCCAAGCTCTGGGGATAAAAGGGAGGGGGCAGAGATGAATAGGTATGGCAAACAACTATTCATATCCCTGCTAGACAGACTTGTTAGCCTGCTTTGTGTGTGTGAGAGAGACTTTTTTCCAGGGCTGCTGGCGCTCCTAATAAAGAAATAATTGATTTAACTACAGAGGGTTTGTCATATTTGGGAGCCAGGTCAGAACAGACTATTGGAGATGCTGCAACCATCAAAAGCACATGGGTCACTTGTAAGTCACTTTTTTCAGTGCCATTGTAACTTCAGACAGGCGCTAAACAAATGATTATAAGTCAAGGATTGCCTGTATTCTGAATCGGGTTTTTAGTAGATACAGTACTCACAGGGATTAATGTTTTCTTTAACATTAAAGTAATTTGATATCAGGCCATCTTACACTTATAATCTTTGATAGAGTAATCTGTGTTCATCTTTGCTTTTCTATTTAGCAGTCCAATTAATCGACAGTCCTGATCATCATTTCCTTTATATTAAGGCTATACCTAAGAATATTATGTCAGCTATCGGAACATAATAGAGAGGAAATGTTTTCTAACTGTATGTTCTCAGAATTCAGCCTTGGCCATTTCTGAATGGATCACAGGTGGACCATTTTTAGGGAGAGGCACTTAATTAACTGTAGCTAATCCTGGGTTGATGAAACGATGCTTTAAGTCAGTTGGCAACTTTCAGGCTTGTGGACTTCAACTCCCAAAATTCCCCAGCCATCATTGCCAACCCTCTGCTTTAAGTGAAGGTGACGCCATGTTTATTTGCCTCACTTCCATCCAACCTCCCATTTAAATAAACAAATAAATCAATCAGTGAATAAATAACTGCCGTGTAGGATGATTATCCACGAAGATTAGCATCCCCAGGAAAACAAAGTAATAACTTATTGTAGCACATCATTTTTCCATTCTCTAGGATTTTAGAGTGCTATTTTGCCAGATATAGAAACTTGGGCAGGCCCAGGGTACCCTTTGTGCCTTAGTGCACTGGAAGAGTATTGTTGAGTTTTTATATGATGGAAATTGTACATTATATATTCTGAAGAATGTCATGATCAGTTGCATCTGGTCAGTTTGTTATGCTTTACCTTATAGTAATTCCGTGATTGTTGGTGTGTGATATGTTTCATTTTTCAGATGGCAGAGACCAGATTACAGTGAGAAATTTCAACAATTCTTAAAAGTTGATGAGACATAGCTGGAAAAAAGAAAAGAAAATTGAGCTGGGCTTGACTCTTGATAATTACATCCAGACAAGAAATGTGTCATTTTTTTTTCCTTTTTTTACTTCTGAGTTTAGCAACTCTGAAATTCCCAGGCCATCTAAACATAACCAAAGTCAACCCTACCAAAATGGGAGAATATTTGTAGCTCAGAGTTGAAACAAGGGGTCCTTGGTGCTCTCTGCGCTTGATTGTTTTCCTGCAGATGGTTCATTACCAAACTAGGCTACAACATCAGGAGCACTGATGGCGTTGTCTAGTTTGGTAATGAAATGTCTGCAAAAAAAGCCAATCTACCTCAGAAACTACCAAGGACCCCCTCTCAAAGTCAACCTTACTTAGCTTGAGTTTCCTGCAACTCCCTGGGCTCCATATCTTTGTATTCTGCAGGATAGCCTCAGGCTTATTTTCATATGTTCATGTTCTATTGAATGTGGGGAGGAGAAATGGGAAACTGCCTTCCCTGTCATGCAGGAAGTTTTATCTCTGAATTAGCTTGTTGGAAGGTTCTAGCAGGGGAACTCAGCTATTGTATACTCTTGACCAGTGGTGGGATTCAAATTTTTTTACTACTGGTTCTGTAGACGTGGCTTGGCAGGCATGTCACAGGAAGGATACTGCAAAATCTCCATTCCCTCCCCACTCCTGGGGGAAGAATACTGCAAACCCCCACTCCTTTACCACCCCACTAACCTGCTTTCCAGCTCCATTCTCCTATGCAGGGCAACAAAGGAAGACCCAGCTGATCAGCTGGGACTCGGGAAGCAGAGAATAGATGGGGCTGGGGCCAGTCAGAGGTGGTATTTGCCAATTCTCCAAACTACCCAAAATTTCTGCTACCAGTTCTCCAGAACCTGTCAGAACTGGCTGAACACCACCTCTGCTCTTGACCAAAGATTGGTACATTCCTTCTATTTGGGATGGTCATCTTCCATTGAACAGACATCTTTCAGACGTACTTGGTATGGTGAGGAAGGGGACACCTGCCTAGCCAGACAGATCAGCTGAATCAACCCTGGTGTTCAATGGAGTGACAGATGTTGCAGCCAGATCCCCCTTATCCTAGATAGATGTACCAATCTTCAGTTAAAGATATGTGATAGCTGCAGTCTCCTGCTTGAACCTCCGAACAAGCTCAGGATCCTACTTCTGAATGAAATCTGGACACAACCCACACACATCTCCTTCGTGGGTTCTTCAATTTGAGGATAAAAGTGTGGAGATTGAATTCCTGGACAGGATATGCTATCCTAGCCCTCTTTCTCTCCAAGAAAAGGCAACAAAAAGGGCTTTTATCATTTAAATTCTTTGGTTTTGGAAGATGTTCATTTCTTTCCATCTTGACATTCTTTCAAATTTAAAAAAAAAGTTGCTTCACAGATAGACTTTGTGACAAACCCCAGTGCAAAGAAATCAATTCATAAAGGTATAAATTTTAAAATTGCTGTTGTCCCTTGCATGCTCCTTTTTTAATGAAAAAATTATTTTAATATATAAGACACATTCTATATTATTGCACTGTACAGAATATATAAAGGGAAGATACTGCCATATATCCTATTTAACCAAACAGCACTGTAAAGATCTTATCTGTATAAAATGAAGAGAAACACAAAAGTCTAATTTTAACCACTGTTTATGCAATAGTAATAAAGTTGCTTTCTTCTTTTGAGTTGGTGTCTTGCTTCTTGCTCTCAGCTGCAGTTTCCAACAGTGGTTGGATTTACACATGGAATAAGAGTTGGTCCCTTGTGGCCTTTTGAAAGTTTTGGGATCTGAATTTTACCAAGGAAAGGGGGGAAATCTAGTAATGTTTCAAGGGCAGGAAATCATCTCCTTAGCAGTGGCAATTATGCTATATTAAAAAAGAGAGAGCATAAAATATGAAAGTTTATATATCTAATCGCCATCAGGTCTGTCTGTCTGTCTATCAATGTATCTATCATCGATCCATGCAAGTATTTATGTATCTATCAATTCTATCATCTATCATTTACTATTTCTATGTCTGTATGTATCTATCTGGCATCTATGTATCTAGCATTTATGTATATATGTATCAATCTTCTATGTACAGTTTCTATCATCTATAGATTTATGTAAGCATTATGTACCTATTATCTATCAGTTACCTAACATCTATATTTATATATCTATCTTTATCTATCTATGGGTATATCTATGTATATCTATCTGTCTGTCTGTCTGTCTGTCTGTCTGTCTGTCTGTCTGTCTGTCTGTCTATCTATCATCTATCACCTATCACCTATCTATTTATCTATCTATCTATCATGATCTAGCTAACTAGCTATTTGGCTATCTCGTTGTCTATCATCTATTTAACTATCTGTCTGTCTGCCTATTCATTTATCTACCGATCTATTGATCTGTCTACCCATCTACCCATCCATCCATCCATCCACATCCATCCATATCTATTTTTTTATCTTTTATCATCTATCTATCTATCTATCTATCTATCTATCTATCTATCTATCTATCTATTTATCTATCATCTATCTATCTATCTATCTATCTATCTATCTATCTATCTATCTATCATCTATCTATCTAATATATTATCTTTCTATAGATCAAATCCATTTCTAAGCTCCCTGCCAATCAAATCCATCAAGTTTCCAGTTCAATATTCATTTGAGGTGTGCAACACTCTGGGTATTTTTAAATGTATATTTTTAAACAGGATTGTCAGGCATCCAAGTGCAAAAATAAAAACATAATAAATGTCTGTAGGTTCCATTGAAGTCAGGCCCAGTTTGGAAAGAAATTCCCAAGGCATTTAAAACTATACCATAAATGAGAATAATAGCATTGCTCACTCCTTGTATCTTCTGTCTTCCTGTTGGAACTGAACACTTAATGTCACTTACGTTACCAAAGGAACAAAGCAAAAATGCAAAAGGTACAAACAAGCAATTAAAATGCAAATTATAAGAACATTTATACTTAAAGGCTTAGCTAAAAAAATCTCTCTTAATTGATTTCTAAAGACAGAGAAAGCAGGAGCTACCCAATGTGCAACAGCTAAACAAGAGAAGTGCTTCCCATGGGCCCTGTAAGCAGTTCTGCATCATCAGCAACACTTCAGAGAGCTTCTCCTGCTATTTAACAATTTGGTCTTAACCTTCAAATCCTTAAATATCTTTGGACTTGCTATAAATATATACTGACTGGGATGGGTCATGAGGAACAGATGGCAAAATGTGTATCATCCTTGCAACCTAATTCTGCCCCATACATGCGTGCATCCGTGTGTGTGTGTGTGTGTGTGTGTGTGTAGAATGAATTCATCATCAATAGCAATAGCACTTAGACTTATGTACCACTTTACAGTGTTTTACAGAACTGTCTAAGTGGTTTACAGAGTCAGCCTATTGCCCCCAAAATCTGGGACCTCAGAAGGATGGAAGGCTGAGTCAACTTTGAGCCTGGTGAGATTTGAACTGCCAAATAGCAGTCAGCAGAAATAGCCTGCAGTACTGCATTCTAACCACTGTGCCACCGTGGCTCAGATAGGACTTTTTTTCCTCTTAGAATCTAAAGTTTTGCCACTTCCTGGGAAAGAGGATTAAAACAAATATTTGGGATTTTTGTGTATGAGAAGAAGAAGAGCTTAGAGGGGGAATCAAGAGAGGAATCAGCCTGGAGTCATTACGTTGCTGCAAGCAATCCAAGTCAATTCCCTTGCAATCCATTTACTCTTATCTAATGCCAATAGAGTGCTGACCATTAGTTGACTATATTCCTGTGCACACGATATGAGCAATGCATTGGCTTAACTGTAACTTAATGTGTGGTCCTGATTGTTTGTGCCCAACATTGAGTTTCATTTCTCTACTTTGGCCAAAGGAGTTCAGTTCCCTTCTGTGCATGAAAAAGAACTGTTCTGGTGTGCTATAGGAACATTGCTTGAATCTTCGTGATCTAAGCTCCATTTCTTCATCCCACCAGAGGAATTCAGCTTCCTTTGATAGCCAGGTCTTTCAGTCAGCTCCCAGAGACATGAGAGATTCATCTTGGAAGGTGGCAACAGCTTGCAAACTTCTTACCAGCTTCCTCATGGGCTTTCTAAGGCAGGGCTGTCAAACTCCCAGCCAACGGGCCAGATGCATCACGCGCTGGCCATGCCCATGCCAGTGGTGGGATTCAAATTGTTTTATCACCGGTTCAGTGGGAGTGGCTTGGTGGGTGCACTTTGTGTGCCCATATGTGATTCACACACATGCACGCCAAATGCACACTTTGTGCGCACACAGAGGGTTTCCTACTGACTTTCTCCTGCAATCCTGCTCTCTCCCTGTGTGTTCAACAGCTGACGCGCGACAATCCACTATGCCACACAAAACAGATGAGCTTCAAAAGCAGGAAATAAAGGTCAGTATAGAGGTGGGGGTCCAGCAGCTGATCATCGGAGTGAACTGGTTCACTCCCAGATGATCCTCAGAGCTACCTGTTTGGCTCAGCAGGGCTGAACCAGTAGAATACCACCATTGGCCCATGCCGGGTTTAGCAAAGGGGGAAAAGTCCCAACATGTTCTGACCTAGCCTTCTCCCAACAGCACAAAGCTGAATCCTCATCCCAATAACCCTCTTTTATTTGATTTACAATGAAATTCCTCTCCAACAAAGTCCCAGCCAACAGTCTTTCACAATAGTTTCCAATTACAAACATTTATCAGGCTTGGAGAGTGGCCAGTACTATGTCTTTCAGTTGCCACAGTACTTGGCAAGCATGATGGAGTGAACTATTTGTCTCCTTTAAAGCTCCTTTAAAGCTCCATTCCCCTTTTGCTCCTCTTTTATTCTGCAGGGGAGGGGCATTCATTGCCCATCTGTGGCTTTACTACCAAGTCAGCCCTTGTTTCTCATCTGGCAACTCTGCACATGTGCACACTGGGAACAGACTCCTGCTGTTCTTCTGCCTCACTAATGTCTGACTCCAAAGGCAGCTGAGAACTGTCAGATGGCCCTGGCCCCATCTCTGCCTCCAATGCAGAGCGCTCATCAGACTCCAAGACTGACCCATGTTCCTCCTCAACCTCTTCACTGCCCAAATCTGCTGCCAGCTCCACTGGCCACTGTTAGGCCACAACACAATATGTCACATGGTGTATCATGACTATGTGAGTTTGACACCCCTGTTCTAGGGAAACTATCAAAGAAGATTGCAAATGTTGATCACATGAGCACCTGATATAAGTGTGAACAGGTGACCAAGCACCTTATTATCAGTTATGATTCTGAGGGCAGGGGAGAGGCAGGAGTTTTTTAAATTTGGCCATAAAGCCTTCTTTCCAAGGCCATTGTAATCAAATGGTCATTTAACAACTGGTTGAAAGTTGAACACTACTTGTATTCAACTCTCATAGAAATGGGGGTCATCTCATTGGAATCGTGGAGAAATTAATCAGCTGTGAGAGAAAGAGACATCATGGAGATATTTTTTTTTTAAACGTAGAGTTACAAAGTTTATTTAAAACAGGGAAATACAGCTTGAGCTCTCAGGGGCCTCAGAACTTTGATAACCATCCTTAGAGAACAACAAAAGTTGTTACCAAACTGTATTTAATATATTTAGCCAAGAAATAAATCATAGCTGTCATGCAAATTCTACCACTGGCATCATGACATTGCAAACAAATATTTCAAAGATGGGAGCTTCCATTATGATATTACACCATATGTATTCCTTCATTCTGATGAAAACCCTGCTGCAGACATCTATGTAGTAAAAGTAGTCCTCAACTTATGACCACAGTTGGGAGCACAGTTCCTGTTGCTAAATGAGGTGGCTGTTCAGTGAATTTAAGGAAAGATCTGGCTTGCTGTCAGGGTTCCGAGGGATGTCCTAATTAAACCATGAGCCTCGAGCCAAGTTTCAAAAGAAATCCAGTTATTTATTAGGAGCAACATGTTGGCACATACCCAAATGAAGTCAGCTGTGCCTCATATAATTTACAGCCCACCTATGACTCTGTTTTCCCCTCCCCCCTGAGTGTGTCATAAATCACATTCTTCAACAGAGCACTTTTGTGGGCTGTAGAGATGAAGGTTTTCTGGTTGGTCTTGGTAGCCTGGGATACAGCCTTGAAGAAGGTATGCGTGGAATGTGCTTCTGGTTGTGGCTGCCACTCTGCTCTATCAGTTTTCCCCCCTCCTGTCTATGGCAATTCAAGAGCAGGCCAGGAATGCTTTACAAGTTGACATCACACCTGAATTCATAATCTTTTTGCTGTAGCTGTTAAGTGAATCACTGTGGTCATTAAATGAATCCCATTGTTAACAAGAGAATCCAGCTTTTCTCACTGACTTCTTATTGGAAGCTGGCTGTGAGCACCTGATTCTGGGATGCTGCAACCATCATAGTAAATACATTCTAGTTGCCAAGCAACCGAAACTTGATCATGTGACAATGGGGATGCTGCAATGGTTGTAAATACGAGGACTGGTTGTAAGTAATTTTTTTCAGTGCTCTTGTAACTTTGAACAGTCACTAAATGAATTATTGTAAGTTGAGAAGTAGTTGCCTAACTTTTCTATGGCCACTTCCTTCCCTAATTACACTTCCAATTAATGGAGCTCTGGTTTTCTTTACTTTCACCCCTGTCATGCAGTGATCTTCCCCATTTTTCTCCCTTTTGTAATGCCTTGATATCTTTTTGATTACAATAATTGATACTCTCTTTGCCTTACCACTGAATGAATGAATTCCCTTTCTTCTAGCTGCCACATTTTTCTCATGCTAATGGATTTTGTTCTTGTGGCAAAGCCACCCAACCATTCTTTTTAGTTGGCAATCCAAGCCAGATAATAGAATAACAGGGTTGGATGAGACCTTGGAGGTCTTCTAGCGTATCTAACCCCTCTGCTCAAGCAGGAGACCCTATATATTTCAGACAAGTGTCTAGTCTCTTTTTGAAAACCTCAACTCACCTACAACTTTTGGAAACAAGTTATCATGATTGATTGTTCTGACTGTCAGGAAATATCTCTTTTCTCAGAGACCAGGACATAAACACAGACAGGGAAATACACCAGGACATAAACACAGACAGGGAAAAAAGTTGAAAAGTGGCAAAAGAAAAAAAAACTCACTTCCTTACCAAATATACTTTGCAAAGTATATGCAAATATACTTTGTTTTCCTGAAAATAAGATCTATCTCGAAAATAAGACCAGCATGTTTTCCGTGTATGCCTAATATAAGCCCTACCCTCAAAATAAGCCCTACTTAAGAGCCTTAACCCTCCCATTGTGTCTGGTTGCTTGCATTGTCATGGTCATGAGGTGAGGCAGGTGGTGGTGGAGCTGCCTCACATGCCCCTCACCAAGTTATCTCAGGGCCCCTGCATCCAGGCCATCCATACCCTGACACCTGTGTTGCAGTAGCAGCAGCCATGTGTAGCAAGAGCCCATGTGGCCGGTGGCTGACTTCTGCTTGCTTTTTAGCTGCAATGCAGCAGGAGGCTGAGTGGTGTGGTGGTGCCATGGCCACGAGGTAAGGCAGGTGTCAGGACATAGATGGTCCCCTAGAACAGTGGTCCCCAACCTTTTTTGTACCAGGGACCAGTTTCATGCAGAAACACTTTTTCAAGGACCGGCAAAATCAATTCTTCCCCAAAAGTAAAGGGCTTCTTAGCTTTAGCTAATATAGAATATATATTTTAATTATGATTATTTATTCTTTGCGGCCCGGTACAAAATGATCCACGGACTGGTATCGGTCCAGGGCCCCGGTGATTGGGGACCCCTGCCCTAGAATAGTGGTGGTATGTTATCAGTTCAGACCGATTTGGCTGAACTGGTAGCAAAGAAAAAAGAAAAAGAAAAAAGCCAAGGATCAACTGAGAGGAGGAAAAATAAAAATCCTGGACAATCAGCTGAGAGGAAAAAGAAGAGAAAAGTGTAGGATTAGCCCCCCCACCCACCCTTGAGCTTTTCTCTTCTTTATCCTCTCAGCTGATAGGCACTGCAGGCCTCAGTGGGGAAAGCTACATGCTGGTGTGAGGCAAAGCATGCCCACCAAGCCATGCCCACCAAACTGGTGGTAACACAGTTTGCATCCCACCACTGCCCTGGCACTATATGACAAAATAAAATTCTAAATAACCTAAGGCACCCGGCTAGAAAACAGGAGACGGGGAATTCCAGCCCCACTCTAGGCATAAAAGCTAGGTGATTTGGGGCCAGTTATTCTCTCTCAACCCAACTCACCTCACAAGGTTGTTGTGGGGAAAATAGAAAGATGTGTTGGATATGTTTGCCACTTTAAGTTATTTGAGGAATAATAAAGGCAGGATACAAATAATTATGTAAAATATATGATTACAGGAATATAACACATACACACAATAAAACATATGCTATTTCTATAACCATAACAAATCTATTGAATTTTAAACCCAGAACTTCATTTTTATCTTTCTCAAACAAGAATGCAATGTAGTCCCCGTGTAGAAACAAAACAATTACAATCAAATAGCAAACTATGCTAGGGTAAGAACTTCACCAATCATTGAGTGTCATCTGTTTCAAATAGAGCAGGACAAGATAAACCACCAGAGGGCAGAGTAAGTCCATCAATAATCCAACATGATTTACATTAAAGAAAACAAAAACAATCTCTAACTATTAGAGTATCTTCTAACCATTCTTTCCACAAGCATTGGAACAGGCTGAGAAGCAGAAAAATATATATGAGTGAATCATTTTTGTTAATGTGATCCAAAATTACTACACTTATTATTTTAAAATGTTCAAATTCTGCACCATCAGCATTTATATTATTGTACTCAGTGATGTATGACATGAACAGGGATGAAGGAATAATAAAAAGCTTAATTTCACTTGTAAACAATCTTGTGGCTTTCACAAGCCTGTTCCCCAGTATTGTCGATTCTAATATTTTTTCTTTTCTTGTTTCTTCTTTATCCTATAAGCCAGTGGTTCACAGCCTTTTTGGCACGGGGGATCAGTTTTGTTAAGGTGACCAACTTTTTTACAATGAAAAGGAGAACACAAATAAACTGAAGAAAAAAAAACAAAGCCACTTGTGCATGGTGCACTCTTGCATGCGGTGCACTCTTGCGCATCGTGCACTCTTGCGTATGGTGCACTCTTGCACGCGGCACACTTTTTCAAAACAATTCTCTTGTGTGGAGCACATGTGTCTCATTATCGCGTCTTGCCACACTGTACCAAGCCTTAACGAATCGTCATGTCAAATACAAATACATCACATCACACACAATGGATCAGATCGGCATCGATCAAATACAGAGATTTACAGATTAGTCTTCAAATATCAAAAAGGAGGACATATAGGAGGACACTTTTCGAGGAAGGACATAACTTACAAAAGGAGGACTGTCCTCCCTAAAGTTTTGTGGAAGACAATTTTTCCATGGACTGGAGAGGAGAGAGGAGGAGCATGCAACTTAGATCCAGGGGTCAACTGCTACGGGTTTGCCAGAACCCGTAGCTAATGTTACATCCAGTTTGGAGAACTGCCAAATCCCACCCCTAGCTGCGCCCTCCCAGGAGTCTCCATGTGGCCTGTTTTGGATGTGAGGTAAGTTCAGGGCCCACGCAGAGGCTGGGGGAGGCTGAAAAATGGGCCCCCCAGAGGTGCTGGAAGGCTGAAAACGGGCTCATTTCTGGCCTCTGGTGGGCCTCCAAAGCTCAGGGGAGGCTGTTTCATCCTCCCAGAGGCTCGAGGAAAGCCTCCAGAGCCTGGGGAAGGTAAAAATGCCCACCCACCCCCCCCCACTGTGGTGCAGGAGACTGACTAGGCCATGCCCATCCAGCAACTGGGCAGAGAACCCGTTGCTGGAATTTTTGAGGCCCACCCCTGCTTAGATCCCTTCCATGCCCAATTATGCTTGTCCACTGCTCACTTCTACCTGTGTGGCCCAGTTCCTAACAGGCCACGAATCGGTACTGGTCCGTTGCCCGGGGATTGGGGACCCTTGCTATAAGTCACTAGGACGAAGCTGGGAAATATTACCCTCACTCTGATTTGGCTTCATTCTTCATCTCATTGTCTCAAAACCAACTGAATGACAGCAGATCACAGAAGGCATAGCATACAATTATTGCTGTGGCCAGGGGTGGGATCCAACAAGGGTTAACTACCAGTTCAGTCATTTATGAGGTTCAGTGGTTTACGATGTGCTTCCCTGCACACTGCTGGTGCGTGCCTGTAAATCGTCATCAGCATGCTGCGTGCAGAGAAGCAGCCTTTCAAAAAGCCCTTTCTTCCTGCTTTTTAAACTGCAGCTGTGCCTCGCAGGGCAGCTGAAATTGAAAAATCAGGAAATAAAGATCAGGTGTGGGCAAGTGGGCAAAAACATCAGCAGACATAGAACCGATTCTATGTCTGTTGCTCTTTAGAGCTATCAGTTCTACAGAGTTGGGCAGAAACAGTAGAAACCCACCCTGGGCTGTGGCCAAGAATATACACAGAAAAAGGGTGTGGTGAAAAAGTATGAAGATAATAGGATATTAACCTTAAAACAGCCTTAATAGGTTTAATACATTAACTCTAGGGACTTAGGTGGCTTGGAAAGGGATGTTACATTTAAGTATTTGTATCTGTTGGAAGAAATGTCCATCTGGGTTCAGTTCCAAGTGGGAAGAAAGACACTGGAAACAGGGAGGCTGATTGGAAAGATGGTTTAATGGTGAAGCAGAACCACCAAGCACATATGTTTCTGGGTAGCTGGCCACATGGAGTGGACAATGAGATACAGTATATTTATATCCTCTGTTGGGCTTTGAACTTGTTTCCTGTTTCTGTGGCAAGAAGTGTATCCTGACTGGTTGTCAGACTTATTTGTTAAAAACCACCCCTCCCTTAGGAAAATGAAATATTTTAGGATATACCAAAAAGGCAGAATATTTCCCCTAAAAACAAAAGTAGAAACGCAGAGGCAGAAACTCAGCCCCCCATCTTTGCTAATGGGCCATTACTCTGATCTTTACATAACAAAGATCTACTCCAGGTAGAGCCATAATAGGAATTGCCCAAAGCCCTTCCATTACATCATCATCCAGCAACCAAGCCTGGGACTCAGGACAGCCTATAGAGTTGCCCTTGCATGGCCCCATAGGATTCTGACAACCAATCATAATACAAGCTCAAATTCAAATCCCAACAGAGGGCATAAAACCAAGGGTCTGCATCTCTCCCCTTTTTTTCTGCCCAGGAACCCATCATGTCTACCATTAAACTATCTTTCCAAGCAGCCACCATGTTTCCAGTGTCTTTCCTCCCCACTCGGAACTGAACCCAGAAGGATATTTCTTCCAACACTTCCAAAATATCTTATAAACATTCTGCCATGTATCTTGTACATAGCTTCTACCATGAAAGTTCCTGGAATCAAGTTTCATCTATATACGACTGAACATCTTCTGTTTGTCTCTGTGTATCCTTTGGCTGGGAAAAACAGTGCATCATAAAGCAACCTTTATTGAACCAAAGTACCTC
The DNA here is from genome assembly GCA_015471245.1 of Laticauda colubrina. Classification (NCBI taxonomy): domain Eukaryota; kingdom Metazoa; phylum Chordata; class Lepidosauria; order Squamata; family Elapidae; genus Laticauda; species Laticauda colubrina. The sequence goes on along the minus strand of BLBF01000036.1, from coordinate 20,468,501 downwards.
AGATGGACTAACTTAAAGAATGCATCCAAAATCAGGAACCTATGGAATTGAAATTGGGCAAATTTTATAAAATATTTTATGACATAACTATTATCATAAAACATTTTTTGCTGTAATACAAAAAGTCATAGAACATTTACTGTGGTCAGTTCCTGAGATTTGATATTGCCACACAGTTCAACATGGCTATTTTCAAGACAGACACAGCTCAGGAAAAATCTGCTTGCATTTTTAAGAACATTTTCAGGGAAAGAAATATATTTTGAAGTTCTGTCATTGAAGGCATTGAGGAACCGAGTGAAGAAACAAGTCTGAAACAATGATCCAATGAGTCACACATTGTTTAGTTACAATTAATAAGTTCAGCTTCTCTAACCCCCAGCTCATAATCTAATTTTCATTTAAATTCATAGTAGAAATTGGGTTGTCAGTACTTCACAGAGTGTGGGTTATGAGTCACTGCACCATTTCTGGCTAATAACCCTTTGAGCAATGGATGCTGCTGAATTAAATCTGTTTTTTCCTTTTTTTTTTTTTTTTTAAATACAGAATAAATTGCCAGTGACTTGATGGAGGCACTAAAAGAGAAAACCTGTTTCACAGAGGCCAACGAAACTGAAGAAGTGTGGGTGGATTCATGATAAGTGTACCTTAACCTAAAAAAATCTTGACCTAAAAAAATCCATCAGAAATAAATGTGGTGCTGAAAGTTCTAAACTAAATCTTTCTTAAGAAGTTGGAAGATGACAAACTGACTCACTCATTCCTTCCTGAAAGATAAAGGTTTTCCATGCCCAGTTTTGTCTGACTGTAGGGTGTGTGTGTGTATTCATCTCTGTTTGAGCCAGCATTGTCCAAAGACTGACTAAAATCAGGAAATCCTAAGGATCTGATTGGCTGGATGGTTTGGGGAAATAAGGTAGGATCTTGGGTCTTCCGCCTACCTGAGCTTAGTTCTATTTTGAGGCTAAATGGGCCTTTCAGGAGGGCAGCAGAGCCGGGGGAGTCCATTGTTATGAGATGGAATGTTGAGACAATGGGGGGCCGTGTCCCTGAGGATGAAATCTTGAGGTTTTTCACCTTGTTAAAAGGTAAAGGCAAAGTGATAGTTGTCGCGTTCCCATATCTCAGGGGTTACCACACAGAAGAGGGAGTCATTTTCCAAAGCACCTGAGGGCAGAGCAAGAAACAATAGATGGAACTAATCAAGGAGAGAAGCAATCTGGAACTAAGGAGAAATTTCCTGACTGAACAATTAATCAGTGGAATGGCTTCCCTCCAGAAGTTGTAAATGCTCCAACACTGGAAGTTTTTAAGAAGTGATTGGATAAGAATTTGTCTGAAGTGGGTATAGGGTTTCCTGCCTAAGCAAGGGGTTGGACTAGACTTCCAAATTCCCTTCCAGCTCCTGTTCTGTTCTGTTCTGCTCCATTCTATTCTTACTCTACTGTATTCTTTCTCTGACCAATTGTGTTTGACTCTAGGGGTCAGTGCTCATTTTTGTTTCCTAACTGAGGGAGCTAGCATTGTCAAAAGATGTTTCTGTGGTCATGAGGCCAGCATGACTTACACACTGAGGATCATGGAATGCTGTTACCTTCCCACTGAAGTGGTACCTATTTATCTACTTGCAAATTTGTATGCTTTGGAATTTAGATAGGCAGGAGCTGGGGCAGGTAACGGAAATTCACCTCATCATGAGGCTCTCATGTCTCAAATAAGGGTTGTTAGCTTTCCAGCTAACAAGCTCAGCATCTTTTAACTACTCTTTTTACCTTTACTTTGTCTTTTTACCTTTGTGTCTCTTTCCCTTTACTTTGCCTTTCTTTTGTTTTTGTTTTTCAAGAATCCTTCCATTCAGAAATGAACATTTGATGATATTGTTTGAAAGCCAGATCAGAGCAAGAGCAAAAGTAAGACAAGAGCGAGGGCTGTAGGCAGGGGTGGGATGCAAATATTTTTACTACCGGTTCTGTGGGCATGGCTAGGTGGGCATGGCCATGTGACTGGGTGGGCATGTTGTTGTTTTTTTGCAGCACTCTCCTCCTCTGTTTTTTTTCCCCTCCTGGGCCTCAGGGAAGCCTCATGGGAGAAAAAAACAGCCTCCCAGGAGGCTTCCCTGAGGCCCAGGAGGCAAAAAATGGAGTGCTAGGGGACTGTGCAGCACCCACCCACCCCCGTGCACCCCTTTTTTTCTCCTGGGCCTCCGGGAAGCCTCCTGGGTGAAGCAGTAAGACAGCGAGGGGGATCCCGGCATAGCTGATCATCAGAACAGCTGATCGTTGGGAGGAAAAGAAAGAAAGAAATACCAGTTCAGCTGAACCAGAAGATGTTTTTTTTACTACTGATTTGGCTGAATGGTAAAAAAATTTTCTACCAGGTCACTCGAACTGGGCTGAACCGGTAGAATACCACCACTGGCTGTAGGATTTAATATTATAATTATCTTATAATTTAGGGGAAATACTCTCTTGATGTACACCATCCATAATTTTAATTTTATCATTCACATAATCCCCCTATACATAGAATTTTTCCTAAGGATCTCAAAAAACAAGGAACTTTTCCATATTATTCCAAATACAGTCAAAGCATACATTAAGGTAAGGGCACTAGAACAGTGAAGATAGAATAATTAAGGTTGTAATGGGCCTTGGAGATCATCTAATCCCTAGTCAAACAGGAAAGCCTATACCAAAATATGGCATACTTCACTTAATCCTCCAGGGAAAGATTGAAGACAAACGAGATCCAGGCCAAAGAACACCATGGCTTCAAAATCAAAGGGATCAGTTTGGAGAAAACTCAGCAGCACTTTCTTGTGCGGCTGTTGATAAAAATAGGATTGCCAATATGATTGCCAACATTCGACGATGGATATGGGAGGAGGAGGAGGAGGAGGAAGCATTTAACTTTTTCACACTAAATCAATCATGACATCCAAGACAACAATCCAAGTCCTACATTGACCGGGGATAATGGCATTTGCAGTCTAAGACATGGGACGCTGTCTACCTCCCTGTACCAATTTCTGGAAAACATGAATGGAAAATCAGAATGCCAAATTAGTGTGAGTCAGACTTCAGCCAAAATACTTTTTTATTCACAGAAAAGGTTATCTTTGTGCTAAATCCATGATACCTCCCCTCATTTATCTCTTGACTAGATCAAATGCAAGAGATAAAATGTGTACTATTTTTCCATCCATCTCATAACTTTTTCTTTTTTCTCTCTGTGGTTTCAAATGTATGCACAAATGTAGAATCTGAAAACCATGGTCTTTTAGAACAGAGCAAACCCGGATGATGTCCTTTGCAATTTAGGGATGTATCAATCAAGAAAATCCATCTCGTTTATTTCTCAGATTGCACAGAAGGCTTCAGTGCTACCTGATTTTAACTTAAAAATAATAATATCAGCCATAAATTGAGTGGTCCTTACCTGCCTTTCATATTTTGGATTCTGCAAAAAGTTTGTTCCTTCCTCACTGAAAATGCCCACATGGTCAGTGTGATATGGGTATCTAATATGGGTATTATGAGCCATGGTGGCACTGTGGTTAGAATGCAGGATTGCAGGCTAACTCACTGCTCACTGTCAGGAGTTTGATCCTGACGGATTCAAGGTTGACTCAACCCTCCATCCTTCCAAGATGGGTTTAAATGGCCTGGTCTCTAAACTACTCAGCAAAATTTCAGAGAGTTATGTTGGACAATGCAGATAGTATTTTATTCTGGAAAAAAATGAAAAATACAAACTGTCAAAAACAGAATGCTCTATAGGTTACCAGAGGTAGACATTTTCCTCCTCTTGAAGTAGTTTGTAGGAAATTAGTTTACACTCCGGAGATTTTGTTCAAGTGCAGATAATTATCTTTTCCTCCCATGCTGGGATAAATTTGTGAGAAACAAACAAGCAGACATCTAATGGTCTTGACTGCTAAAAGCAATCATTTTCCTTCAGATGGATTAATATTGCTCTTTTACCAACATTGTTGTTTTAAATCTCATTTATGCAAGTCATTTTTGTCTTGATATTTTACAAATTAAAAATGTTCTGCAATGCTGGCATGTGTATGTGAGTGTGTTTACACGTAGGCTATTGCTGGATTCCCCACAGCTTGCTAAATCACAATATGGTGTGCTTTATGCTTTATGTGCTTTATGTGTGTGAGAGAAGAGCTTTCAGTATCTCAAGCAACTTTAAGTATCTCAAGTACCCAGCCTATGGGGATGGTGAATCTCTAGGTTTTTCATATTATGTGAACTTGCTGGTTACAGTTTAATAAGCTATGTTTAATAAATAAAAAGATAGCAGTCTTCCAATATTTGAGGGGCTGCCACAGAGAGGAAGGGGTCAATCTATTTTCTAAAGTCCTGCAGGCCAGACAAGGAATAATGGATGGAAACTGATCAAGGAGAGATTCAACCTGGAAATAAGGAGAAATTTTCTGACAGGGAGAGCAATCAACCAATGGAACAGAAGTTGCGCTCAGAAGTTGTGGGAGCAACATCACTTGAGACTTTCAAGAAGAGATTGGACTGCCATTTGTCAGAAATGGAATAGGGTCTCCTGGTTGGGTGGGGGGGTTGGACTAGATGACCAAAAGGTCCCTTCCAATTCTGATTATCTGTTAATCTGTTAACCCCAAAATCTATGGTTTAGTCTTAGGCCAAAGATGGTTATCAATCTTAGGCCAAAGATAGTTATCATTACTAACAATAGCAATAGCGCTTAGACTTATATACCACTTTACCATGCTTTACAGTCCTCTCTAACGATTTACAGAGTCATTGCCCCCAGCAATCTGGGTTCCCATTTTACCCATCTCAAAAGGATGGAAGGCTGAGTCAACCTTGAGCTACTAAGGACCGAACTTCTCCTCCTATCTGTCCTTATTTTCACTTGTGTGCTATGAAGAGGAGCTCTGAAGAAGAGCTGAAGAAGCTTCTGGGATGAGAAGCAAAACATCTTCAAAGAAAACCCAAAAAGTCCAGTTGCCCCTTGAAAAAGCATCTTTGGGACAACCATGACCTGGATGACTGAGCATCTCCATAGACATTTACTGTCATGTTACTTTGTGTTTCTGTGATGGTGCACGTATTTAAAATAAGAGTTTGAAAGGGTTGGATTGCATCTGCTCCTGTCTTCTCAGTATTGGCACACTAAACCTGCATAAATGTAAAATATTAATGCACTAAGACTAAATAATTAAAATTATTTTTCCCTTCTTTTTTCTAAGGAGCATAAATTAAAAATATAAATCGTCAGTGGAGGCTGTCTCAGCAGCTTCCAGGATGCGCATATTACTGGAGCAAAATAATAGTGATGTTTCCTTGCAGTCCTTGGTGCTTTTTGACATCAGTTGTTTTCTAGCAGATATTTCATTACCGAACTGGGGAACATCATTAGTCTAGGAGGGAGTGGGGTTTGCTTTCTGTTTATATGCATTAGCTTGCTTTGTTAGTAAAAATGGGAGTGTTCTTGGTGGCTCCTTGATTAGGCTGTTATTTACTGTTACCTTGTTTGCCTTAGTTTGTAGTTCCTTGATTAAGAGGCATAGAGGCACAGTGGTTAGAATGCAGTATTGCAGGCTAACTCTGTTCACATTGCCAGGAGCTTGATTCCTTCAATTCTAACCTGCTCAAAGTTGACTCAGCCGTCCATCCTTCTGAGATTGGGAAATTGAGGAATCAGATTGTTGGAGGCAATATGCTGACTCTGTAAACAGCTTAGAGAAGGCTGTAAAGCACTATAAAGCGGTATATAAGTCTAAGTGCTATTGCTATTAGGGAATTGTTTACTGTTTGATAGTATTAATCATGGTGTTAATCTGGTTTTCTGGATATTCATTGCAGTGATAAGAAGAATAGAACAGAGTAGAGTAGAGTAGAGTAGAGTAGAGTAGAGTAGAATAGAATAGAATAGAATAGAATAGAATAGAATAGAATAGAGCTGGAAGGGACCTTGGAGGCCTTCTAATCCAACCCTCTGCTCAGACAGGAAACCATATACTATTTCAGACAAATAGTTGTCCAATATCTTCTTAAAAACTTCCATTGTTGGAGCATTCACAACTTCTGGAAGCAAGTTGTTCCACTGGTTAATTGTTCTCACTGTCAGGAAATTTCTCCTTAGTTCTAGGTTGCTTCTCTCCTTCATTATTTTCCACCCATTGCTTCTTCTCCTGCCCTCAGGTGCATTGAAGAATGGCTTGACTCCTTTTTTTTGTGTGGCAACCCCTGAGATATCTGAACACTGCTATCATGTCACCCCAGTCCTTCTTTTCATTAAACTAGACATACTCAGTTCCAGCAACTGTTCTTCATATGCTTCCTTTAATTTACACCACTGCCCAGCTTGTCAAAGCTCAAATGCTCCTTCATAGAACATAACAAACTAGGTTTTATTGACCTAACTTTCTGAATTGCATAATATATAGAAGTATAAACTAAACAAGTTCAACCCATAAAACATACCGAGAGAGAGAAAGAGAAGAAGGGGGAATAAAATAGCTTTACACTAATCTAGTTTAGCCTCCTGTGTGGTGAATGCAATTGATGGGTCTTGACCAGATCTGGTTAAGGCTGTTGTGTGAAATAGTGAAAGTCATTTTTTTACCCGGTGCTGACACTAGGGCTCCTCAGAGCAAACTGAGAATCAATGCCTCAGCAAAATAACTAATTTCCTCAAGCGTTTCACAATAAATCAATAGCTCATATTTTTGTCTGGTAAGATTAGTTGATTCGCTAGCAGGATTCTAATACAGTTATCCCAACTCAGCCCAGCCCATCATTTTTTTCTTCATCCACACACTTGTACATTTCTGCCCCAAAGCTCTGTGCTATTAGAATTATAGGAATTTTCAGAACTTTTCTCCCAAAACGCCTACAGTGTCTTTCAGCCAATGCATCAATCATGACTAAAAATAATGGCTACCAACTTATGATCTCCTGCACTGTCTATACAGATTCAGATAATCAGAGTTGGAAGGGACCTTGTAGGTCATCTAGTCCAACCCCCCACCCAAGCGGGAGACCCTACAACATTTCTGACAAATGGCAGTCCAATCTCTTCTTGAAGGTCTCAAGTGATGGCGCTCCCACAACTTCCGAGGGCAACTACTGTTCCATTGGTTGATTGTTCTCACTGTCAGAAAGTTTCTCCTTGTTTCCAGGTTGAATCTCCTTGTTCAGTTTCCATCCATTATTCCTTGTCTGGCCTACAGGAGCTTGAGAAAATAGCTTGACCCCTTCCCCCCTGTGGCAATGCCTCAAATATTGGAAGACTGTTATCATGTCTCCCCTGGTCCTTCTCTTCACAAGACTAGCCATGCCCAATTCCTGTAACCGTTTTTCATATGCCTTAGTTTCCAGTCCCCTAATCATCCTGGTTGCTCTTCTCTGCACTTTTTCTAGTGTCTCAACATCTTTTTTATAATGTGGTGAATAAAACTGGATGCAGTATGCTAGGTGTGGCCTTACTAAGGATTTATAGAGTGGTATTAGTACTTCCCTTGATCTTGACTGTATCCCTCTGTTAATACAACTTAGGATTGCATTAGCTTTTTTGGTGGCTGCTACACACTGCTGGCTCATATTTAGCTGATTGTCCACTAAGGTTCAAAGATCCCTCTCACAGTTACTGCTATTGAGCCTCGTTTCACCCAGTCTTTATGTGTACTTTTGGTTTTTCTTGCCTAAGTGTAGGACTTTACTTTTCTCTATGTTGAATTTCATTTTATTAGATATGGCCCAGTGTTCTACTCTGTCAAGATCCATCTGGATCTTGAGCCTATCTTCTTGGGTGTTAGCTATTCCTGTCTTAGACAATGAAGTCTAAGAAGATGGCAATGGTGAGGGGACAAACTGAATGAGATAATAAACCTGATCAATTTGTTCCATGCAAATTTTGTATATGGAGACTCTCATTCATCCAGGTCATGGTTGTCCCGAAGGTGCTTTTTCAATGACTTGTTAAAGGCCATGTCACACTGGCCGACGGATGCAAAACGTTTGTAAAAAGGACACAGCGGATGAGAAAAATGTTCCATCCGTTGTTATCCGCTCTCAAAAGTGCCCCGAATTTGCATCACCAGAGAGGACAACACGGAAAGGAATGGACGGGGGGAGGACGTAGGGTGGATGGAAAGCGGATCCTCCATGGAAGCCTAGCGGATGGAAGTGGATGGAAGCAGATGGCACATCCGCAAGGCTTCCGGGGGAGCACAGCAAAGCGGACACGGAACGGAAAGAGCGGATACAGAGCGGATGCCGAGCGGATGAAGCGGATGCAGAGCGGAAGCCTAGCGGATGCCTAGTGGAAGTCTAGCGGATGCCTAGCATTCACTGTGCATGCGGGGAGGATGCATTGCGTCAGCCCCGCGAATATAAAGGGAAGCAGCTCCCAAGCAGGTCACCATTCAGAGGAAAGACATGCTTCCAGACACAGCTTGTCAGCCAGCCAGCCAGACAGCCAGACAGCCAGACAGCCAGACAGCCAGCAACCCAACAACCATGGGGAAGAAATGGAAGCCTCTGCCATCTGCTGCCAGCCCTGGCAAGAGAGACAGGGCCACCCTCCCAACCCCTGGCCCTGACTCTGCTTCTGCTGGGGCTTCTGCTGCCCGGGCTCGATCTTCTGGTGCTGGTGCTTCTGCTGATGCTGCTTCTGGAGGTGGTGCTTCTGTTGATGCTGCTTCTGGTGGTGGTGCTTCTGCTGGTGCTTACTCTGGTGGCACTGCGCCTGGTGCTGGTGCTTCTGCTGGTGCTTACTCTGCTGGCACTGCTCCTGGTGCTGGTGCTTCTGCTGGTGCTTACTCTGCTGGCACTGCTCCTGGTGCTGGGGCTTCTGCTGGTGCTTACTCTGCTGGCACTGCTCCTGGTCCTGCTGGTCCTGCTGGTGCTCCTGGTCCTGCTGGTGCTCCTGGTCCTGCTCCTGGTCCTGTTGGTGCTGCTGGTGCTGCTGGTGCTGCTGGTGCTGCTGGTGCTGCTGGTCCTGCTGGTCCTGCTTTTGCTGCTACTGTTGTTGCTGATGCTGCTGCTGCTGGTGGTGTGGAGGAGCAGCCCCTACAACCTCGAAGCCCCTCTGATGAGGGCCCATATGGCCCTGCCAAAGGGAGGAAGAGGCAGACGCGTGAACGGGAAAGGAGGCAATACACCATAGAAGAGGAAAATGAGGAGGAGGTGCTGGAGTGGCTGAGGGAGAACGAGTATCTATGGCGGAAGGGACACAGGCTCTATCGAGACACCAAAAGGAAGCAGGCTGCTTGGAGAGAGAAGGCAGGGAGCCTGGGCTACACTTCGGAGGTGCTCCTCGGCTGGTGGAAGCACATGCACACCTGGTACGGGAAGCTGCACCTCAAGAAATCTGGCCAGGCCGCGGTCAAGCTGATGGACAGAGAGACCTACGTGATGGCCAAGTGCAGCTTCTTGGAGGGTGAGATCGGCCACCAAGGAGCAGCCCCTCTCACAACCCTCTCTCTCAGGCAGCCTGCTGAGAGCCAGTCCTCTTCTGGCAAAGAGTCAGCTCCTGTGTCCAGGCAGGTATCTGTGGAGCGTGCCATGACGGAGACCCCCCTGACAGCTGTACTACCCATGGCGGAGCGCGTGGAGGACCCCCTGATGCAGTGGAAGCAAGGAGAGGGCACTTCCACCACAGCCCAACCCGCATCCACCCCCAGCTCCATCTCCACAGAAAGGCAGAGAGGGAAACCGGAGGGGCAGAGCCACACTGTCCTGCTGGAGATAAGAGACACCATCAGGAGCAGCGTAGATCTCCTCTCAGCTGGTGCACACTGATGCCCCATCCTCCAACCACAAGCCCTTCCTCACCTATGTGAACCAGACCCTCATGAACATGTCGGAACCCCAGTGCCAGGTGGTGAAAGACAGGATCACCGATCTTCTTCACAACCCTCCAGACCAAGATGAACCTGCTTTCACCCAGTCCAGGCCTGCTCTTCCACCCCAGGTGATGTCACTGCCCTTCCAAGGATTTCCACAGACCCTCCCCTACCAAGGCTATGGCTACCAGGAGCTCCAGCAGCACAGGCAGCCCTTCCCGGCACAGTCCAGGCACAGGTTCATCGGATGCCACCGGTGCCACTGATACCACTGATGCCACCGATGCCACCGATGCCACCCACGCCACCGATGCCAGCCATGCCACAGATGCCACCCACGCCACCAATGCCACCAATGCCAATCCTCACCCAGCTGCAGACCAGACAGCCCCACTACACTGCTCCTTCCTCCACCCCACAGCCAAGCCCGGCCTCAGTACATCTGTCATCGGTATTGGGGCTGACACCCCATGTCATGGAGTAAGGGGCTCTCAACAGCACGGGGCTGAGCCAGCTGACTGAGAGCTTCCTCAACACACCATCCCCTGCTGTCCTCTCAGGGACAGGCACCGCAGTGGCGCCTCAGACCAGCACTCCAGCAGCAGCCACCTCCACAGCACCTGGACCCTTCACCCCTGAGACTGGACACACCTCTGAGTAACCAAGAGGAGTGCCAGAGAATGGGTGGCTACCTGTTGACTTTATTTTTGCTTTGGACACTTGACTTGGGTCATTTTACTTTTACAACTTGTTATTAATAAAGATTATCTTTGCTTCACACACTTGCTTCATTTATTTTTGTAAATAAAGTCTTGGTGGAAACTTTTAGAAATGCTTTAAGCCTTTGCATGCTTGTGGGATGGGTTAAGATAGCAGTGGGATGGGCAGGGATACCTGTGCGATGGGTTAAGATAGCAGTGGGATGGGCAGGGATACCTGTGGAATGGGTAATAGCTGTGGAATGGGCAGGGATACCTGTGGGATGGGTAATAGCTGTGGGATGGGCAGGGATACCTTTGGGATGGGTAATAGCTGTGGGATAGAAAAACCTCCAGTGCAAGCATAGTGGGACTGTATGGTCCATGATCCTCCTCACGGTCTGTAGGCGATGCTGCATAGTGGTGAGAAGTACCTGGAACCTGTTGGCCAGGATGCCAAAGGCGTTATCCACCACCCGCCTTGCCCTGGACAGCCTGTAGTTGAAGATCCTCTCTTCACGGGTGAGGATTCTGGAAGTGTAGGGCTTCATGAGGTAGGTTTTGAGGGAGAAGGCGTCATCCCCCACGATGAACTAGGGCACATCTTGCGTGTTGTTGGGCAGGGGGTCTGGATCTGGGAAGCCCATGATGAGGTTGCATTCCAGCCCCTCCTTGAGGTCACTGGCATTGTATACCTGGGCATCTGAAGCTGACCCGTTGCCTGAAGCATCGATGTACATGAACTTGTAGTCAACAATGACCATGGCGAAGAGGATGATGCTGAAGAAGCCCTTGTAGTTGGAATAAGTGGACCCCGACTTGGCTGGAGCTTTGCAGGCCACGTGCTTGCCATCTATGGCTCCAACGGTGTGGGGGAAGTTCCACTTCTGATACCACTGCTCTGCAACTTTCTTCCAGCCTTCTTCAGTGGAGGGGCACTGGAGGAGCTCCTCCAGGTATTCTTCAATGATGGCCTGCACCACTTCTCTGACCACAATGCTGATGGTGTTGTGTGGCACCCTCCAGCCATACTGCATGCTCCTGTAGGTGGTCCCAGAGGCCAGGTGACGCAGAGTCAGTGCCACCTTGAGCCCAGGGTCCAGGCTGGGCTGGAAGTTGGTGCTCTGCTTGGTAAACCGGGGTCTCAGCCGCTCCACAACTTCATCAAACATGGCTGGAGGCATCCTTATGAAGTTCTGGAATGCACGAGGGTCTTCATTCCTCAGCTCCACCATCAGCTTGTTGTACAGTCCATACTCTGCTCTTCTCCCGATCCATCTTCGGACCCAGACACTTCTTGGCTGCCTCCTTTTCTTCCCATAGAACAGTTGAAAGAGCTTGTAGATGGCTTCGCACTGTTGCAGAACGATGGTGGCTACCAAAAGGACTGTGTTACGATCCATGGTGGACATCAATGGATGCTGTGGAAGAGCAAGAGCCAGATGAAGGCTGCAGAGGTCTGCACTGCAGGGCTGCTGGACTGAAAGTGAAATCCAGGTGAGTTCCTCCCCCTTTTTATAGGCAATATAGGTTTTCCACTATGTGTCCTTTTGCATCCTCTAGGCATCCTCTAGACATCCTTAATATCCGAGATAGGTCCCCTCTGCGAATGGTTTTTCCGTTTTAAATGCTTTCTTTGCAAGCTGCATCCACTTTCATCCTTTCTCCCTTCGTGCTACTAACGCTGCGTGTCCATTCCATGTCCGTTTCGCTTCCTCCCTGTGTCCATTTTCCGCTGGAGCGGATTTGAATTGCGCGGATGCGCAGCGGATGTCTAGCGGATATAGCGGACGCGTAATGGATGACGACGGATGTAGAACGGATGTTCCCCGTATGCGTTGCGGATGCAGAACGGACGCGTTGGATACATTTTCCACTCAAAAAGGTTTGAGCAGCTCAAAACTTTTTGAGCGGATGGAACCTCAGTCAATGGATGCTGGACGGATAGAGAGGATGAAAAACGTATGCAGTGAGTACAGAACGGATGAATCGCATTAACCAACGGATGGCAAGTGTTTAAAGAGTGCAAATGACAAACTGTCTGTGAGGAGTATATTTCATTCCATTCCACCATCCTGTCATAGTTGAAGAAGCTTCTTGGATGAGAAGTGAAGTATCTTCAATGAAAAACCAGAAAGTCCAGTTGCCTCTTTGAAAAAGCACCTTTGGTACTTCCATGCAAATTTTTGGGGTGTCAACTAGGGTTACAATATTCCCATGTTGATAAAAATGTTCATAAAAATTGCTTTCAAGTAATGTAGCCAAGTCAAGTTCAATTCCTATGTAGAATTGAATAGAATAACAGAGTTGGAAAGGATCTTGGGGGTCTTCTAGTAAAACCCCCTGCTCAAGCAGGAGACTTATACCATTTCAGACAACTAGCTATCCAATCTTTTCTTAAAAACCCACAACTTCTGGTGGCAGACCATTCCACTGATTAATTATTCCCACTGTCAGGAAATGTCTCCTTATTTCTAGGTTGGTTTATTCCTTCATGAGTTTCCATCCTTTGGTTCTTGGACAGCCTTTAGGTGCCTTGGAGAATAGATTGACTTCCTCTTACTTGTGGCTTCCTGGTCATATCCTTGTTATCTTGGCAGCAGTCAGTGGTGGGATGCAAATCTCTTTACTCCTGGTTCTGTGAGCACACATGGAACATTCTAAAATGGGCAATTTTAAGCTTGAAAACTTACGGTCAGTGCTGGTGAGTAAAACAGCTGATGGGTGGCAATCCACTCTGCCACATGAATTAGCTGAGCTACAAAGGGAATATAGGACAGGAAAGGGTGAGGGCAGTGGATGGAGCCAACTGCGGACAGGCGCTAGTGGATCGCTAGATCCAGTGCGAATCAGCAGTATACCACCACTGTCAACAGTACATAAAAAGGTGGGCCATTATCTTCTTCTAGGAAGATGCTGCTTTCAAATTCCCAGTCTAACTTATACCAGTTCCCATTTAAAAATAGTTAGAAAATTATAATTTCCATGTTAGTTTGTGTTCATCACATGCTTAGACGGGGATTGGTGGGTTGGACTATATGACCTACAACAGGGATGTCAAACTCACAGCACACAAGCCAGATGCATCACATGGTAGGGTTCCAGAAAAACCCAACTCCAATTAAAAACTCTGAGACAGGCATTTTCTCAAAGTTTCCTTTTATTAGAGTAGGTATACTGGCACATCTGGGAAACCCCAACTCTGAGAGAGTTCCTGGTTTTCCCTTAATAATTCAAAAGTCAAAACCCAGTTCCTGCACCCATCAGTCCATCATATGGTCCAATCACCAACTATCCCAACTTGAGATATCCTTTCAACCACTCTCCTCCAGGTGCAGGAATAACATGACCTTTACTGAAAAGAAGAATGATATAATGTCTATCTAACTACCAACACTCTAAAAATCCCCCCTCCTACTTTCCCAGGCACAGGAATGTGGCAGCGTGGAAGCTTCAGGTTCTAATATGGCTTCCAAAGCTGACACACTGGCCACACCCATGTGAAGAGGAAAAAAGTTGCGTGACAATGACATTACACCATGAGTTTGACATCCCTGAAGTTCCCTTCCAACTCTGTTATTCTGTTATTAGTTTGGTCCCTCAATTTACAGCAGGCCAAACATACATGTACTCTCATTTCAATCACTATCAGTTATTGTTTATTGATTAAAACTCAATAAATATCAAAATATTAACATTTAAAAATGGAATAAAAGGTAGATACAAGCAAGGAGGCATGAATAACAGACAAAAATTATCTATAAATCTTGGGAAATAAGGAAAGAGATGCTGCCTAGGGCAGCAGTTCCTAACCTTTGTGGCTTGGTGGCCTGGCTGGGGAGGGAGAGGGAACTGGCTTGCGTGAGCAATGGGCCAGTGTACAGATGTACACAGCTCCACTCACATGAGCAGTTCTGTGCTTGTGCATGAGCACCAGCCTGCCCCTTACACAAGTGGAGGTGCATGCACATAGGTGGGTGCCAGCCTGCTTCTCATGCAGCCCAGTATCAAATAGGTCATGGCCCTGAAGGGGCCATGGCCTGGGAGTTGGGGATCTCTGGCCGAAGGAATAATCAGATAAGAGTAGGCCTAGCCCATAAGTACATAACGTGCAGGGAGACTGACTCAGAAAGGAACATCTCTAACTTCTCAGATTGCAAATAAGTGGCAGGAGATTTGTACAGTATTATTAGACTTGCAAGAGTAATGTCACCCTTCCAGGTTAAATCAGACAATAAACACAACTAATTCTAATTAATTAATCAGAGCTAATCCTACATTACTGTAAAGCTTCAGTAACAGAATCTTGCAGGCCCAATAGTATGAATTTCCTGCTGTCACTTTTACAGTCTGGGATGATAGAAAAATCCCTTTCCGAGTCCTTTTCTCTTCCTGTTCTGCAGCCACAGGTAGGCCCTCTTATTCCCTATGTAGCATCCTTTCTCCTGTTTCCAAAGTTGTTCTTACACACTATTACATGCAATTTGATAAATGCCGATGATGCGTGTGTGCGCACAAAATTAGTACTGCTTAGCATCTGAAATGAGCAAAAATCATTTCATGTTCTCACCTAGTTGATCTTGTTTGATTTTAGATACTTCAGATCTGGCTTAATGTCAGCTGTTCCAACTTGGTCAATTTGAAAAGAAAGGCTCTCTAATCCATTATTAATAAAAATACACTTTACCAGAGCCAAGTGTTTATAGAGTAGCAAAACTGGATCTGAAGTTTTGTACCCAATGCAACTGATTAACTTTTCTCTTCTCCCCACCTTTCTCCTAGCTATGTTTTAACTATCCATCTACATTCAACCAAATTGTTTGGTAACAGTCCCTAGCTTGGCAGGCTAGATTCCATGACTTTGGAAAGGTTAGTGGCTGCCAAGGGATGGCACCAAAAATAGGTTTGATTCCCCCTTATCTCAACCTCCCTTCTACCTCCCTTCAGGCCCCTCCCCCCATTGCCTATGGTAGGCTGACATCTGGCGAAGCACGGCTAGTGTAGCAGGATGGCAGTGCTGACATTAAATGAGTTCAGGGCTGATGAGTAATTGGATGAAGATGATCAGAGAATTCCAGAGCTGTAGTTACAGGGAAGATGAATGGACAAAATCCTGGACAAAAGCACTAGTAAATTCCTTTTGTAATACTGCCAAGATAAAATCATTGTCACTCCAAATCATCTTGAAGGTTTCTTTACTCCATAGTGTCCAGATTGCAGTTAATAGATTTTTGTTCATAACAGTTTCTCATTCTAGGCACTTTATATTTACAAGCCTAAGCTAGGAACAAGACAAATAACAAACAAGAGCAAACATCATTTTCATAGCTAAGAGATATACCTATTGCTTTTGAAAAGGATGAAGATAGTGCAAAGTAGCATCATATATGTAAATACAATTGGAAGATAAATAGTTTATTTATTTATTTTTTATTTATTTGTCAAGCAAGTATTAGATAACAGGTATAAGTATAAACATGGTTATGAATACATGAAATGGATACGTATAAAAAAGAAACACTAGGACAGGGACGGTAGGCACTTATTCATGCCCCCTACAGACCTCTTAGGAAAGGGGTGAGATCAATAGTAGACAGTCTAAGGTTAAAGTTTTTGGGGTTTGGGGAACAAACCACAGAGTCAGGTAGAGTATTCCAGACATTGACCACTCTGTTGCTGAAGTCGTATTTCCTGCAATCAAGTTTGATGCTGTTTACCTTGAGTTTGTATCTCTTGTGTGCTCTTGTATTGTTGTGGTTGAAGCTGAAGTATTTATTGATAGGTAGGACATTACAGTAGATAATTTTATGGACTATACTTAGATTGGACTGAAGGCGGCATAGTTCTAGGTTTTCTAGGTCTAAAATTTCAAGTCTGGTAGCAAAAGGTATTCTGCAATGAGTAGAGGAGTGGAGAACTCTTTTCATGAAATATTTCTGGACTTTCTCAACTGTATTAATATCTAATAGGTGATGTGGGTTCCAGACTGATGAGTTCCAATCCATTGTTGAAATCCAAAGTTACACTGTTGGGCTTCAGAATGATGGGACCCTGAACTAATACACATCATTTAAATGATGCTCTTCTGGGAAAAGCAACATTATTCAAAATACAGAATAAGTAAGATGTCACCATAAGGGTCCATAAACCTTTAAATTTGACTCCCCCTGCCTCCATCATATCATTGGTCAATTTAAGGTTTCTCATAGTGTAATACATTTTGGTAATATCAGTGAAGAGTAAAACTGGTTGTTTTCCTTTATCTTTTTTGCAGAGTTTAAGAATGTCCTGAACATTTCTTCAGTAGAGCAAGAAGTGATTATATTTACCTTATTAAATGCCTGAATGGAGCAAGGATCTTTCTTTTCTCTTTCATGTTAAAAGCATGCTTTTCATATTTGTAATAGTACAAGTTCTATTCTAACAATTATGGTGAATTCATTATATGACAACAAGTCAATGTTAACTCTTAGGGATCATGTAGATAGATTTTCTCCAGGATAAACTCCTCAAGTTGGTTGTTCAAGTCTCCCTATGGTTCACCTATCAATGCAATAACTACTGTAGGTCTATCCACCTAATTGCTGCTCATCCTCTTCTCTTTCCTTCCATATTTCCTAACATCAGTGGCTTCTCTAGAGACCCAGTCTTTGCATCATGGAACTAAAGTAGGATCATTTGAGCCTGATCACTTGAGTGTTAGTGAGAACTCAGAGTTGCTTCATTCAATCATCCATTGGTTTGTCCTTCTGGCTATCCATGTTATTCTCAGGAATCTTCTGCAACATTTGTTAGTTGATTAACCCTAACCCCAACCCCAACCCCAATCCCAAACCTAACACTAACACTAACACTAACACTAACACTAACACTAACACTAACACTAACACTAACACTAACACTAACACTAACACTAACACTAACCCCAATCCCAACCCTAACCCTAACCCTAACTCTAGCCCTAACTCTAACCTTAACCCTAACTCAACAACAACCCCAATCCTCACCTAACCCTAATCCTAACCCAATACCCATTCTAACCCCAACCAAATCCTAACCTAACCTTAACCTTAACTATAACCCAATACCAACCCCAACCCTCAACCTAACCTAACCCTAACTTTAACCCTAACCCTCCCTCACCCTAACAAGCCTAATACCAATCCTAACCGTAACCTTAACTCAATACCAACCCCCAATTCAACACTAACCCTAACTGTAACACTAACACTAATCCTACAAATTGTAAGTATTCTATTTAAAGCCATGTCTTATCTGCACATTCAGATTTCTTTCTTAACCTGATATTCAAAGAAATATTCTCTATAAAGATAGTTTTGACTTACAGCCATTCATTTAGGACCATTCGAAGTCACAATGGCATTGAAAAAAGTGACTTTTGATCATTTTTCACATTTACAACTGTTGCAGAGTCCCTGTGGTCATGGGTCAAAATTTGGGTTCTTGTCTTGTATTTATGACAGTTGTGCTGTCCCAGGCTGGTGGGGGGGGGACACCTTAAAGTGATCCTGAGACTTTACAGTAACATGGTCCATTTGTTTCAGAAATGTAATGTTTACAGTTATAGGAATAAATATTTGCACCAATAAAGGAAAATATTTATAGCTTGGGATGAAATGAAGTGTCTTGGGTACTTTTAAGTTTGTTTGTTGTCTTGAAGACATTTCATTACCCAAACTGAGTAACATCATCAGTGCTAGTGAGTATCACCCACCAACGAGTAGAACTGATGAAGTTATGTGGTTTGGGTAATAAAACGTCTGCAAGAAAACACTCAATCACATAAAGCAGCAAGGATTCCTCATAAGGACTTGTGTCACAATGAATGCAGAAGAGATATTGTTCCTGTAAAATATAAAGTATCAGTTGAACATGTGTATCATTCATATGCAAATAGTAAGAGAAGTACAACTTGTTTTAGTCATGGCACACATTTGATACTACAAAGTCAAGTTTGAAAATCTCTTATGCATTACAGTTAGTTGCTGAAACTAAAAGCTGAAGTCTTCACTCAGATCTGCTGCTGAAGTGGGAAAATACTTTAAACTGGTTGCCCAGCTGACAGCTCCCTATAAAAGGAGTACATGTTGTTCACATGTACACAATAAAGAGCTTTTTGTTGAAGATAACTTCTCATCCATTCACACCACGAATATTACCCTACTTACTAAGTATGCTTTTAAATATTTTTTTTCAAGAAATATATTGTCCGGTCAACTCAAGGTGGTGAATATTCTTAATCTTCCTACAAAAACCTTGTGAGATGGGTTGGGTGAGCAACAATGACTGGTCCAAAATCACCCAACCAACTTTCATCTCTAAGGTAGCCAAAAACCCAGTCTCCTGATTTCTAAGCCAGCTCCTCAACCATACTAGCTCTCCAAACTAAAGAACAGTTTTCTCAAAATGCTTACAAATTCTGGAAGCGTGCCAGAGCAAATGAGAAGATCTACCCCATTTTTTTGTGAAGCATTTGATCCATCTCTAAAAATCCTTCTTCAAGTGTTGATGGACAGTTCTTCACATAGCTTGATGACAATACTGTAGTGTTCTTTAGGGAAAGGAGACAACAAAACACAACTAGAGTGCTCCTTAGACAAATGATGATGCAACGTGACAATTGCACACTTCATCACATTTCTTGCAGTCATTTCAAAAGGAAACTGCCTTCACAATCACTGCAAATACATATTATTAGTTGGAAAAGTCCAAAACAAGGGGTGAGATTCATTAAAGGTGAACAAAGATTACAGGAAATATGATTGGAAAATAAGTAGTTCAACTATCATTTGTCAAATAAAGTTATTACTTGTCTGATGTAATTTATTTGATGATTGATAAACACTTGCCTAGCACCATTCAACAGTTCATGAAAAAAATCAGTGATGAATTCATCAAAGTCATTTTTAATTTCATTTGAGTACAAGATTGGCAGGCAGTTAGCTTGTAGTGGGTCGTCAGGTCAAACAAACTGTTCTTTAGTTTGGAGAGCTAGTATGGTTGAGGAGCTGGCTTAGAAATCAGGAGATTGGCTTTTTGGCTACCTTAGAGATGAAAGTTGGTTGGGTGATTTTGGACCAGTCATTGTTGCTCACCCAACCCATCTCACAAGGTTTTTGTAGGAAGATTAAGAATATTCACCACCTTGAGTTGACCAGACAATATATTTTAAAAAGTGGAAGAAGTAACAATACAAAGACCTTCAAGTAGAATTAAAATGACTGTGGCAAAAGAAAGCAAAGATGGTTACCAACAGTAATGAGCACCTTAGTTGCAATCCCAAACTTCTGGAGCACCACTTGAATACCACTGACATTGACAAAAATCACCATCTGTCAATTGCATAAGGCAGCTTTACTCAGAATGGCTTACATTTTTGTCTGAAATGGTATAATTTTTTCTGCCTAAGCAGGGGGTTGGACCTGAAGACCTCCAAGGTCCTTTCCAACTCTGTTATTCTATTCTACATCCTGTGATGACACTTTAAACAACATCAAAGAACAAAGCTGTTATCCTACATCCTTGGGAAGGACTCTGTAGGTGGATAAATTCTGTCTAAACATCTGGCTGGCTGTGCAACCAGCAATGATTATAAATCTTTGAAGATTGTCAGGGAATTACCCATATGTTTGAGCTGGAATTGCACAAAATTCAATTTAAACATTTGTATGTGATGTTCAGAGATGGCATTCAGCAGGTTCTGACCAGTTCTGGAGAACCAGTAGCAGAAATTTTGAGTAGTTCAGAGAACCGCAAATATCAGCTCTGACTGGAGATTTTACCGTATCCTTCCCCTGCTACACCCACCAAGCCACACCCACAGAACCAGTAGTAAAAAAAATTGAATCCCATCACTAGTGGTGTTTCCCTCTTTATATTTAAGAGGCTACTATGACCTTATCATCTTATTAGCAGCAGCTCTAAGTATGATTTCATCTGAAATTGGAGTACCAAAGCCAACATCTGTTTCTCTGCCATTGGGTAGGAGTGTGAAGGTCATCAAGCAGCATGAAGGGGGAAATTCCCCATAACCTGATTTACAAGTGAAGATCACACAATCTGCTTTAACCAAGTTTATCTGAACAGTGTTGAGGACATCCATGAGATTCTACCCATGAAGGAGGATACAAACCATTTTTCTGAAGTCATGCAATAAATCCTGATCTATAATATATCAAATGCCCATCATCTTATTTTGGATATTATGGGTTAGATTTTTTGCTTATTGTGAAAATGCAGTTAACAAAATAAAGGTCAGTGTGTGTCAGCTTTGTGGTTGGTTACTTCTCAGCTCTCATTTAAAAATGCAAACAGTGGTTTAAACCAGCATCTGCAAATACCTTCTATTAAAAAGACTTACTTGTGTTCAAGGGTCTTGATAGTTTGGCAGGCTTGGTTCAGGAATTTTTTTCTCTCCATAATCATCCTTCTCTCTAGGGTATTGTTGGAAGGGTATAAAAAAAAAATCAAGACAATATCTATGATCACACAAAGGCCATCCCTTTTTAACATGCATTTTGAATGAGACATATATATCATTGGACATGGGTTCAATCACATGGCATGGCATGGCCACCATCTTCTTTTTTCTTTTTCATTTTTCACCTTCCCTGGAGATACCACTGTTTGCTTCTCAGAGTAAACATGATGTCAATCATTGATCAACGGAAGAATGGCTTCTGGATATTTTGACATGTGCTATCACAGACTATCAGAAGCTGCTTAGAAGAAATTTGGGACAAAAATAAGATATAAATCTTGCAAGCAAATACAAGAGAAGCAGCTGTCCATTAGGGAATACAAATCAGTTGAAATCCATCTGGTTTTATGATTTACTGTTGGAGTTTTTTTTTTCTCTTTTTAATTTTAAAAATCCATGAAGGATATCAGGAATCTTTTAAAAAGCAATGAGTGAAGTGACTGGGTTTTTTACCCCTTGCTCCCTCCTTTTTAAAACAACAACAACACACAATTAAACTATTTTTAGCCAAACTATAACATATGATTGCATTGGGAGATAATGTCATATATTTGCAATGAGTATTATAAGATTGAACACATACGGGACACACAACTGCTCAAGAATGCAAGACCCCACCTCAGCTATTCCATTCAGAAAATAACATAAGACCAAACTTTATGGATCTTCACAGATTGTTTTTTAGATGATATCTTCACAATTTTTTATAGGTTGCATATGGCTGCCTTTCAAGGCTTAGGGGGAAAAAGATAGATATTTGGAATGAAGGAGAAATAAGAAAAAAAGCTTATTTCAAATAGAGTTCCAAATGCTGTCAATATTTGATATCTTTGAGAAGCCACTCAGATCCCAGTGCTAGAATAATTCAACTACCCTGTGAAAAATAGAAATATTGTGGAGGCTCTGAGCAGCACCCAGAGCCAGATTATTTCTGTTGGTGATGTAAAAAATTTGAGAAGTCATTAATTCATGATTCAATGCTATAAATCACTGGCATTGTTTTGGGACAATATTTGAAGGTGCATAATGGAGACATGTTTTAGTGTTAAATATGCTAAATTTTTGTTAAATTATGTCCCAAATCATTGGAATTTGACTATTTTTTAAGCAGTTATGATTCTCAGGCATAGGGTATTGTTAAGATAATTAGTTTGAGAAATTGGAGAAATAGTAATATTCCTAATATTAAGGGTTAGATTCAAATGATGTATCATGTAAGCATTTTTGCAAAGATAGTTTTACATAATAATTCAAAAATGACTCAAAATCTTTGGCACAAGTGTTTATGATATTTTATGTCATACAATAATTAATTATTATTTTTTCCTTTGCAGTAGATTTATAAATCTCTTTGACATTTGATTAAGAGGTGACATATCTCAATAAATATCCCCTTTTATATTGTTTTATTATGATTTTGTAGTTTATTTATTCGAATTTGTCAAACAAAAACAAGAACAAGAATAAAAGAATAAAAATACAATGACAGGGGCGATAGCAGGGGTGGGTTTTCACTGGTTCTGTCCACCTCTGTAGAACTGATAGCTCTGAAGAGCAGCAGACATAGAACTGATTCTATGTCTGCTGATATTTTGGCCCACCCGCCCACTTGGGCTCTTACCCGATCTTTATTTCCTGATTTTTTCAACTTCAGCTGCCGAATGAGGCACAGCTGCAGTTAAAAAAGCAGGAAAAGAGGGCTGTTTCAAAGGCTGCATCTCTGCACACAGCATGCTGATGACGATTTACAGGTGCACGGCTCGCAGCCTGCAGGAAAGCTCATAAATCCCAAATCGGTGGTTAACCCTGTCATATCCCACCCCTGGGCGATAGGCACGTTGGTTCACTTATGCACGCCCCCTCTAATAACCACTTAAGTAGGATGTAAGGTCCATTCAATTTGTGACTGAAACCGTGAATAGTTATTGGTGGCTTTCCCCCTTCTTTTGGTACTTTGTCATTTTTCTATCTCTTTCTTTAAAAGTGGCTCAGAAATAATAAATGAATAAACACATTTTAAAAATATCCCCCCCCCCTTTCAAACTCTTAAGCGATTTCCATCCAGCTTAGGAACAAATTCACATAGTTTGTCAACTTCTTCGTAAAAAAAAAAAAATGATAATCAGGCAAACAGGGATTGAAAGATTAGGCCTCAGGGCTCTGTCTCGATGAGACACTTTGTCTAGACAAGCAATTTGTAAGTCACTGTGTTGAAATGCTCTGCCTCAGGATAATAACCCCTCAAAAGTTGACTCTCGTATGCATCAACCAGCAATGCTTCGAGGTGTGCACAGAAGCATTTTTCTTACTCTAAGACAAGTGACACCCAGAGCTGTTCCATTCTCATATTGGGAAGCCGAGGGCCATTTCACTTCACCAAAGTACCAAGGTACTTCACAAGAGGCACTCTGACATTTCATCAAGGAAACACGGCCTTGGGAAGTTCCTCACATTCCAACTCAAAGCAGATCATTCTCACAGTTTTGCCTTCCCCCACAGTCTTTTAAAACAAAAACCATCAATGCTTTCCTTTTTGTTTTCTGAAGGTACAGGTAGTCCTCAACTGTCAACTCTGAAGCAAACCTGACTGAAGCCATCCTGTGCTTCCTCATAGTTGCCCTGAAGCCTGAGAGAAGGTGTTGGAAGAAATATCCTTCTGGGTTCAATTCCAAGTGGGGAAAAAGACACTGGAAACATGGAGGCTGCTTGGAAAGATGGTTTAATGGTAGACAGGATCACATGCTTGGGAGCTCTTGGGCAAAGAAAAAGGAAAGAGATGCTGAGATTCCCTGGGTTTTATGCCCTCTCTGGCTTTGAATTTTCTGGGGCACAGGAAGAATATCCAGATTGGTTGCTGACAGAGGTTGTAGCTAGCTTTTTAGGTTGTCTGTGTGCTAAGTTTGGTTGAAACTTGGTGGGTGGTGCAATGAAGGGAAATTCAATGGCTCTGCCTGAAGGAGATAGATCTTTGTTACATAGAATAGACTGGGCCAGGCCTTAATGACTCATTAACAAAGGTGGGAGGGCTGAGTTTCTGCCTCTCTGAGTTTCTATTTTTCTTTTAGGGGAAATATTCTGCCTTTTTAGTATATCCTAAAATCTTTCATTTTTCTAGGAGAAGAGTGTGTTTTACTTCTAACAAGGGGAAAGGACGGGGGAAGTAAATAGCTCAGCTAACAGTCAAAATAAAAAGTTTTCCTGTGGTTAGAAAGGATTTTTTCCCCCTTTTTTTCTAATATAATGATGGCCTGATTAAAAACTAGAATAGAGGTAGAAATAATACACACTTTTATATAAAGGAATAGTTAGATGGAAAGATTGAAGGATGAAAGGTGGTATTATTATGTATGTTTAAGTAATGTGATGATTGCTATTAAAGTGGCATATTGAAACATTGAATAACCAAATAATGAAGACTATATCTTAATATAAACATGTGTATTAACACTAGGATTAGTTATGGTGGTCTCACTAGAAGCTAAAATAGAGGTAGAAATAAGAAATAGGGGGAATATTAGCAAATATAACTTTTATATAATAAAGTATAAGCAATAACTAGATGGAAAGATTAGAGGCTCAAAGATAGTGCTACTATGCATGCTTAAATAATATACTTGGCATTAAAATGGAACATTGAAATAGTGAGTGGCTACTTTAAAAGTAACATGTATGTTAATACTAGGATTACATGAATTTGATTAATGTAGCAAATATTATTAATATTATTACTGTTACTTGCATCAAAATGAATTGTATCTAGAGGCCACACTGTTCATGTATTGATATTGATGTATATTTAAAAATAAAAATCCAATAATACTAAACCAAAAAGATTCCTGTGGGAACCAAGGTCATCATAACAGGTGGCTGTTGAAGGAGGAGAGGATGCTGCCAGCTATATTCATTGGACAATGTGACTGGTGACATCTGGGAGAGGGTGGAGTTTTACTCTTTTAATTAGGTGAAAACTGTAGGAACTTTCAGAGTTGGTTTTCACTGGCTATATCAATATGATGTATCCAATAAACATGTTCTTTGAGGAATCTACCTGCCTTGGAGTTCTGCTTTCAATGGGTGGGTTACTCGGAACACTGACACTGAACTTATGACCCTAATGGACCTGCCCATTGTGGCTGTGAATCATGATGGTCATGAAGCAGAGCATGCACATGACAGATGCAATTTTACAAACTTTATTGCAACAGTTCTTAAGCAAACCCATTGTTCACCCTGGTGTATTTTTGTGCTGAAAAAGCAGAAGGCAAAAAATGTCATAAATTCTAGGTGTGACTGCGGGACGCTGTAAATGGCAGTAAATACAAGCCAGTTGTTGAGCAAGTGAAATGTGATCACGTGGCCATAAGGGCAGGAGACCATCAGAACTTTGAAATCGGGTCATAAGTCCCTTTTCCAGGCTCCCTCATGACTTTGAATAGTCACTAAGCAACTGATTGTAAATCAAGGACTGCCTGCATTTGCAAATGTTCGAAGGCTCATGTAAACACAATAAACACTACAAAATGGTCAGCTCTTCCTGGGAGGTTTACAAACAAGGTAGTGCTTCTGTCTGAATGATTTCCCTTTATATTTTGACAAATGAAAAAGGTGAACTGGGTCCCGCTGTCAGATGAAGGACAAATTAGGAATTGAAGAACAAATCAGAATGTCACAGAATTGGCAGAATTCTGGAGTTTGACAGAAAATCAAAAGGTGAAAACTGGGAAACTGAGTAAGCCGTATCCTAGTTAATTTATCAATTGATTGTTTTCAGATTATTATCAGGAGGAAATTTTAGGATGCTTTTATCAGTGGTTAGCCACCTAGGGTTACTACCTTGAAGTAGGCAGCTACATCAACATAAATAAATAAAATCTAATGTGCTATTATTGGTTGTCTTTGTTTTCTGACTGCCTTCTACTACAGCAACTGTTCATGGTTACAGTGGTGATGGTAACTTCGGGACCAATCTTGCATTTATGTCACATGCAGGCTGTAAACCACAGGAAACCTGAAATAAGTTTATAAGCACAGTCAGTTTCACTTAAAGGTCACTTTATTTAATGACCAGGTTGCCAGTTCCAGCTGTGGTTGCTAAATGAGGACTACCTATACTTTTCTATGCTGCCCAGGAAAAGGGAAAAAAAATAAGAGTTTGTCATTCATCTGAACAGTAGAAAATAATGGCTAGTTCAGCAAATGGCTAGTTCAGTGGTTCAAACGAGTTGTGGGCTTACTCTGATGTGTGAATCTTTAGAGCAACTAAAGTTGCTGCTTCTAAATGGTCATTTTTATGGGGCACCCAAAAGAAAGATTTAGGAGAAATATTGTAAATCTTCTAGGCAAATGTGAACATACAAAAAAAGATGTTGAGAGCATAGAAAGAGTATAAAAAAGAACAAACAAACAAGATAAGTAGTCTGGAGTCTAAACTATATGGTAAATGACTGGGGAAGGCAGGTACACCTAGTTTCTAGGAATTGGGTGACAGCAATCTTCCAGGATTTGAGGGGCTGTCATAGAGAAAAGAGGGACAACCTATTCTCCAAAGCACCAGGAAATAAGACAAGAAGTCACAGGTGGAAGTTTATTAAAGAGAAATCCAACTTAAAACCATGGAGAAATTTCCTGACAGTGAGGACAATTAATCAGTTGTCCTGTAGGTGCTTCATCACTAGAAGTTTGAAGAAGAGACTAGACAACAATTTGTCTGGAATGATAGAGGGTCTATTGCTTGAGCAGGTGGTTGGACTAGAAGACCACCAAAGTCCCTTCCAAATCCTATTATTCTATGTTCTATGTGTGACCCAGAGCAAGAATCCATACTCCACCCTTGACTAATAGCTGCCTAACCTTTGTTTGACAACCCTTAGCAATGTCTCCATCATTGCAGGAGGCCATCTGTTCCACTGTGCATCATCTCCCATGGTTGGGAAATTCCTCCTTATTTACATCAACAGTGTGTGTGTGTGTGTGGCTTTAAGCCCAAATGGCAAAAGTATGAACTACAGTACTGATCTTGTGGTATGCATTCATCTCTGGGAACTGACAGGATCAAATCTCTGTAGGCAATTCTATTCTGATCCCTTGTCACACTCATCCCCCTAAATTATCTTTATAGCAACGACTCTTTTAAGAGTGTGACTTTGTGACCGGAGAAGCTAATAAGCTCACCAACATAACTCCTAATGGACTATATACCCAATCGATATTCCGAACTCATTTGTCACATTGCAAATCAGGTTCATTTGTCTGAGATATAGTGCCAGAGAGCACTAAACACACATTGCTGTTGTTTCATTGTTCTTATTAATTAGATTTATATTTTGCCTTTCTTCCTAGAATGCCAAGTGGCATCCATAGCTCCCCTTTCCAAGTGGTACCTCTTTCTTCCCTTCCTCTTTTCCAACAACTAGCCCAGGAAGGAAGGTTGGATTGAACCAATGTTTCTCAACCATGGCAACTTTAAGACATGTGGACTTCTGCCTGTTGAGTGGGAACTGAAGTCCAAATATCTTCAAGTTGCCAAGGCTGAAAACACTGGACTGAACAATAGGAACTGGTCTATGGTCTCCCAGTGAAACTTTATGACTGGTGTGATCTCTAATCAAAGAGAGAAGCAACCTAGAACTAAGGAGAAACTTCATGACAGAACAGTTACCCAATAGAACAGCTTGCTTTCAGAAGTTGTGGGGGCTCCATCACAGAAGGTATCTAAGAACTTGACACTTGTATCCTAACAATTTATATTGATTGTTTCCTAGTATGATTCAATTGCTTTTTGTACTGTATGACTATTATTAAGTGTTGTACCTTATGATTCTTGACTCTTGATGAATGTATCATTTCTTTTATGTACACTGAGAACATATGCACCAAGACAAATTCCTTTGTGTGTCCAATCACACTTGACCAATAAAGAATTCTATTCCATTCTATTCTATTCTATTCTATTCTATTCTATTCTATTCTGTTCTGTTCTGTTCTGTTCTGTTCTGTTCTGTTCTGTTCTACTCTACTCTACTCTACTCTACTCTACTCTACTCTACTCTACTCTACTTTACTCTATATTCTATTCTATTCTATGAAGAGATTAGACAGCCATTTATCCAGAATGGTATAGGGTCTCCTGTTTGAGGAAGAGGTTAGACGAGAAGACCTCCAAGGTCCTTTCTAACTCTGTTATTCTGTTATTCTCTTACCTTCAATGAAGTCTTCTCAGTCTAATGCAACTCCTTAACAGTTTTCCCCAGTGGCTTTCATTTTTCAGTTCATATAAACTTATACTTTTGAAGCAAAATCTCATAAATCATATCACTTGAGCCCCATTTTTTAATGGTGCCTTTTTGCACATTTTGGTTCCTCCTCCTGAATCAAATCAGGATATCTTCTTCATGTTAGAGAAGGTTGGTCCTGAGAAATAGGTGTAGGCCTCATATGATGTGTTATAAAATTTTAGAATTACAGTCTTGTGATGTCTGCTCCAGAAAAATGAAACTGACTGGAATTTCTTCTCTAATCTCAAAGAAGATTCCAAATACAGTGAGGGAAAGAATTAGGAAATAATTGTTAAGTAGGAGCCTTGGTAGCACAGTGGTTAAAGTGCAATATTGCAGGCAAACTGTACCCGCAGCCTGGAGTTCAATCCTGATTGGCTCAGGGTTGACTCAGCCTTCCTTCCTTCTGAAGTCAATAAAATGAGGACCCAGATTGTGGGAGGAAATATGCAAATAATGCTTCTTCTTTGTCAATCATTCAGACAGTGCTGTAAATCACGACAGGTTGGGTGGTATATAAACCTAAAATGCTATTGTTATTACTAATTCTTATTGAGGCTCTGCCTTGTGGCCAGATTGAAGCTCTTCAACCAAAGTGAAACTCTCATGCCATGACAGAGAAACTTCATTACAACAGAACATAGGAATTGGATCATAAGTATTACTAGGAAGTTCTGTCATAGCTTTAAACAGTTGCTAAATGAGCAATCATAAATCAAGGATTTTCTGTACTTTCCAGAGAATTTAGAGATTGTCTCTCTTTCTCCACCCCATCTGTATTTTGGATCCAGATTTTATTTATTAGACCATCGCAACATTTTTTATCCCCCTCCCAAGGTTATTCTCATATCCCATCACATCCCAACTGTTTTAATATTTATTTATGTGAATGTTGGATTTCTATCTGGAACATACTCGAGTTACGACTTCTTCATTTAAATTTCATCTTTTGTTCTGGTGAAATGCCTCAATGTCAAATAGACAGAAAGGTAGAATACAAAGACCATTATTATCATTATCATCATTACCATAATTAATATTCCTTGCAATCTCTGAAATTGCTATTGAGGAGAGAAAGATTGGATTTCTTGTATCGTGAGCCATTATGTCAAATCCTTTACGACAGAGATGGTGGGAAATGGGTTTAGTTCATGATCATGAATTTAGCTCATTTCTGTTCCTCCATAAATATACAAATTACATTGCAATTATTCTTTCGTGTCATATTTTTCTGCATATTTTGATCTCAAAATGGACATTTTAAGGGAAAGTCTTTACATAAACATGTATATTATACATTTATACATGAAAAATAAAAATGGTCTCTTTTGCATACAAACACACACACATATGCACAAGTTAATTTGGGGAGTAAGATATGTATGAATTTAGGAAAAAAATCACAATAACTAGGAAAATGGAATGAAAAATTGGTGGGATAAAGAAGGGGAAAAAATGAACAAGTTTAACTGGAGGGATTTGTCTCCTGTAACTAGGGCATTGGGATTAATATTTAAAAATATATGTATACAGATTTGATTTTTTTAAAATGCCTGTTCAAAAGTCCTACCCTTTCCAGGAGGTTCTTGTACCATTGATGATTCAACCACTTATGAAAAATGCACATCGTTGGAATACATCTTGTACAAAAAAAATAATAATCATGTTTTCAATAAAATCTCTTTAAGAATACAGTTGATGGAAGCTTTACAGCACAGCTGTGTTCCTTAACCTCGGCTGGTTTAAGATATATGGACTCCCAAAATTCAGTTCAATTCAATTCAATTCAATTCAGACTCCTAGAAATGAACTGCAAAATCCAGATGGCTAGTAGAAGGCAATAAATATTTGAATTCCTTGTACCACTGCTACCATACACTGCCATCCAGATATTTGCAGATCAGATCTGGTAATCCTAAATTTCATTCTCAACAAATCTAATAATTTGCAAAACCAGTGACCAAATAAGCAACGAGCTTTGGGTCAAAGACAGCAACTCGACAAAAATTGTCCAGAAGCTGTCAAATTTGAACTGAAAAATGAAACTTGGTTTTCACAACCTAATTCATTGCAGAGTAGAGTGGTTGAAAGATTGGTGGTTTCTCAACTAGAAGAAGTGGATTATCTCAATCCATTTCAAATTGGATATGGGGTTAAATCTGTTTTAGTCATTCTAATGAATGCTCTTTGAATGAGTAGAAACAGACTATCGGTTCTTCCTGACTTCTAAATCTCTCAAGTCAATTGACTATAAGTTTCTTGATCACCAAAGATATTTAGGATTTGGAGGTAAATTTTGTTGTGGGTCTCTTGTTCCTGTCTTTTGGACAGATTTCAGTGTGGTATTGTCAAGGTTGTAGCAATGTTGTTCAATATTTACATGAAAAATCAGGGAAAATCATCAGATGATTTAAAACTGGATGCTATAATTATCCTTGTGACACCCACATTGATTTTCTTAGACCTCTTCAGGAAATAGTAAAGGTAAAGTTTCCCCTCGCATATGTGTGCTAGTCGTTTGCAGATCAGTGTTCATCTCCATTACAAAGCTGAAAAGCCAGCACTATCTGAAGACATCTCTGTAATCATATGGCCAGCATGACTAAATGCCAAAGGCACACAGAACACTGTTACCTTCCCACCAAAGTGGTCCCTATTTTCTACTTGCATTTTTTACATGCTTTCAAACTGCTAGGTTGGCAGAAGCTGGGACAAGTAATGGGAGTTCACTCCGTTACATGGCACTAGGGATTCAAACCACCAAACTGCCGACCTTTCTGATTGACAAGCTCAGTGTCTTAGCCACATCCCTGAGCTGCCACATCCCTTCAGGAAATAGAGTGGAGTGAAAATTTAGGGAGTCACTCAGGAAATAGAGTGACTCCTTAAAAGCCTGCCCCTATCAGTAATCAACTAGATGAGGCATAGAAAACTGAATCTGAATTTGAAACAGGGTAGACATGCTGATTTTTGAAGAAGCAGCTGTCTGGAGAAGTGATTGATCCTCCTCTCTTGAATGGGTCACGCTCTCTCAGAAAGACATGATTGAAAATGCCACTGAGCCCAAATCTCTCTCTAGTTCCCTTGAGCCAGCACGTAGAATTATAAAATTACAGAGTTGGAAGGGACCTTGGAGGTCCAACCTCCTTACCAGGCAGGAGTCTTTATTTTATGCTGGACAAATGGTTGCCCAGTCTTTTCTTGAAAACCTCCAGTGATGGAGCATCCACAACCTCAGGAAATAAGCTTTTCCATTGACTACATTGTTCTCACTCTTAGGGAATTTCAAACACTAAAATGGCTCCATATGGAGTGGAATCATATTGTACGACCCAATACAAATAATCAAGGCTCACTGCAGTATTTATTGTTAACAGTGCACACTGGAGAGGTTCTTCTCCAAAATAATAGTGTGAGACATATTCCTGAAGACAAAGTAAAAGATAAAGGCTTCCCTGTCCAGTCTTGTCCAACTCTGGGGCATGGTGCTCATCAGAGTTAACTTGGGAATTTATCTTTACTTCCAGGTTGAATCTTCCTTTGGTGAATATCTATCCATTGCTCCTTGTCCTACCCTCAGGTTCTTTGGAGAATAAATAGACCCTTTTTTCTCTGTGACAGACCTTCAAACATAAGCCTTCTCTTTGTTAGGCCAAACATACCCAGTTCCCATATTTATTCATGGTTTAGCCTCCAGATACCTTATCATCATTGTTGCTCTTCTCTCACTCTCTCCAGGGTCTCAGCATCTTTTCAAATGCCTGTTCTAAAGTCCCACCCTTTCCAGGAGTATTGTGGTACCCAGAACTGAATGCAGTATTCCAAGCATGGCCCCACTCGTGCAGTATAGAGCAGAGCTATGGAAAAGGAAGCCAGAGTTGTCTGAAGACATTTTCCGTGGTTATGTGACCAGCATGGCTGTACATCAAGATGCATGGAATGCTGTTAACTTCCCACTGAAGTGGTACCTATTTATATACTTGCATTTGCATGCTTTCAAATAGCTAGATGGACAGGAGCTGAGGCAAGGAACAGGAGCACACCTGTGATGCTCAGGTCTCAAACCAGGCCATCAGCTTTCCAGCTAACAAACTCAGCATCTTTATTTATTTGATTATTTTTGTTAGTTTTTATTGTTTTTATTTTTATTTTTTTGTTTTAAATATGGTTTTGCATTGTGTAAGTGAACTCGAGTTGTCATGGGTGAATAGGCACAATATAAATTAAACAAATCTTTAACCACTGAGCTATTTCACCATTTCTTGCAGACAAAGAAATGTCCTTATGTTTATACACTTCAGAAAGGAAAAGGAAATAATCCATTCTTATGTATTCATAAGCAATAATATAATGTATCTCAAATTACTCCCTGCCCTTTTATTATCTACAGAGAGCAATGATCTTAGTTAGAAGAAGCATTCACATCTTAAGATTTAAGGAGCTGCTCTGGGATTCTGATAAAAAATTACTACAGGCCACTGAGAGTTACAAGGACACATTCCTTATGTCTCAGTTTGTCTATTAAACAGTCCCATTTCTCTGATGAAACCCTCTATTTTGACTAGAATATTGTGTTCCACTATGGTGAAAATCCTTGCTTAGCAATGGAAATTTTGGGTATGATTGTCATATGTGCAAGACTACTTGATATATTGTTTCATTGACTGGTAGCTTCCCAGAGTTGTTTTTTAAGATTGGTGACTGTACCAACATAATAGATAAATGAGATAGATGGATGGTTGGATGATAGATAAAGATAAGATAGGATAGGATAAGATATAAGACATAAAATAAGATATGAGATATGAAATAGGTAAGAAGTAAGAGAGAGGAGAGGAGAGAGAGGAGAGATGATAGAGAGAGAGAGGAGAGGGAGAGGAGAGAGGGCATGGATAAACACTTGGACTTGAAACTTTTGTCTTGTAATTGTTTTTGGCCAAATACACAATGTAGGTGATTACCCTTAAAGCTAGGGATGGGCAACTATGATCCCTTTAAGACCTATGGATTTCAGCTCCCAACATTCCTGAACAAGCTGGCTCAGGAATTGAAGTCCACAGGTCATAAAGGGACCATAGTTGCCCACTCCTGCTTAAATTTGGCAACTTTTAAGATTCATGGACTTCAGCTCCCAGAATTCTACTTATTTATTATTCTACTTATTATTAATTATCTGTAACTGAGCCTTTTCAGCTGCTGCCCCTGTTCTCTAGCATGCATTCCCTGAAACATTGAAAGCTCAACATCTTTATTAGCTTTATAAAGCACCTGCAAAACATCTTTTTATATGAGCTTTTAAATGTTAATTATGACATTTTTAACTTAAAAAAAACTTTTTGTTTTAATTGATGTCTTAAGTGGCTGGTTTTGTGTGTTGGTTTTTAATCTGTTATCCCTATAATCTATTCAATGGCTTGGATAGCTGGTGCTACATCAAATCAAATAATGTACAGGTATGCAGTGCTTTATGGGCTAAGTGAGCCTGAAATTATGGCTGTAAATTGTGTTGGCCATGAAGCAGATCATCACATGACTATGTCCAATTTTACCCAACCATTTTTGTGCTGTCAGTAATGAATGGGACAGTCATTAAGCAAATTCATTAAAATCCATTTCTTTTTTCAGAAAATACAAGTAAATGTTGGTTTCTTGCCAAAAGCATTGTAAATTGTGATGATGTGCAAACAATTGTAAATGCAGGCTGGTTGCCAAGTGCCCAAAATGTGATCATGTGACCCTGAGCTAGTTTTATGTGTGTCCATCAAAACTTTGAAA
Organism: Laticauda colubrina; assembly: GCA_015471245.1. Classification (NCBI taxonomy): domain Eukaryota; kingdom Metazoa; phylum Chordata; class Lepidosauria; order Squamata; family Elapidae; genus Laticauda; species Laticauda colubrina. Next base: position 20,434,409 of record BLBF01000036.1, on the reverse strand, counting down.
CCAGGTTGTAAGTTGTTCTGGAGAGGTCTGCTTGTAACTTCAAATGTTCAGTAAGTGACCGATCAAGAACTACCAATAGTACAGGATAAAATATTGAATTGTGCCAAAATGATATCTTGCCTAATGCCCTGTCTTCCTATGCAACCAATAATGTGTATCAGAAATGTTTAGCAGTTAGTAGAATGTCTCAATTGATGTTCTGTTTCCAATGGTATTTAACACAGTAAGCCATCTGAATGTGGACATTCCTTTTATGCCATCAAAGCTAATAGCTGTTGATAGATCTTGAACATATCTTATGGCGATTGGTTCTGGAAATTAAAGAATTTAATTAAACAAATTGAACAACAGCTGCATTCACAACCATTTAACCTGATTACTGAATTAACCCAGTTTTCTGGGTTTATAGAATTCATTGCACAGAAATCAACCAAGCAGGATGCACATTGAGATAGGCCATAAAGAAACCAACAAAGATCAACACAAATCATTCTTAGCATATTATCCAGATGCAAACTCTTAAGTGTTTAAATAACCCGGCTAAATATGTCATGTGAGAACGTTCTTGACTTACCAGAATTTTAGATCTTGGATTATTTAATTGGACGTCCTGAGAGAAAGAAAAAGATTCTGTTTTAAAGAAGCTTTTTCTTTTTCTTCCACCAGCTGTGCTGAATTTAAATCAGCCAACAGTTAAGGAAGCCCATCAACACATGCCAAAATCATGACAAGGGATTTTGCTCCAAGTAGGAAACAGTGTGAGTTTTTGTTTGTTTGTTTTAAGCACATTTTCACAGGTCTTAATTCACTTTAAATTAAGACTGCATATTTCACATCCCACATACAATGAAGCAAAAATAATCCCTTTGCTTAATGGGAACCTGGGAGAAATATAGTTCATCATGAAAACATCCTCATTATTGATCATCAACTAATAATTGGAAATAGTGTCCTCTCTTTTTAAGACTGACAAAGGGCAGAAATTGGTCCAGGGCTTGTTCTAACAATGCAGAACCCGTCTCATTTATCAATTTGTTTAAATCAGTTATTTGCATAAGTTTTCAAACATTACGTTTCTTAAATATTCAATAACATTAGATATATTTTTCCTAAAGTACCAATCTTTTCATGGAAATTCCCTCCAATATTTTTTTTGTAAACATACTTTTCCCTGATGTTCTTTGTGATAATATTTTCCCTTTTTCACTCTTATTTTTTATATCTATACTTCTCCACCATATTGATTATGTATTATCAAGTCATTTTTGACTCCTAGCATCCAAACAAACACAATTTATTCCATAACCATCTTTTCTTTTTAGCCTGTTATTTAGACTCTTATGTTTCTTACACAACTCTACTGTGATGTATGCAATTTCAGAAACAATCTTTTATGGCTGTATCTTTCACAAACAAATTGGTTTAATGTGGGTGTGGGAAATTTCATGGGAGTAATACAGATGTTAGGGTCCATTCACTTCAATGGCAGAGTCCATGTTCTTGTGCTGCTGCAAATCTCTTCTTTAAAACTCCATGGTGGATTGCACTGGCATCCCTGGTACTTTACAACATTTCAGGATAATTCTTGCTCCTTTTTGAACTAGTAGCATGAAGTCGATAACAATATGGTATGCTTGGTATGAAGAACACATTCTGCAAAAAGTTTATAAAATGTCCTTTTCCAGAACTCCAGAGCACTTGAAACTTCCAAATGAGGCTGTGATAGATATCTCATGCTACCTTCATGGAAGATGACTGGGTTTTTTTCATTAAATCTTTTGATATGGTATTCCATATTAATATATTACCTCATTTCCAAGATTGTGTGCATTCAAATAAAAGAATATCAAAAGTTTCATCTCTGAACTTCAAATATAATTTGCTGGTCCTGTATTTGGAGTGGGGATTAGGGTTATTTTTGGAAATACTTGTAAGTTTTCATTACTGTTTTTAAGCCAAGATGTTCCGTGAGCCTTCAGGATAATGACAACTGTAGATCTGGAATGTTTTCATTCTATCAGTCAGGCAAAGTTTGGCAGAAAGATAACCAAAGTTCAAATAAATAAAATGTAAAAAAAACCAACAACTCAAACACCTTCCCTTATGAGTCTTCCCTGATATTGTGAATGAGAGTGGAAGGTTTGATAACAATGTCTCCCCTGGTGTGAGCTCAGTCTGAAGATTTCTTGAAGGATGGGTAAGAGGCTCTCTACTTGATAAAATGTTTAATTGTCCATCTTTGACCTGTGCAGCTGCGAAGAATAAGATCCATACCTGATGTGCCTTTATTTTCAACTTCCAAGCAGCGTCCTGTCCCTTTGTTTAGGATTGCACCATGCTGGATTATTTTTAAGAGAGAGAGAGAGAGAGAGAGAAATAAATCAGTGTTTATATCCATCACCTTTTAACAGGTCAGATTACAATTCCCATGTCATTTAGGAATTTTTGAAGTTGTAATTCAGGACATGCAAGGAAGAGGAATTCCCTTTTTATGATATTGTCCGATAGCTTCAGGCTAAAAAATTACCAGGTTTGACTTGCTGTAACTGGATCAACAATTAGGTGGCAGCAAAGGGTTATAACATTCCAATCCTTTGCTGCCACTAGTGGCAATTTTACGTTTTGCAGCCAAACACGCTAGTTGATTTCAGATAACATGCTTGGTCAGACCCTGACTATAACAGCATAAGCCTACCATCCATCTACTTCAACCCCATAGATAACATTAGCCAAACCTAACATGTACAAATACAGCCCACACAGTTCACTTGTATGTTTGGTATATTGATACAGGATAAATACTGATATATGAACCTAGGAAAAGTTGACAATTCAGCATTTGGGTTGTATGGTACACAAATGCTGCCATTGTGCCTCTTCACAAGTTCACTGTAGGGACAGGAAATATATGAACCTCCAGATATGGCTGAACTACAATTCCCAGGTGCCCCAAACAGCATAGCCATACAGGCTCACTGTAGGGACAGGAAATATATGAACCTACAGATATGGCAACACTACAGTTTCCAGGTGCCCCAAACAGCATAGCCAATGGTAAAGACTACAGGAACCTTAATACAATTATGTCCCAAGTTATCTTGTATGAACTCAATCTAGTATACCGGAAGCTCTTTGGCTCACTTGCTGAGAATGCTAGAGAAACACAACCCTATGGGAGACCTCTGACTAGAAAGTTGCTATTGCTCAATTAGCTTGTCCATAGGATTGCTGTTCTTGTGTTGTTTGAATTGGATTCTTCTTTAGCATGTATTAGCACCACACACATTCACCCACAAGTACAGGTAGGCTACTGAGTTAAGGACCCCTGATACACTATCCCGACTACTATCCCTGATTACTATCCTGTCAGAGCTGAAGAAGCTTCTTGGATGAGAAGCAAAATATCTTCAAAAGAAAAAAACAAGAAAGTCCAGTTGCCTCCTGAAAAAGCACCTTTGGGACTTGGATGTCCCATGACTTGGATGACTGAGAATCTCTACAGACCCCTGACAAAGCTGATTGATAATTTGATTGATAATAGATATCTGTAGCCATAACTTCATACCATTCTGTTCAGTTTGGAAAACTAGTAACTCTTCAGAGAACTTTCTTTAGAGAAATCTCAAGAAAATATATTGGCACACTCAATGGAAGATCTTTCACATCCTGTACTGGAATATGGATTTAACTTGAATTAATTTGTCTAAAGGCTATGTAGGGCTTTGGATCTGAAGGCAAAAAAAGTCATTTGGGGAATGAATGGTTATATAGATCACACACACCTGCAGCTTCTCTAATTCATGAACTTTCTCAGGATCATGCTGGAACTGTACAATGAAGTGATATAGTTGCTTTAAAGAGCTGCAGCATAGTTCTTGGTCAGCATCCATTCATGTTCCAAAGACTTTTTTTGCCCCAAAACCTGCCTCATAGTCAGGGGCAGCAGGGAAATAGTGTAAAAAAAAAAAGGCGACTTCCAGCTGACATTGTGACAAGGTCAGACACAAGGAGCAGGTCTCCGTACTCCTGTGCTGAGTTCTCCCCATTGGTGCCCTCTAAAAAGAGCCAAATCTGCCCTGTAGAGGTGACAAAGCAAAGAGGGGCACTCTGCAAGGTCCTGGATAGTTGCAACTCTCCTGCCTGACTTAAGGTTTTTTTTTCCCTCTCAGCCATGATGAGGAGAAGAGGCAGTCTAAACATGGCTGCCATGAAGTTGGGACACCCGAGGCAACTAAGAATGTGCTGGAACATTGGAGATGAACAGTGACTGGAACTGGGTAAGAGGATTTCTTTCTATTTAAAACCTAACCCCAAATCTAGGATAATTATTTTGCTCAGAACTATTTGTCAAAATGGTGATTAAGCATTCTGAAAAAAAAAAACCCAGATTAGAAAGAAAAGAACAAAGGGGAGAAAAACATTTTTTTAAAAAAATACAGGAAATTGGACTCTTAAACTGTGAAGATGTTGTATTGGAAAGGCATTTTAAAACTCTGGAACTATCTACCCACAAAATTAATTTTGCTTTTACAATTGAATTATAATTAAAATAGTCAAAAACAGACTAAAACTGATGGAACCTGGGACAACACTGAAATTAAAGTGAAGAGTGCCATCTACTGATGAAAGGAAAATATAATATATCACTAGAAGCTTGGGAATATTTATTTAACAGATTGTGATGATACCTACTGTGCTATATGCATCTACCGCACAACTACTGAATATTTAAATATGAGAACAAGGAAGACATATAATTAAAGCAGGAGTGTTAAACTCGTGATCCGCAGAATGGATGCATCATGTGCTGTCCTCACCCCTGCCTGGTTTAGCAAAGGGGGAAAAATTCCAATAAGTCACGTGTTGTCACCATGACGACATGAGTTTGACACTCCTGAATTAAAGTGACCTTTGAATGCTATGATATATGATTGAACTTATAAAGGGGATCTAAAGATGTTCCAGATAACTCCTTGGACTACTTAAATGGAACTAACTGATTAACTATGGGACACAAATAATTATGATCAGTGTATTTTTTGAAGAGCAATTTGAGCTCTGAATATATGGTTCTTGGACTGAATATATGGTTCTTTTATCTTGGATAAAAGTGGGACTTATTAAAATAAGACAAGATGCTCCATCAGAGGGAAATAAGTGGAACTTTGAAAGAGGTGGCATTGATGTTTTAAAGTATGAAGGACATTATGGGGAAAAAACATGAGAAGATTGTGAAACTAATCCATGGCATAGAGGGAAACCTGGAAAATATCATACAAGAGGCAATGAGCAAAGATCAAGATGCCCAGGAAAGGGAGGAGACAATAGAAAGAATGGACCAATGGACAAAAGAATAAATGAATCAGCAACCAAAAGAAGAAGATAAGAAGGAGACAACAATAAAAACAATGATTAATGAATTAAACCAGGGGAAAATATTTTAAGAGATTTAAAGAGAACTGGAGATGCTGGAAGATATTTTTGAAAGGGATGGGGCTTGGACAGATATTTTGAAAGCTTAGCAGTGGAAAAGGCTAGGGATGGGAGAAATATCTAGACTGAATAGTCAGGATGTGGATGCAGACAGAGGTAAATATTCAAGAGAGGAATATGGGAAGCAAGTAAAAAAAAGAATAAGAATCAAATTATTGAAATGGAAAAGAGATGATGGATAGAGAGGAAAGGTCTTTTAACATAATGGTGGCATGATTAAAAGTTAGAATAGAAGTAGAAATATGAGAATGGGAGAATGTTTGCAAATGCACTTTTATATAATAAAAAGCAACAATAAAATGGAAAAACTAGAGAATGAATTATGGTACTATTATGTATGTTTAAATAAATATAGTAATCTAAATATAGTATAGTTTAAATAAATATAGTAATTTATAATATATTAAAATATTGAACAATTAAATAATGGAAGAGTATACCATAATACAAATATATGTAGACTTCAGAATTACATAGGCTCAATGAATGTAACAAATATGATTAGCGTTATTATGTATGTTTAAATAATATTGTGACTGACATTAGAATAATACATTGAAATATTGAATAATTAAAGAGTGAAGGATTGTATCTCAATATGAATAGGTGTATTAACATGAGAATTACATAGGCTTGATTAATGTAACAAATATGATTATGATTACTATTGTTGTTTGTACTAGAATGTGTGATGCCCAGGTGCCACAATTGTTCATGCACTGATATGGATGTATATGTAAAATAAAATAAAAAACTTTAAACAAAAAAAAAGCCAAGGCAGTGGTCTGAAACACCACACTGACTTTTTGAGAGCCCATCACCACAAACAATGACACATGTCCCTGCACATGGTGTTATTTCATACTGCAGCCAAATTATCTAGGCAGGACAGTTATACTGGTATATCTGAGAGAAATGAGCACACCTGCTTTACTTTCGAATGTTTCAGCTTCAACCATTGACATGTTTGGATTAACACTGGGAAATCTCTCCAATGCAAGCAAGGCTGATTTTGGTAGGAAATTAGGAAGCTTCCAGAATTCTAACATTTTGGTGTATGTGTGTGCGAGAGAGAGAAAGAGAAAGAAAAAGAGGGAGGGAGGGAGAAGGAGGGGAGAGAGGGAGCAGGAGAGAGACATGTGCCCATACTTACTTTGTACCAAGGCAACAAAGGAGAATTCTCAGATTCCACATATTAACTGAAGATAGCCAAGCTCCGAACTAGCGCCCATAATCACATAGAGTGTACTTCATAATAATACACTAGAATAGCTGGACCAGAGGTTTGATTTAGTACAGGGCTGCTTCCTAAATTATGAAATAGCTATGGGAACATCACCTCATTAAAATTAAAATTAATACAGTCGAGCTGGGCTGAAGTCAACTGAAACTCTCTGTTTAATTTTATGTAGGTCTAATTTCAGTGGCTTACAAGCATCGGGTAGCAAAGATAACTGAATAATTACTTGATGCATGTTGCATCCATTGTTAGCTTTGGCTCCTCTCACAAAGTGTGTGGCTGTTTGTTTTTGTTTTGAAATGCCATCTGTTTTAGCCTCCCTTTTATCAAAACTAGGTAACAAATTGTGTATTCAAAATTGGCCTTTCCTCTACTGAATGTTGGTGGTAACATAGGAGGAAATGGGAGATGGCTTTCAGCTCATCACTAGAAAGGATCCAACTTTTTAAAGAGGATATATAATTTTAATGAGATGGCCAGATAGGTTTTCTGTCCTTTCTTCTCCTTAAAATTAAAACAAGCAAAACAAAAAAGAAAACCCTTCCCAGTCAGTGATCAAACCCAGTTTGGGGATGATGAAGGGGCAGTTTGGCAACATTACTAGTCTTGGCTCCATTGTCACAAAGGTACTTTAACAGATTAATAGAGTTGGAAGGTATCTTGTAGGTCATATAGCCCAACCCCCCACCTAAGCAGGAGACCCTTTATCATGCCTGATAGATGACAGCCCAATCTCTCACTCCTCTCCTAGAAGAATGAAATATTCAAGGAAATATTAAAAAGGCAGAATATTATATTTCCTTGGATGAGAAAAAGAGAAACATGTTTTAAAAGACAAAGCAGATCCCTGCCCCCCTCCCCCCTTCAGCTCCAGGGTGATGGGATTAAGACATGGCCCTCAGTACATGATAGGATTAGCTCTCTATTTTACCACATGGTACCTGGGAAGATTGCATCATCCAGCAAGATTCCACCAAACTTAGCACACTACCTATAAAACTCGCTATGACCCCTGACAGCAACCAATCAGGATATGCTTCTGTGCCCCAAGAAGTTCAAAGCTTAGAGAGGGCATAAAACCCAGGGATTCTTAGCATCTCTTCCCTTTTCAGATCCCAGGATCTCCAAGGCGTGTGATGCTGTCTATTGGTAAAATGTCTTTCCAAGCAACTTCTTTTCAGGCAACATTGAATGGTTAAGTAGGGCATACAAAACCTTTGCCAGACCAATTCTCAAATACAGCTCATGACTGTATATCAGACATTAACACAGTTCAGCAGGTTCAAGAAAAGTACTCCACTCCTCCACTCACAGGCTCAAAATTTTGGGCCTGGACAATCTGGAACTGCACCGCCTGCAGTCTGATCTAAGCATAGTTCACAAAATTGTCTGCTATGGTATCTTGCCTGTCAGTGATTTCTTCAGCTCAATCACAATAAAACATGGGAAAACAACTGAAACAAACTCAAGGCAAACCGTTCCAAACTCAATTGCAGAAAATACAACTTCAGCAACAGAGTTGTCAACATCTGGAATGCCCTATCTGACTGTTGTTACAGCCTCAATTCCTCACAGCTTCAACCTCAAACTGTCTACTGTGGACCTCACTCCATTCCTAAGTGGTCCTTAAAGGGGGCATGCATAAGCACACCAGCGTGTCTTCCGTCCCTGTCTCACTGTCCCCATTTATCTGTATCTGTATCTCCCTTTGTTCCTGTTTATGTTCGTAATTATACTTGATATCTTGTACATGTTTGACAAATAAATAAACAAGCAAACAAACTTCCATTGATCCAGTGTCTTTTTCCACACTTGGAACTGAACCCAGAGGGATATTTCTTCCAACAACACAAACAATTCATATGAAAATAATTGCATAAAAAGCATGAACCTGTATAAAATTCCAACGCTTGTGAAGGCTGCTCTTGACCTTCTCGCAGTCAAGCAGCTGAGGGAGTTTACTCTTCACGTTATCCACCAGGCAGCGGGTATCTGGGAGCAAGATTGTGGTCCCAAGAGCTCCTAAATGCAGATATCCTTCTTTGGTGTAGCGAGCAAGCTAGGGAAGGAAGAGAGAGAAAGAGCCAGGTTTGGAAATATGTTATTTACTGCAGAACCAAATACGGTCTGGTAGTGAATGATAATATGGATTATTATGATTTTAAATGTTGTTTTGCTCTGGTGAAATTCCATCTCAAGAGCTGTGCAAAGCTCTGGGCAAAGGTTCAGAGAAACCGTGGAGAAGGTCCAGAGAAAGACATTAAGGATAATCAGGGGATTTAGCCTTACAAAGCATGATGGATATGCTTAGACTTCAACGTGATGGTGATTGACTTGCATTTTTTCAGTCCATATCTACAGTATGATACGCTCCCGTATCATGAACCAATAAGTATCCTCACCATAGTTGGCAATTTTAATTTTAATTTTAATGGTGATATTTTTTAATTGTACTATTTTAACGTTTTACCCACATCTGTTCAATTTCATCCATACAGAGTGAGGGATGTTAAACTGAGTGATTTGGTAGAGGGTTCACTAATAGTCAGGCCTTGGACTGTTCCTCTCTCAGAGATTCTTGGAGTTAAACTGTGTTGATGTTCAGTAAATATCTGTTTTCCATGTTGGCCTATTTCAATCTTATGATGGACTGTGCATTGACCTGGTGAATAGGGAAGGCCTTGTTGTTTAGCATCGTTGACCATTGGTGAATGAGAGCCTGTAGTCTTCTAATGTGGAGCAGTATGTTATTGCTGCTAACCGGTGCATAGTACTTCACAAAGCCTGAAGAGCTGAACTGGACATCCAGTTATGAGGCTACAGTTGTACTCCCATAGACGTTTTATATATAATTACTTGCATTGTGTGTATATGTATACTTAAGTCATGTTCTCATCATACACTAAATAATAAATAATAATATTTTACTTTATTGTTTTTATTTGTTGTAAGCTGTCTAGAGTCACCTCTAGGTGAGATGAGTGGAATATAAATTGAACAATAAATAAGTCAAAAATAAAAAATAGTGTGCCAACTAAAAAGATACTCCTTTGGTCTTTTAAGCTGCCTGAAAAAGGGAGTGGGGGAAAACAAGGCATTCCTTCAATGCCTAGATAATTACCCTTGTAGCCCAAAGTTGTCGGTGCACAAGAAGGTTATTGGAGAGCATGATGGATGACTCTTGGAGATGGATGTGTCTCATTAGAGAAGTCACATGGGGGGGGGGGGAGACCAGGGTCAAGGGGGAAATGTATGGTGTAATTTAGTATCGGCTGCATCCAGCTTATGCCAACAGGGCCACTGCTAATAAATCAATTTACTTTTCTCTGAGATGAGGCTAGAGACTTTTGATTTGAATGAGAGTGGATTTGTTGGAGCCCTGATATTGTGAAGATAGTGGAGGAACTGTTGGTTCTGGTCCTTCTCTCTGACGCAGAGAAAGTAAAGACCACTGACTATTCTGTGCAACAGTATTTCAGACATTTAAAGAGAGCTATCAATGAGCCACTGAGCACAATGGTCAGAATGCAATAGCAGGCTACTTCTGCTGATTGCCGACTGCCTGCAATTTGGCAGTTCAAGTCTCACCAGCTCAAGGTTGACTCAGCCTTCCTTCCTTCCGAGGTGGGTAAAATGAGAATCCAGATTATTGGGGGCAATATGTTGACTCTGTAAACCACTTAGAGAAGGCTGTAAAGCAATGTTAAAGTGGTATATAAGTCTAAGTGCTATTGCTATTGCTATCATATATAACAGTTGTCTTTTCTGTAGGTTGAATATACCCATATCTTTTAACTATCCCTCATAAGGTCTTGTTTTCAGACTTTTTACCATCTTCGTTGTCTACCTCTCAACTTTCTCCAGTTTGTCATTGTTATTTAAGAATTGTGGTAGCTTAAATTGGAAGACAATGCTCCATATAGTTGACCACATCAGACTATAATAGAAGAATCACTTACTGTAATCTAGATTTACCCCATCAAATAATTGGTTTGGTGAGAGACCTGGGGATTTCATCCCCCCTTGAACATGAAAACTAGAGAGACAGAAATTTTGGTTGTCCTTTCATTGATCAGTGGAAAAACACTATTCCAAGGAATGGGACTTAAGAGAAAACTTCCATATATTGAAAGGAATATGTGGTATTATCTACATTTTAAAGCAAATGTGGAATTCCATACAATAGAAATCCAGCACAGCCTTAAGCCAGGGATGGGAAACTTGTATGGGCAGATACTGCTGAATTAAAATTCCCAGCTTCTTTCAGCTTTGATTATACTGATTGTGACTATTGGGAGTTGTGCACTGGAGGGCTACTGGTTTGCTTTTTGGACAGTCAGTATGTAACAGAAGAAATGGAGTGTTAAGTCAGTGAGAGTTAACCCTAACCTTTTAGAAGTTGGGTTAATTAATGGAGAATGGAAGGACATAGAGTTCCACAACCATAGGACATAGTACCCAAATATTTTTTGAAAAAATTAACAAATCAACTTAAGATCTGGGATTAATTTCAACCATGTGCTGCAGGAAGAAAATTGCTGGAAAAGTCTTTAAAGTACAAATATTAAAGATACAAGTATGGCTAACCAATGTTTAAAAAAGAACTGCACTTTCTGAAATACAGAGAATGCAAGAGTTGGCTTAACACAGATGGATGAAAGATCCTGTTCTGGACCAGACTATCTTCAGCCTTCCATCCTTCTGAGGTTGGTAAAATGAGGGCCCAGATTGTTGGGGGCAATATGCTGACTCTGCAGAACTGCTTAGAGAGGACTGTAAAGCACTGCGAAGTGGTATATAAGTCTAAGTGCTATAGCTATCTTTCTGAACCTTGTCTCAGCAATTTCCTGAGTTAGTTTCTAAGCCAGATAAAGTATAGATCAATGTTTCTCGAACTTGGCAACCTTAAGATGTGTGGACTTCAACTTCCAGAACCTCTCAGCCAATATGAAAAACCGAGGCCTAGATGGAATCTATCTTCTAAGCTTTCAAAACTCTTGTGAAGATTTCAATACAATGTATAGGATTTGGGGGACATAGGCGGTATTTATAGGGGACATAGGCGGTATTCTATATTTATAGAATATAAAATATTATGCTTAAGTAGACTTCATATCAGCCAAGAGATAGCAGGGACAAGCTTGTCTTATCATTTTTCAACACTGCATGTTTTATAGAGGAGCCCCTCTTTGTGCCCTAGAGAAATACAATTAATCTTAATTAATGTTAAATTGACACCAGCTGGAAAATTCTGTGAAATACAAGAAGCCCAGAAATATAGCTGGTGCACTGCTAACTCCATTTGATCGCTTCTTCTGGAAATTAACACTGAACATCCATTTTCCTTCATTATGGTTTTGGTCGGGGTCTGTGTGCTCACAGTGGGAGAAAGTTAATTATATTCTCTCACTCTTTTTTTTAAGGCTTGCTAAGTGAGGTTTGGAATGGCCTGTAGCAAGTCAGAGCTACAGAATATCAGTTTAACATGGCCCAAAACCCTGTCATTATAAAGTCACCATAATCCAGAGTGCAGTTGCATGCCCTGTAAAGGAATTACTGAAATTAAGCTGTTGTATATTAACTTGCAATATTTTGATATGATTTATTTTTGTTTCTTAATCAAATTTACCTGCCAGCTCATCATGTGGAAAGTGGAAGACAGCAATCACTCAATTATATGAGTTAAAAAAATGCATTGCCAATCAGAGTTCTCTTTCCCCCTCACTAAATATAAATTCTGTGTGTGTTACTTTCCAAGAGACAATTATTTGAATTTAAAGAAACAAATTGTACGTGTCCATAGCTGGCCTAAAAGCCCATGCACATCACGTACAGTCGAGTGATGTTGCAGATTCAATTCTGAAAAGAATGCAGAGAAGTATGAATGAAGCACTTCTTGTTGACTCATTAAGACAGATGGATTTATTTCTCAGAATCACAGAATCCTGGATATGTATACTCTAATAAGACTTTGGCAGGTTCTGCATTTTGCACTCTATATACTGCAAAGCACTTCCCCCTCTCCCAGAATTGAGTCTAAAGCATTGTGGAGCCCAGAACATTATCTAAATTAGAATAGGCCGATGAGTCCAATAGGAACAATTGACTCAGAGATGGCTTCCCATAGTGCTCAGGGCAGTTTCTTTTTCCTTCCATGCTTCATTCTGGAGAGTGGAATGTGGAAAAGAACAAAACAGAATAGAACAGAATTGGAAGGGACCTTGGTTGTCTTCTAGTCCAACTGCCTGCTCAAGCATGAGATCCTATATCTTTCCAGACAAATAAATGGTTGTCTGATTTCTTCTTGAAAACCTCCAGTGATGGAGCATCTACAACTTCTGGAGGCAAGCTGTTCCACAGATTAATTGTTCTCACTGTCAGGAAATTTCTCCTTAATTCTAGGTTAGTTCTCCCTCTTTGACAATCTTCCATCTATTATTTCTTGTCCTCAGGTGCTTTGAAGACCATCTCGTCAAATATTGGAAGACTGCTGTTATGCCACCCCTAATTCTTCTCTTCTTTAGACTAGACAAATCCAGTTCCTGCAACCATTCATTGTTGCTTTAGCCTCCAGTTCCCTAATCAACCTTGCTCTATGCTTGGTCTTCACAGCTTCTTGGCTGGCATCACCTAGCTCTTGTGGTAAAACTAATATCTCCTCCTCCTTCCAGGCATGTTGTGCTCCACATCACATGGAAGACCAATCAAAGAATAACGCAATCCCAGGAAATAACATCCACTTCTCACAAACCGTACCAAACCAGGTAGATGATCTCCCTAACACAAGCAGTAGCTCAATGTATAATAAACAAGTAGCTTTTTTTTCCACTCAGGGATTGAAAAAAAATCACAGTTTAAGTTGCTGGCTGCTATTTGTGCCTTTACAGCAAAAAAAGGAAAGCAAGCAAGACCTGATCTGAGTTCATGCTTGAAATTTCATCTTTTGTGCAATATGTATTGAAGCTGGATGGAGTTCCCTCAAAGAAGATGGGATTCTCTAGTTTACTGTTTTGGGGCATGTGTGTGTATGTGTGAAAACATTTAGAAGAGAAAAAAATGTTAAACCTATTTAAGATCTGCACTATTGTATTTTTCTTGACTCAATTTGTCATCCAGCTATGCTTAATGATTTTTTGGACGAGCAGATCGAATGTAAATGGTTGTGTGTTATTCTCACAAGGAACCTACAAAATGATTAAAATGCTATTTGGTACCCTAGTCTCTTACTGAGTTTTGCACTGAACTGGAGATTTGCTCATTCCAAATGGTGCCTATGTGTTTGTAAATATTGTTGGGTGGTTGGGTCTTATGCAGCAGGTTAAGTGGAATTATGGATCCAGAGTGAAGGAAAGGCACTTGCAAACTATTTATAGGGCATAATTCACACATTCCATCCAATGGTTATAACCTGTAGAGGAAAATAGAACACAGCACAATAAAATTGGAAGGGACCTCAGAGACCTACAGCAGAGTGCTGCTGGAGGCCATGGAAGCTGAGAATGGGCCATAGGGGGGGCACACATGCCCCCCCATGGCCCATTTTGGCCAGCAAAGGAACTGCTGGGCGGTCCTTTGATATTTCCAGGCCGGCCCTGTGGGCCAGATTTAAGCACCCCGTGGGCCTTGAGTTTGACACCTCTTCCCTATACCATTTCAGACAAATGATTGTCCAGTTTTTTTTCCTAAAGCCTCCAGTGATGGAGAACCCACAACTTCTGAAGGCAAGCTATTCCACTGATTGATTCTTCTCACCATTACAAAATTTCTACTTAGTTCTCTCCTTGGTTAGTTGTTTATTGTCTTACCTTCTGGTGCTTTGTAGGAGACCCTTAAATATCGGAAGAGTACTGTCATGTCTCCCTTAGTCCTTCTCTTCATTAAACTAGACATACCCAATTTCTGTAAGCATTCTTCATATGTTTTGGCCCTCAGCCCCTTAATCATTTTTGTTGCTCTGGCTTGAACTGTGGAATCATTGGTGCTGTCTGAGCCTGATTGTTTGCTTGCAGTTGTTTCATCATCCAACTAACTAACCTCTTCTGAAAGAAGAAAGCAACCAAGCTCAGTGAGCACTGAAGACTCCACAATGATTTTCATAACAGCCCTGACAAAAAAAAAAGTCATACAATTGGGTGTGATTAGCTTAACAACTGCCTTGCTTAGCCATGGACCTTCTGATTCCAATTATGGTTGTAAGCCAAGAATACTCCCCAAAGATTACACATAAGTATCAGCTTTTGGAGAGGATTTACATTTCCCCTCATCTGACCTTGGGACATTCCCCTCTCTAAGCATGGATCTCTGCAGCATATAGTTAAAAATAAATATGTAAATCCTGAAGGAATGCAAAAGAAAAAAGAAAAAAATCCTTAGAATAAGGAACATCCTTAAGGTATGATTGAAAAAGTCAAAATGGTGGCTGTATCTGTGTGATTGAAACTTGGATCATATTCTCCTGGATACCATGCTCACCTTTTCTATCACAGGCATTCATGTCTCTAAGGATTTTTTTTTTCTTCAACATTTTTCATATTTGTTCACATTGGTGATATCATTTTAACTGCTGAAGCAAGGCTAGGCATGCAAACCAGAATGCAATTTATACACCAAGATGGATGGCTCCAAGATTGAATCTTTTTGTTAATCTCTCATTTCATTGACAGGTATTTATTATAAGGAATCAAATTAAATTGGGTGAAAATTCTGCCCACCCCCCAGCCTACCTGTCAGAAAAACTTAGGTTTTACAGCTTCTATGCAAATCAATAACCACCTTGATTTGCTGTTTTGTTTCTTTTAAAGACGCGGTACAATTGAATAGAAGATCAGCAAGGCTGGGGGAGGGAAAAAGGATGCTTCTTGCTATCTAACAATGAAAAGAAATGGAAAAAGAAGGTGGGAGGGAGAAAGAGAGAGAGAGAGAGAGAGAGAAAGATCAGGAAAAGAGAAACAGCTTTGTGCTTTGTTGACAGATGGGTTGAAAGAAGCAAACAGCAGCCCCAAATTATAATTCAAGAAATCAAGCTGCAGAAGAAAAGTTGTTTTTTTTAAAACAGTGACTGGGGGTGGAGAGCGGGAGGAACTAACCATACAAGCCAGTTCAGGATAACAAATAATTTCTTTGGGGCATTCAGCTACAAGCACAGAATAAGCAAACAGCATGGAAATTATTTTATTTCCTTCCAACTGAGATATTTCAAAGGTATGACGTGAGGCTTCTGTGGCAGCCCTGTAGACCTGCATTAAGACCCTCCCAGCCCCTGCTCCATTCTCCATCTTCTCCAGTTGATGAATGAATTTTAGGAGAATCTTTCAATAGGTTCAGAGAAGCCCATGGATCAGAGGTCCATGGCAAAATTGTGTATGTCATGGGGTTAGGTTGCTCTTTGGATTCCAAAGGGAAAAGGTGGAAGGGCAAGCAAGACACATCTATCCACAATGCCTTAAATGAATAACAGAATAACAGAGTTGGAAGGGATCTTGAAGATCTTCTGGTATATCTTCTTCCTGGCCTGGCCTGAAGCTGCGGAAAGCAGCCATGTGATGCTAGGAAAAGACACAGCTGACCTGTGGACATCAGTCAAGATCAAGTAAGGTATTAATACCATTCTATAAATCCTTAGTAAGGCCACACCTAGAATACTGCATCCAGTTTTGGTCACCATACCATTAAAAAGTTGTTGAGGCTCTAGAAAAAGCGCAGAGAAGAGTAACCAGGATGATTAGGGGACTGGAGGCTAAAACATATGAAGAATGGTTTCAGAAACTGGGCATGGCTAGTCTTGTGAGGAGAAAGACCAGGAGAGACATGATAGCAGTCTTCCAATTTTTGAGGGGTTGTCACAGAGAGGAAGGGGTCAAGCTCTTTTCCAAGGCACCCGAAAGCCAGACAAAGAATAATGGATAGAAACTGATCAAGGAGAGATTTAACCTGGAAATAAGGAGAAACTTTCTGACAGTGAGAACAATCAACCAATGGAACAGAAGTTGTCCTCAGAAGTTGTGGGAGCGCCATCACTTGAGACTTTCAAGAAGAGATTGGACTGCCATTTGTCAGAAATGATGCAAGGTCTCCTGCTTAAGTGGGGGAGATTGGACTAGATGACCTACAAGATCCCTTCCAACTCTGCTTATCTGTAAACTTTCAGAATTCCTCAGCCAATTATGGTGGTTCGTGAATTCTGGAAGTTGAAGTCCACATGTCTTAAAGTTGCCAAGATTGGACATCATTAGTTTAGTGGTTAAGGCACCAGGATAGAAACCAATAGACCATCAGTTTTAATCCAGTTTTTAGCCATGAAAGCCAGCTGGGTGATCTTGGGCCATTCACTCTCTCTCAGCCCAATTCATCTCATACGTCTGTTGTGGGGAAAATAAGAGGAGAAAGGAGTATTAGATATGTTTGCTGCCTTAAGTTGTTTATAAAAATAATAAAGGCAGGATATAAATAAATAAAAATAAAATAAATAATACATTTGCTTCCCGTACTTGTTAGCTGACCAAATCCTACAGCTTTGCACTATGTACAGCAAAGTCCAAAGCAACATGCCAATACTTCCAAATTGTGCAAACAAACATACAGATGGATACCCAACAACTCATTCCATCAAGCCAAAGATCGGATGGAGGAATATGTTTTTAATAATTTCTTAAAAAATAAGAAGGGAGGGGCATCAGCCAAGGAAGGATGTGCAAGGTCAGCAGAGAGAAGATCCTGACCTATTCCCGAGTTGCAATAAGGAGGAGGATGGGAATTCATGCCTCACTCCTGCACCAAGAAATTCATTCCTCAGCAATGCCTGGAAGGAATGACTTCTACTATTAAGTTGGGGTGGATTAAAGAGGCAGGACTCAAGGATAATGACTACAGCTCTATATTTGGTAGATCAGTACACTGAAGTTAAGTGGCTGTTAGACAGCTCTCCCTTTTAATGGGAGCTATTGGACAGCCCAACCAATAAGATTTAACTAATCTTCCCACCTGCAAGGCTGACCAATGATTTTAAACTAGTATTTCCCGCCAAGCAGGCAGACTTGAGGGAAGCCTCTGTCCCTTGGCCTCCCTCCTCATTAACATATTCAACATCTGCAACCTGCAAAATTACCTCAGACACACTTATGGGTGACACACTTTGAGGGGGAGTGGGAAACAGGGCCAGAGGCAAGGTGCAAAGAGAGTGAAGTCAGAGTTGGCTTCACCTAGATAATCCTGACACGGTGCTCCAAATAATTATTTTTTTGCCAGATGGCTTGAGACTCTTAATTGTGTTAGGGCACTGGTTGGAACCCTGACACTTCCAACTCTTCCAGATCCTATAAAGGTCACAAGGAGGAGAGAAGTCCTCTTGAGATGAGCAAACCAACGTCATCATGGACCATGCATCTTTGAATTCAAAGAGTGTCATGGCCCCACACAGACTGTATATTTTAAAGAAACTTTCAAAGATCTCAAATTGTATAGGGTGTCCTGCTTAAGCAGGGATTGGACTACAAGATCTCCAGGTTCCCTTCCAACTCTATTCTGATTGGTTGATTGATTGATTGATTGAAACCACATGGATATTTCATGAAGACCTAAATGGGATTCAAGGAACCATGACATTTGCTTCACTTTCCAGATTTTCTCCTTTATGGGAGGAGTCAGTGACTTTTCAGGTGATCATTACTCAACTTCAAGTAATATTCTAAACGCTAAAGTCAACACATTTAAATATTCCTGAAAGGAATATAGAAATAAGGAATAATATTCCTTATTTGAGAACAGAGAGATACTCCCAGACTGAGTCCATTTCTTAAGAGTTTTAAATTACTTTTAAATTAGGTAAGTAGGTAAATTAGGTAAATTAGGTAAGTACTGCTCAGCATGGACTATCATCTCATCGATTTTTATGACCCCAAGATGACAAGAAAAAGAGTTGGATCTTCTTCTGAGCTTCCTTTGCTCCCAACTGTAACATTTGAAACGATTGCAATACTTAATCTCACTTGAATTTAGGACAAAACGCAGCAATTGGGCTGCCTTATTCCAGGTTAGGGTTTTTTTTTTTCAATAATCATTTTGAATTTGCTACATTTCAAACTTACCATATTTTGTACAGTTCTAATTATAGGGCTATGCAATTGCCACCCTTGCTTGCAAGCACATTTTGAAGAAGGCTGTTAGTGTACTTCAGCATTTCTGAACCCCAGCAATTTTAAGATGCGTGGACTTCAATATTTAGAATTCCCCAGCCACTTGAAATCCACATATTGTCATGCCTAGATTGGAGTATGCATCCGAGGAGAAAGGCAAACAGCTGACAGAGAGCAGGAGTGTGGCTCTGTTGATTGTGGAGGAAACTGGGGAAGGGCAAAGTCTGGCTGGGCAGAGCAGGAAAGAAGTAGAACAAGGGAGAGGGAGTTCAGAGGAAGACCCAGGCCCACCCCTTCTTCATCCTAGGGCACACAGGGAGGAACAGAGAAGAGAATGACATGGCTTGCATGGCTTACGAGGAAGGAAAGGGCCACAATTCCCTTCATTAGCCACAGCTGGGAAGAGAGTTTAAAAGAGATGCATGCTGAGTGCAGCAGCTTCTGGGAACAAACATGAGTTTATCTTGCGTTGACTTTGGTTACCTGCGTTCCTGGCATCCTCCCAACCATGTTGAGTTATTGCCATGCCTTCACATCTGGAATTCTTTCTCTTGCCCTGCCAGATTAATTACTTCATTTTGCCTTGATTGGACTTATAGTTACAGTTTTTGTTGACTTGAATCTCTGCAGCCAGTCCAAGACATTTTGGACTTGACTCTCTGCAGCCAAAGGCTGTTCCTGGGAGAGTTTTTCTCCAGCTAGAAGGTAACCAGGACATTGGGGGCAAAGTTGGAGCTAATAAAGAGACTCCTACTGATTATCTGACTGTGTTGCCTTTGTTGCCACGCCCTGGATCATCACACATATCTTAAAGATGCTGGAGTTCAGAAACACTGGTCTAGTTCATCATCTATAGCAGGACTGTCAAGCTCCCAGACTGCGGGCTGGATGCATCATGTGCTGGTCATGCCCATACCTGGTTTAGCAAAGGGGGGAAAAGTCCCAGTACATCATGTGATACAGCCAGGATGACGTGAGTTCGATACCTCTGATCTACAGCAACTCCTGATGGCAACAAGTGGGAGCAAAATTCCTGTGGCTAAACAAGGTGGTTGTTAAGTGAGCCACACTCAATTTTACAACCTTTTTTGTTGTGAAATTGTGAAGCAAATGATTGCAGTTGTTAAATGAAGCATGCAGTTTTTAAACAAAGCCAGTTCTCCCATTAACTTTGCTTGTCAGAAGCTGTCTAAGATGGTTGGCAATTGCATGGCACAAGGATGCTGCAACCATCCTAAATTCACGCTGATTGCTAAGTGCTTGAATTTTAATCACATGACTGTGGAGAAGCTGCAATGGTCATAAGGGCAAGAAGCAGTTGTAAGTCATTTTCTCCAGTGCCATCATTTGTAACTTCAAATCAATCAATGGTAGTAATTGGAGGACTACCTGTGTTCCATTATTTCCAAGCTCTGTTCATTAAAAACCAGAAGATGATAAAACAGCATTTTGATATGAAACCAGAAATATTTTTATTGGGCATTATACCAGAAAAATATGATAAGAGACTATATACTTGATTTTACATGTACTAACTGCAGATAGAATTGTATATGCTGCAAAATAATATTGGAGACTGATTCACACATGGATAGAACAAATGGTGGGAGATTATATTCCATTTAAACCAGAATTTTTTTTCTTCCTAGAATAATATCAGAAAAAAATTAAGAAGGAAATAATATATGGATTGAAAGCGGCTAGAATATTATGCACAATATTGGAAAAATGAAATTATGCCTCCAGAAACAGAAATAATAAGAAAAATTATGATACCTGCAGAATCTGATAGGTTAACTTTAGAAATAAAAGACAAATGAGTCTAAATATTATAAAACATGGAATAAATTTCATAAATGGTTATATAGTAGAAGACATATCAAAATGCTAGTAGCTATGATTAGATTAATTAGTAATTAATATATTAAATAAAGAGATTATAAATGATGAAGTAAAATGTATATATGTATAACAAGGATAAGTTGGATGTATTGTGTTGTATTCGCATAATTAAAATTAAAAATAATTTAAAACAAAGAATTGTATATGTTCAACAGTGGAAGTGTGATGAGATCCTGACAGATGAGAAGGTAATTAAGAAAATATTAAAATGTGCAGAAATGGATAGACTAATGCTTACTATTAAGGACAAAGAAATAACTAAATACTTTTTGACATGGGACTTATTTTATCAATGGCAAGACAATAAAAACAGGAACTGGAAAGAAAGGGACATAAAAAGGATAAATGTTAAAATGGAAATCTGTTAATATGGACTAACAAAATATTATTGTTACTACAGTATTAATGTTATTGTGATGCATGTCATTGTAAACCATGATTGCCTAAAAACAATTGTACCCAGACAACACACTGTTTGATTGAAATGGAATAAAATAAATAGAACAGAAAAGATAATAGAACCAGAAGAAGAATTGTGAGGAATTAAAAGAGCTGATTGACAGCCTGGAAAGCCTTTTGGTTCTGTGGCTGTCGCTGCACTTGGAGGAAGGTGCTCCTTTGCAAATTACATCTCATCCATCAGTGCTTCCACTGGTCTTCGGCTGGGCAGATTTTCACAACTGATATTATGTATGCTACATGGGTTATCCTGAATGGATGACTGGAAAACCTCTATTGGAGCAAATCCTGGTGTCTGCTAAACTATCCTTGCCATTTGTTTCCCCAAGGTCCTCCCACAAAAGGCAGCCTGCTGTCACTCTGAAGGGTTTTGGTGTGGGAAAAAAATAGCAATTCTTGGAATAAATTTGAGGTAGGAGGAACAGCAAAATTCTTGGAGTTTCTGCAGCAAGGTTTGGCACACAAGTTAGAAAACAGAAAACAGATAGAAATGGCTGCAGCTGCTAAACAAGTCAAGCTGCATTAACAGAGGGATAGAATCAAGATCAGGTGTTTATACCACTGCTGAGCACAAAATTGACATATACCTAGCCATTTTATTTAGCTGTAGATTCTAATCATATATTCCTTTTATTTCTTTCTCTTTGCTGGTTATGGGGGGAAGGGTTTTGGGCTTGCCACATTCCTAAGGTGGGAGGAGTGGAAATAGAGAAAGTTGTTTAGGCTAGGTGGTTCTCCTTCCCATGGGAACGAAAGCTGACCTTGCTGAGACCTGGAGGTGGAGATTGATGACACCAGGCAATGTTGATTTACTTCTATTGGGGAATGTGATTTTGGGGGATTGTTTCTAATTTCCAATATTATGTGGTGTAATTCTGGTTTGTGTCAGATCCAGAATTACAACAGACTTTGCCAATTTGATGCTTACCTAAATAAAATAAATTTGTTTTGGAAGGTGAATTTTGCTTATTTCTTTTTGAATGGATTTTCATCGCTTGGAAACCTGACAACCACTTTATAATGCCTTGGTAAGACCACACTTGGAATACTGCATCCAGTTTTGGCTGCCAGATTATGAAAAAAAAAAAGATTTTGAGACTCTAGAAAGAGTGCAGGGAAAAGCTACCAAGATGATTAGTGGGCAGGAGGCTAAAACATATGATGAATGGTTGCTGGAATTGGGTATGTTTAGTTTAATGAAAAGAAAAGCTGGGGTGACATGATAGAAGTGTTCCAAAATCTAAGGGGCTGCTCAAAGAAAAGAAGGTCAGCCTATTCTCCAAAGCACCCACAGGCAAATTAAGAAGCAATGGATGGAAACTAATTCAGGAGAGATCCAACCCAGAGCCAAGGAGAAATTTCCTTACAGTTAGAACAATTAATCAGTGAAATGACTTGCCCCCAGAAGTAGTGGGTGCTCCAACACTGGAAGTTTTTAAGAAGAGATTGGACAACTATTTGTCTGAAATTGTACAGGGTTTCTTGCTTGAGGAGGGGGCTGGACTAGAAGACCTCCAAAGTCCTTTTCCATTCTGTTATTCTCTTATATTCTGTTAACCATCTTTGGATTGGATTACCCTCTAAATAAAGGGAAAGGGCAGGGAAGGGAAATATTTGCTTGCATGTCCAACTGTGAAATAAATGTTTGGGGCAAGTAGGAAATTCCAAGATGAAAAACCTCCATAACTGTGCACATTTGTGGAAGAATTTCACTTTAGAAAAGTCACTAGGCAAAGGATCTGCCACATAAGAAAGAAAAAGAGCAGAGCACAAGCTCTATTCAAATGTAGAATGTACACAGTAGTTGACTTTTGGGGAAAGAGAGGGAGAAGAAAACAGCCTCTCGGAGATATAAGTTACAAACACAGAAATTCTTTTGACATTCCTCAATGTCAAACAGGAAATTGGTCCATAAACTGACATGCTTCTTCCCCAGAAACATCCTTGAAAGGGGATGTACAAACCCCATTTCAAAAAGGAAGGCTTTTTCTTATTCCACTGAAAGAGATTGAGTTATTGATCCCAATTCTCCATGTTCTTGTCTGGAAATTAGATCCATGGTTCCATCTTTCGATACCCACCATTTTCATTTCCCCAGTCTACTTGTATTTTTTTTGTTATTTAAACACAACAAAAAGAAAGCTGACAGTTAAAGGTTGAATCTGAAATACAGTATGGTCATACTTAAGATCCGCAGTGGCGCAGTGGTTAGAATGCAGTATTGCAGGCTAACTCTGTCCATAATCAGAAGTTCGATTCTGACTGAAGTTGACTCAGCCTTCCATCCTTCCAAGGTCAGGACCCAGATTGCTGGGGACAATATGCTGACACTGTAAACTGCGTAGAGAGTGTTGTAAAGCACTATGGAGCAGTATATAAGCCTAAGTGTTATTGCTACCTTCCATCTTGAATTAACTGAACCTAAGAATCCTAGATCTGGGACATATTTTAGAAGTCATCTAGCCCAACTTCTTGCTCAGTGCAGAATTCACCAGGGCTTCTTCACTAGTACATTAGAAATTTTGCAGTATCCTTGTTGAAATCACATCATGGTAACCAAGTTGAATTCTAACCTGTGGCCCCCAGCCATGGCATGGATAGAGGATTGCTGTGTGGTTTTCCTGTGGCCCTTGATCGAGGCAGACATCTTTTATCTTGTTGTTCCTCAGCTGTAACAAATCCAAAAACAGAATGAGACCAAACACATTTTGACAAGTGTTTTCTCTCATAATTACTGGAAGATCTATTGATTTCAGATGCGTGCGAATATTAGTAGCTTGGGTTGATAGTTGGGCTGTTGGTTTGAGCTCCGAGGTTGGCAATTTGATTACAAACATTTCATCACCATTCAAGGAGACATCATCAATGCGCTTTGAATTGTGCTCGTCTGTCAGAACACAGGTTTTTAAATACCTTTTTATGTGATGCAGATTAGTGTGGATGTTGTTTGTTACTTCTGAGTCATGGTCTGATTCTTGATTGGCATGTTCTTTGGTTTTAAGTACTGTCTGTGTGATGTAAAACAAACAACACTAATTTACATCACACAGATGGTACATAAAACCAAAGGCCATGCCTTGGTAACAACAGCCAATCAACAATCAGACTATGACTCAGAAGTAACAAACAACATTCACACTAATCTGCATCACATAAAAAAGATATTTAAAGGCCAGTGTTCTGACAGATGAGCACAATTCAAAGTGCAATGACGATGTCTCCTCGAATGGTGATGAAACATTTGCAACTAAACTGCCAAGGTTGGAGCTCAAACCAACAGCCCATTTATTGATTTATTTATTAAATGTATATGCCACCCAGCTCACTATCCAAACCAACTCTGAGCATCATCAGCTAATCATTCATTTTTACTTACAATAGTTTGCTTAATTTTATGGATGAAACGAGTTTGTGTTTAAAAAGGAGAGAGAGACCTCTAGTGAAATTCTTATGAATCTTATGTATTTTTGGATTTCAGTATATTTTCTTCTCTCTTAGTTCACCAGCAATCAGCAGCCTTCTTGGCTTCCCACACAGTGATTCTGTCCAAACAGAAAACAAATAGCAGCAGCCAGGAAGACTGTAGATCAAACACAGAGATAAATTCACCTCAGCTTAACTACAATGAATTCTTGGGCCCTGTGAAAATGAGGTTGACAGAATAGAAAATGTTACAGGACGTCAGAAAGCAGACTGTGCGTGGTATTGGTTTGGATCCAAATCACATGTTTTTAGAAATGTAGAAGTTATATCAGCCGCCATTTTGACTGCCAAGAGGAAGCCATGGGTATGAGAGCCTTTCTCTCTGTCAGGAGGGTGGGCCAGGCTAAGCCCAGAAAATTTCAAACAATTTGGTTGAAGCATTTTCTTTTGGCATTTCAAGCTGTGAGATGCATGAGGGGGAATTCTACTATACAGGCAATTCTCGACTTACAATAGTTTATTTAGTGACTGAAGTTACAATGGCATTGAAAAAAGTGAATTATGACTGCTTTTCATACTTATGACTGTTGTAGCCTCCCTATGGTCATGTAATCAAAATTTGGATGTTTGGCAACTGGTTCATATTTATGATGGGTTGCAGTGTCCCCTGGGTCATTTGATCCTGTTTTGTGACCTTCTGACAAGTAAATTAATGGGGCAGCCAGATTCACTTAACAACCTTGTTACTCATTTAACAACTGCAGCGATTCAGTTAACAACCATGGCAAGAAAGGTCATAAAATGAGGTAAAACTCACTTAACAAATGTTTCACTTAGCAACATAAATGTTGGGCTCAATTGTAGTTGTAAGTCGAGGACTACCTGTATTATCAATTTCTTGGTTCTTTCACAAAACAATAATGCCATTCAAAATCAGCTCTCATTATAATATCCATCCATCCATCCATCCTTCCTTCCTTCCTTCCTTCCATCCATCCATCCATCCATCCATCCAGCCAGTCAGCCAGCCAGCCAATTTATATGCCCACCCATCAATCTGAGAAACTTGGGGTGGTGAACAAAATAAGAAGTTCCATAAAATCAAAAATAAATCAGATCAAAGTCTATTTATTATTTACACTCATGCCAATGTTTCAGTGACTTCTAACTCAGTCCCAGTGATATCTTTGTGGACCATCCATTTCTTGAAGAAGGGGGTAGAAATCTGTTCCATTGGGTAGGATGCCATAACAGAATAGATACTCCCTCAGACCACAACAATGGGGATTAGGGTGGAGGGGAGTGTGGGCACACACACAGTCTGGAAATTAATTCCCACTGTCTTACAATATAATTCACACTGATTAGAAAAGTAGTAATGGAAAGATTCCCAGGCCAAGCAAAGCTGGACGAACAGAACAGCAACATATTTTATCCATTCTTCATCATAGCCAAACTCACTGTAAGCTTTCCTCCCCCAATTACTATTAATGTATCCACCAGATATCAAGAATTATCTACCCTGGTACATAGGTAATATATACATTATTGTTATCTTTACAGGATGAGTCTCCTAGGAATCTTTCTCGCTTTCTCTCCTAGCATTTTTCTCCTCTCCGCCAAACATTTATCTTTTTAAAGAAGTGATGGGAGATTAAAGATTTCTTTTTTCTCTCTTTTGAAATGGTAAAATCTAAAACCTCCTCCTCATCTTCTCCCTTCTCTAGGTGGAATGGAAACTTGATACACTGTAAAAACTAGCTGAATGTCCATTCGTAAGTGATTGGTTATGTCTGGAATAGAATAGCAATTGAAAATGAATTATGGGTGAATTATTTCTGTCTGTATCCTTAGGCTCTCTGCCAGCTTGTCAAGCAAATGGCCAGCAAGTGAGGGCTTCTGCAAACTTCCCAGGTGCTGCTGTGCAATGGCTTTTGATTGCACATCAATCTATATTTTAATTCTGGGCTGAATATGATGAAGTGGACATCTGCCCTATTCATATACTTCACAAAGGGCAGGAGTTTTCAGCTAAGGAGAACATTATGAATGTCCATCACCACTATACAGATATCCCACCCCATAGCTTACTTTCCAACAGTTGTTTTCTAGAGTTGTTTCTCCTATTTTAAGCTCTGTTGTTCAAAGTAATCTCACATCAGACAATGGCTCTGTTCATCAACAAAGAAATGTGGGTTGAATAGTGAAGAGGGTGTGGGACCTTATGACTACAGAAGCCAAACTATTGATCTATCAACTGCAGTATACCATGCATTGGCTGTGTCCGCCCAAATACATAACCAAGAACATTATAATTGCATGTTGCAGTAATATTCACTTTATTTATTAACTTACTTATAAGACTTATAGACTGCTCTAATCAGAATCAAATCTTGGTCAGTTGCTTTTGTGGCTCAGTGGATCATGTAAATCAAGGCAATTAGTTAGTTTGATTCATTGCATTGTGTCAACACAGAAAAATGGCTTAATTTAGTAGTCTTGATAAAGAATGATGATGAATGCAAAGTTTCCAGAAGGAATATTTCTCAAACTGACTTGGGAATGTTGGGTTTAAATTTCTGCATGTAACCCACTCAGCCACAGCTCTATATAACTGAATTGAGGAAGTGACTGTTAAAGTAGAACTGCATAAAACTTCATTCTGGAAATTTATGTGAAAATCACTTGGCTGAATGAAGAAGAATCAAAACAATTTTCCAAATGGACTGACAGCTGAAATCATTTAGATTGGCAAATTAGTATGAATTGTTAAATCAGGTAAACCAGGTCATCCAACCTGAATTGAGATTAGAATTAGACAGCATCCTATCCATACATCTAAAATCAGTTCAGATCATGTTGTCTAAAACCAACAGCTTGGTACTGGCAAACCAGAATGGGAAACTCATGTCCTAGCAGATGTGGTTGGTCTGTAATTCCCTTTAGCCGGGGCTATGGAACTAATGTTACAGCCTGACAAATATTGCAAATCAATACGGTGCCTAAGCCTTCCTAATCAAACTGGAATCCCAGAGGATTGCAAGACTAAACAAATACAAGAAATAGAAAATAAACAACAGAAGACATCCATTCATCATTTTACAATTAGGGCTGAAAAATATAACACACATTTCATACCCAGTGTGATTTATCATAAAGTAGAACTTTATCTGAATCAAAGTGCACTTACAGCCATCTGTTTTTTTGTGAATTCTACAACTAATTTCTCTCCACTAAATTTCAAAGAATAATGTTCTCTCCTCATCAGATCCAATGCTTGACATTATTTAGAACAGAGATGCTATGTAAGGCTCTCAGATGCTACCATCACTTTAATTTGATAACAGTGAGATGGTAGATGGCCACCTATTTTGAGCAGTTTCTTCAAATACAGATACAGATAATCAGAGTTGGAAGGGACCTTGTAGGTCATCTAGTCCGACCCCCTGCCCAAGCGGGAGACCCTACACCATTTCTGACAAATGGCAGTCCAATCTCTTCTTGAAAGTCTCAAGTGATGACGCTTCCACAACTTCCGAGGGCAACTTCTGTTCCATTGGTTGATTGTTCTCACTGTCAGAAAGTTTCTCCTTGTTTCCAGGTTAAATCTCTCCTTGTTCAGTTTCCATCCATTATTCCTTGTCTGACCTACAGGAGTTTTAGAAAATAGCTTGACCCCTTCCTCCCTGTGGCAGCCCCTCAAAAATTGGAAGACTGCTATCCTGTTTCCCCTGGTCCTTCTCTTTATTAGACTAGCTAAGCCCTGTTCCTGCAACCATTCATTGTATGTTTTAGTCTCCGGTCCCCTAATCATCCTGGTTGTTCTTCTTTGTACTTTTTCTAGAGCCTCAACATCTTTTTTACAATGTGGTGACCAAAACTGGATGCAGTACTCTAGATGTGGTCTCACTAAGGCTTTATAGAGTGGCATTAGTACTTTCCTTGATCTTGACTGTATCCCTCTGTTAATGCAACTTCCTGTAGGATTGCATTATCTTTTTTGGCTGCTGCTGCACACTGCTGGCTCATATTTAGCTGGTTGTCCACTAAGACTCCAAGATCCCTATAATAGAGAGCCTCAAATGCAGTTGTTACATTTGTAATAAGAAGGACCTTATTATGCATGTAAGAAATATGCTTTCGAAGCAAAGGAACCCATCTTTAGTCTTGCCATTGAAAAAAAGGGCCATCGTTAGCACAGCTGGGAAATTGCTTACAACTCACTCTATTGCAGTCATAATGGCCAGATATCACCAGGCTGGTAGTAGAGAAGTTGCCAAATTAAAAAAAAAAAAATTTGAAAATCACTTGATTGAACGAAGAATCAAAATAACTTTCCAAATGGACTGCCAGTTGAAATCAATTACATTTCCAAATCAATTTGAATGGTTAAACCAGATCAAGCAGGCCATCCAAATTGAACTGAGATTAGAAACAGATGGCACCTATTCCCTATTATTTAAAACCAGGTCTGGCTTGGTGCTGCCTACCAAATGTGGTTAATCTATAATTCCTATCAGTTCTGGCTAGAATAACTAATGTTAAGAAATGATATCTTGATAAAAAGTCAGGAAAGTTTCTCAAGCAGAAAGTTAAAGTGGAAAGCTGTGGTGCAAATCTTGGTGGCATCTTCTACAACTGATAACCAGCAAAGACAACATTCAAGAAGAATAGTAACTGAAACCCCCAAACTTCTGAAAGATACCAAATCTCCTAGTGTAGACTATTCTGGATTAAATGGAACATGACCAAATGAAAGTGATTCCAGAGATTTTTGTAATCTTCTTTTCTGAAGGCATTGGATAGCCATTGGGGTTGCCTGAAGGAGTTTTAATTCCAGTTTTGAGTAAAACTGGTTGATTCTAGTTACTCCCTACAGATCTCATTAGAAAATGGTTGGAGGAGAGACATAAAATGTACTCTAAATTCACAGTGAATCCCTACATATTCCATGTGGTAGTTCCTTCTTAATTACCTCTCCATAGGCAATGGTGTTATTGTATCTTCTCATTTCTGGGTAGACGTGGTCCAGGTACCATTGGAAACTCTTGCACTTCAAACTTTTTCTTAATGCTTTTCGCTCCGAAACATCTCCAATATCAATCCCTGGGTTCTGAAAGACAGGTACATGTTTATACCATCAATTTCTCTTATTGTTGCTATGTTCTGAGACAACCAGATGTTCACGACTGCTTTTTAAAAAG
Source organism: Laticauda colubrina (assembly GCA_015471245.1). Lineage (NCBI taxonomy): Eukaryota > Metazoa > Chordata > Lepidosauria > Squamata > Elapidae > Laticauda > Laticauda colubrina. The sequence continues at coordinate 20,404,557 of BLBF01000036.1, read as the reverse complement.
GCATTGTTAGGAATCTTTCTTTTGGATTCTCCTACTTCCATAGGTTACGATGTCACCCTTGAGATCTTTCTCTTCTTTTCACATTGGAAAGCCCTAAGAAACTTAGAACAAGATTGTCAATATATCTGGAGTTAGTGAGCTAACAGACCTCTTTATAAAGAGTATGAGTAATCTTTGGCTTAAAAATCACCCCGGCATAAAATTCCCATTCATTCCAGCTAATACAGCTCCTCATCATTGTTGTTGTACTTGTGTCAGAAGAAGCAACAAGGCACTTCCAGGTTGAAAGGATTAACTGATAATATCACCATTGCCCAGGGAGTTGAGGAGCTCCTTTCACATCCCCATTAATAAGCCCAGCAAAATGGTACCTATTTATCTATTTGCAATTGCATGCTTTTTTGGAACTGGAGCAAATGATGGAAGCTCATTCTACAACTAAGCAATACTCAGGTCTCAAACATGGGCTTGCTGATTGTCGACTCAGCATTCTAACCATGTGAGCCACCACACTCTCACCAATGCAACTAAAGATATGGAGTATAATTCAATGGCAAAGCCATTGATCTAAAGCAGAATGTCAAACTGGCAGCCCATGGGCTAGATACATTACGCCCAGGCCACGCTCACCCCAGCTCTGTGAATGGGAAAAATGTCATGAAACATCACGGGACAGCAATGTGTTCAGTGAGTTTGACACCTGTAATCTAGAAGATCACAAGTTCAATCCCCACCACTTCTAACTAAGAGTAGCAAAATGTTTTCCTGAAATCTTTATGAATGGCAATAAATGAAGCATTCTGAAATCAGCATGCTACATTTTGATTTTAAAATCAAAGGGAAAGTCTGCTCAGATTCTTTTGGGAACTTGAGATAACTCAAGAATGTTGAAAGAGATCTAGTCCTATGCTCAGAAATGGGCCTTTTAATCTCAAAATCAAGATGTCTCATAGGAAGAGTTTAGGATTCCAGTCTCTGAAAGGCACCTTTTTCTGGAATGCAGGCTTATGACATATAAAAAGGTAACCTTCACAACATTAATATCTGCTGGGGAGTCCTGGTGTAAAGTGATATCCTGAATGTTGAATTTATAATTTTAAGAAGCCTGGCTAGCTTGTCCTTTAATTTCTTCAAACCTATCATCATCATCATCATCATCATCATCATCATCATCATCATCATCATCA
>BLBF01000036.1:20334366-20364936 GCA_015471245.1 Laticauda colubrina | reverse complement strand
TCTATTCTATTCTATTCTATTCTATTCTATTCTATTCTATTCTATTCCATTTCACTCCATTCCATTCTATTTCTGTTCTATTCTATTCTATTCCATTCCTTTCCATTCCTTTCCATTCCATTCTCCATATTCCACTCCATTCCATATTCTGTTCTATTCTATTCCATTCCATTTCTCTCCAAAGCACCTGAAGGCAGGACAAAAAGCAATGGATGGAAACTAATAAAAAAAAAACGGACCTAGAACTAAAGAGAAATTCCTTGACAATCAGAACAATTAATCAGTGGAATGACTTGCCTGCAGAAGTTGTAGCTGTTCCAACACTGGAAGAAAAGATTAGATAATCATTTGTCTGAAATGGTATAGGGTTTCCTGCTTGATCAGGGGATTCCACTATCACTATTAATGACGATTATCTTTAAGTGTTGTACCTTATGATTCTTGACGAATGTATCTTTTTTTTTTATGTACATGAGAGCATATGCACCAAGGTAAATTCCTTGTGTGTCCACACACACTTGGCCAACAAAGATTTCATTCATTCATCCACTAGAAGTCCTCCAAAGTCCCTTTCAACTTTGTTATTCTGTTCATTGATCCAAAATGTGCAGCTTGCACCTGCAGGAATAATGCTAGAAAGATGATGATGATGATATAGTTCATTCAAATTTTTTGTAGTCCAAATCTGATAGGCCTAAATGAAGTCATGTGAAGTGAAATGTCCCCAAGAAATGGGAACATTTAGCCCTGAACGGACAAGGCCCAAAAAAAGATGCAGTGGTGTTTTTCAGGAACTAGAAAGGATGGCTCATAGAAGTCAATGTCTGGTCATAATTATTCCAGAAAATGGGACACCGACTAATGAGTTTTACAGGAAAGCAAAAGTCCCACTGGGAATTAAAACCAAAAGCCTTTCTTGCCAGTAAAAACAAATCAACATTGCAACCAATTATCCAGCAAAGTAGTCAGTTCTTCTTTCAGTGGACATGTTCAGGTTGACACCAGGCACTTATCTGAATTGGACGCTTTGATTTAGATTTCCTTCCTGAGTAAAAGATTGGGCTCAATGGCTCTTAAACACTGCTCCTTTATCTCTATCTATCATCCAGCCACTGCTTGCCAGCCTTAAGTGTCATGTAAATCCCAAGGGAATTTAGGTAAATTCCCTAATTTACTCTTTAGGTAAATCCCAAGGGAATAGATTATACTGTTGAAAGGGACCTTAGAGGTCATTTACCCCAATCCCATCCTCTAAGCAGGATCCACGAGAGCAAGCCTCATAGAAGATTATCTGTCTTCTGTTTGAAGGTCTCTAAAGAGAAAAAAAAATGCACCACTTCATTCAATAGTCGATTTCACTGGCTGTGTTCTGACCTCGGCTTCGCAAAATCACGAAGCAGGCTCCTTGTCCTGACAAAACCCCTTTTTGTTAGACTAGTGTGGATTTCTATCATTCACATCCAGCAAAGTCCTGGCAAACAGTCTTTCAAGGGTGAATTATAACCACAGACCTTATCAGGCTTGGAGAGATGCCAGACTGATATCTTCCAAGTGCAAAGCTGTACAAGAAAATACTTGGCAAGGAGTCTTTGAGAGTCACAAACAAATCTTCACATTAATTAAATGAACTAATTGTCTTCTGCAAAACTCTACTCCCCTTTCGCTCCTCTTTATTCCCTATGGGAAGGCCCATTCACCATCCACTTGTGCCTTTACTCCCGAGTCAACTCTTGTTCCTTAACTGTTCTCTTTTCCTGGCAGCTCTGACCATGCGTACATCGGGAACAAGCTCCACCTGTTCTTCTTCCCCACTGATCTGAACTCCAAAGGCAGCTGATAACTATTGGATGGCCCTGGCCCCATTTCTGCCTCCAATGCAGAGTTCTCATCAGAGCCTTCCCCATGCTCCAGGACTGGCCCATGTTCCTCCCCAACCTCCTCACTGTCCAAGTCTGGTGGGCCACAACAAGCTGATACAGATTGTCTTCAACTTACCATCACAACTGAGATCAGAATTTCTGTTAGTAAGCAAGCAGTTGTTAAGAGATTTTATTATCTTTTTTGTCATAGCTGTTAAGCAAATCCCTGAAGTTATTAAATTAATGTCATGGTCATTAAGTGAATCTGGCTCTACACCCCATTGACTTTGCTTGACAGAATACAGCTGGGATAATCACATTTGGTGATCATATGATCCAGAGAGGTTGGAATTGCCCTAATTATTTGCCAGTTGCCAAGTGCATAAAGTATGTATATATATAGCATGTCTATTTGTATGTTATGTATGTGTATACTTTTGAGAGCAGGCAACAAGAGTTTCATTTTTAATATGTGCCAGAGTGCCCATGGTAAAAAAAAATGACAATAAAAGTTATCTTATTGCTATTAATATTTAGAAAACCTGATGATCTAGGAAAGTATTCAGAGATTGAGATGTTGATGGTATGCCTATCTACTGGTAGTTGTGTGTCCTTATCTATCAATGGAGAGGAATGCCCACCACAAGAGGAAAATAGATAGTAGCATTGCTCTGTTTTGTCTCCATGGGATTTCTGTGCTAAGCTTTCCTCCTTCTCTCTTTTTTATCTTGTAATGATATGCGAAAATGACCTTGGGAGATAGGAAGAAAAGCTGCACAATAGACAACCTCTCCACTGATGGTGTAGATTCCATTGATAGTTGTGTGTTCTTATCATTATTGTATACTTGGATTGTGTCTATCTATATGCTTTGTTTGTGTGGTTATCTATTTTTGCTTGTGTAAGCTGCTTAAACTCATTTTGAATTCAGTGGCAGGCAGGCAGGCAGGCAGGCAGGACTGATTCTAGTAAACTGTTTTCTAGTCTCTCCTTGAAAAACATCCAGTAAGTGGGAACTCACTAACTTTGTGTGTAATTGGTTCCACCATTCAAGTGTTTGTTGATTTATTTGTTTATCAAATTTATTAAAAGGTGATTCTGGGCAGTGTACATCAACTGTAACTGTTCTTTGCATTAAGAATTTTTTTTACTGTCAACCAGAATCTACAACTTAAATGAGCCATTATTCCTTATTCTATTCTCTGGGATGACAGAATCTTGTCCTTCTTTTTTGCATCTAGCTTTCAGCTATTCAAAGTGTTTTCAGGTCTTCAAAATAGCAATAGCACTTAGACTTATATACTGCTTTACAGCCCTCTCTAAGCAGTTTACAGAATGAACATATTACCCCCCAGCAGTCTGGGCCCTCATTTTACCCACCTCAGAAGGATGCAAGGCTCAATCAACAATGAGCCTGGTGAAATTTGAACTGCCAAGTTGCAGGTAGCCGACAGTCAGCAGAAGTAGCCTGCAGTACTGCACACTGACCACTGCATCACTATGGCTTATTGCAAGTACATTGCAATAAACAAGGACATACATTCAATGTTGCATTTACTAAGATTGTTGGATGAGCAGGCACGAAAATAGCCAGGGTGGTGGTTGAAGCCTTGGGAACAGGCCTCTTGTCAGTCAACAGGAGTTCTGATTTACCACCAGCTTATCAGGTGAATATTATTAGGAGGTGAAGGCTTGGCAGCACAAGGAAACAACAGCCAAGGACTTAATAGCCACCATCAACACCCCAATCAACATCTAAAAAGCCACACATAACAGGCGCCATATAAATACCACACACAGAATAGCCCAAAGCACACACTCTGCTAGAGAGAAGTTCCATGAAGATGGGCTCCAGCATGAAGATTAAAGTTTGGAAGACTAAACCTCTGGTCCTGGTGACTGACCCAGATTGGATCCTGTTCAAAGAGTGCTCCAGGTTAAACCTAACCACTTATTTCAATAGCTTGATTTTCTTTCTGCCTTTCTCTAAAACCCATTTGTCTGGATCCTTCTTAATGGGTTTTAAGAGAAACGTACTTCCCCCCAGTTGTGGTATGCTACTGGTTTGGACTGGTTGAGCTGAACCGGTAGTTTAAAAAAAAAAAAAAAAGCCTCCCACAATCAGCTGAGAGGAGGGGAAAAAAAGCCTCCTGACAATCAACCCTCCCACTTGCCCCTGCACTTTTCTCTTCTTTATCCTCTCAGCTGATTGGTGCTGCAGGTCTCAGCTGGTGTGGGGAAAGCTGCACATGGATGATCACTGAACCAGTAGTGGAACAGGTAGGATCCCACTATTGCTTTCTCCCCTTTCTGTCTTTTCCATTCTGAATTCTTCTTCTCAACAACAAGTGGAAGAAATTTAAAAGAGTGGAATTATGGCCATGTCTGCTTCTGAAATAATCCAGACAATAAGCACATCCAGATATACTAGCTCTAACATTATTGTAAGGTTACATTAACTGAAACACACACATCTGAAAGTACATCTCTCCCCTCTTGCCTCTGCAGTCCAAGAAACTAGAGATGGTCCTTCTAAGACACTTGTCAGCCCCCAGTCATTCTGCATACTTATCTGATCTTTGCTGTCTATTATGCAGCTCTTCCTCCTGTTCCCCATGGTCATTTCCATATACCATTACAGTATGTGATAGACAGAAACAACAGAAGGAAGGAAGCATAGCACTGAAAATCCTAGGTTGTCTAAAGAATGGTGGCACCAGAGTTTTTGTTTTGACTCAGCTCTCCAAACACGACAAGCCCTCTGAAGCAATGATTCCTTATTTAGAGGCACCAGCAGCCCTGCAAAAAGTTTCTCTCTCGACATAGGCTACCAAGTCTGTTCGGCTGGAAGATAAATAGTTGTCTGCCACATCTATTCATCTCTATCCCCAGCCTTTTATCCCCAGAGCTAGGGTGGGACTACATTAGCAGCGGTGGCTCTTCCTTCCCAAGAATCGGCACACGGATTTTTACTGCTCTCCAATTCCTCTGCCTTCTGTGTATCTACATGTCAGGTACTGGACCCAGCTGCTTCTCCTCTTCCTCATCAGCCACTTCCAAACCTGGGGGCTGCTGACTTTCCATCTGAAGGCTTATGGATGCCTCTGTCTCTCTCTCTCTGCCTCCATTCTCTTTTCCCTCCTCTGATTCAGCTGCTGGAGGGGCCAGTGGCTGACTGGCCATAACAGTTTTGTGTAGCTGATTAACACAGCAATGCTACAATCCACAGGTAGTCCTCAATTTACAACAGTTAATTTAGTGAGAATTTGAAATTACAACGGTAGTGAAAAAAGTGACTTATGACCTTTTTCACACTTATGACCATTGTAGCATCTCCACAATCATGTGATCAAAATTCAGACGCTTGGCAACTGATTCATATTTATGACATTTGCGCTGTCCAGTGACCATGTGGTCCCCTTTTGCAATCTTCTGACTAGCAAAGTCAATGGGGAAGCCAGATTTGCTTAACAACCATAACTTAACAATGGCAGTGATTCACTTAACAAACTATGGCACAAAAGGAAATCAGTATAGAATGACTTTCATAACAATTTTTTCTTTACTTCTCAGACAAAACGGGCACACACACAGAGAGAGAGACTTGAGAAAGTGAGTTGTCACAGTTAAAAGAAGAAAGTGTAAAAACTTATATGTAGATTTTGATCCACTTTCTGAAAAAGGGGGTAGAGAAAAAAAGTGGAACAAATGCATACATGAAAGTCATTTTAAACACAATCTGAATGAGTTAAACAGATCTCCTCATTTCTGTTATGCACATTTAAGTAAATTATGCTCCAATATTATTTTTCTAATTTTTAAGGTGGAAAAAATACCAAAACAGTAGCATATCTGAGACACTTTTTCATCTTCATTATGAAACATTGTTCTAGGCATTCTGTTTTCCTAAATAAGGCAAAGCAATTTTTGCTTTTGAAGTTCTTGTGTCTCCCCTCAAAAAATGAGGTTGAAATCTCTTAGTTGTCTACTTTGGAATGCAAATTTATCTGATTCATAATGCTTGGATGTATTATGCATTAAGCATAATTTCCTTGAAAACCCATCCAGATCAGAATGATGGAGTGTCACAGCATTTCATTTGTAGTTTGCCTTTCCTATCGTATATATTAAAATTCACTTTTTCAAATGGCAAGTGATACATAGCCAAAGCAACTTGCTGAACCATCAGTTACCAAACCTGTTTACTCTTCAACAATATATTGTGTGAAGTCACCCTGTTTCTAACTTTTGAAATGGCTGATTAAAGAAAAAAAAAAGATTTCTGAAACCATGCCCAGGAAGCTGGGAAAGGGCACAAGTACAAAATCATTCTCTAAGTCTCTTCTGGATTTTCATCATCCATATTTAAATTTTCAGAAGAAGCCAGCAGTGCATTTGAGTGTGATAGGAGCTTTTTGGCAGTAATCCACTGGAAAACTATCTTATATAGGTAATCCTTTTGGAATTTTATTTATAGTTTTTTTCTTTAACATCAATAAGTGCTCGGTGAACAGTGTATAGTCTAGGCTAATGTATATTATACACAATACTAATAACAATAATAATACTGTTTAGGTATACATACGAATCATCTTTCAACTTCTAACATTTACATATACATAGTAATTATAATGTATTCTATTACATCTTAGTATACATAATACTATTTTCCCAATTTCTACTTTCTACTTCTATTTTCTAACCCTCAATAAAGCAATTATCATATTAAGAAGTATTCCATATTTAACCATCATCTCTTGTTTTTTTTTAGTATTTCAACTCTTACTGACTTTTTGACAAGTCTCTTGTGCTCCTCTCTTGGGATCTTGTATCTTCTTACTTTTGTAGGTAATCTGTGACTTACAATCACACCTGACACCAGAAAATCTGTTGTTAAGCCATGTAGTCATAAAAGAAGGCATCATGTGATGACACCAGATTTTTTTTCTTTTCTGCCACATTCATTCAATGAGCCATGCAGTTGTTAACCAAATTCTTGAGGTATTTCTTGAGAAGAGTACTCCACTCCTCTATTCACAATAGAATTCCTGATGCCTCCAGGCTTGAAATTTTGGGATTGGACATTCTGAAACTATGCCACCTATGGTCTGATCTCAGCATAAAATTGTCTGCTACAACATCTTGCTTGTCAATGATTTCTTCAGCTTCAACCACAATAATATATGAGCAAACAATCAATACAAGCTCAAGGTAAACCGCTTCAAATTCGACGGCAGAAAATATGACTTCAGCAACAGAGTAGTCAATGCCTGGAATGCCCTACCCAACTCTGTTGTTACAGCCTCAACCTCTCACAGCTTAAATCTCAAACTGTCTACCGTGGACCTCACCCCATTCCTAAGCAGTCCTTAAAGGGGACGTGCATAAGCGCACTAGCGTGCCTATCGTCCCTGTCTTACTGTCTCCATTTATTTGTATTTACCCCCTTTGTTCATGTTTATGTTCATACCTATATTTGTTATCTTGTACATGCTTGACAAACAAACAAATAAACAAAAATAAATAAATAAATGTGCTTGTTGGATTTGCTTTGTCAGAGCACAAATCACAAATCACAATCATGTGACCACAGGACACCACAACCACTATAAATGCAAGCCAGTTCCCAAGTGCCCAAAGTGTGATCACATGATCACAGGGCTGGTACAATAGTGGGATTTCGAGGTCAGGTCATAAGTCAACACCACTGTAACTTTGAACCATCATTAGTTGAATGGTCATAGGGAGGGGATTATCAATAATTATGAAAGCTGTTGAAAGTCACTTTGGATAGCAAAAAGATATAAATGAATTAATGAATCAGTGAATGAATCTATGATGGACTTCCTATTCTACCAGGAAGAATGTCCACCACAAGAGGAAAGTACAGTCAGTCCTCGACTTATGACCATCATTGATCCCAACATATCTTTTGCTAAGCAAAACATTGTTAAGTGAATTTTGGCCCATTTTATGACTTTTCTTGCCCCAGTTATTAAATGAATCACTGCAATTGTTAAGTTAATACCATGGTCGTTATGTACCTCTGGCTTCCCTATTGATATTGCTAGTTCAAATCACCTGAAGGCAAGACAAAAGGCAATGGGTAGGAATTAATCAAGGAGAGAAATAACCGAGAATTTCCTGACAGTGAGAACAATTAATTAGTGAAACGACTTGACTCCACAAGTTGTGGGTGCTGCAACACTGGAGGTTGTAAAGAAGAGATTGGACAGCCATTTGGCTGAAATGGTATAAGGTCTCCTGCCTGAGCAGGAGGTTGGACTAGAAGACCTCCAAGGTCCCTTCCAGCTCTGTTCTGTTCTATTCTATTCTATTCTGTTCTATTCTATTCTATTCTATTCTATTCTATTCTATTTTTTTAAATAAAAAATTATTTCATTTTTCCATATTTAAAACAAAAGAAAAAACATCTTTTTTTAGTGGAACAGCATGATTCCAGGTCTTCACATCTCCATACAGACATGACTTAAATTATTCATCTTTCATATTTAATTTCATATCTTACCACTATTTTATATATTCTCTATTATTTTTCTCAAATATTTTCCTCAGGCTTTTTTTATACATTTTCAGTTCATTTTTTGACCAATTTCTTATATCTTTAAATAATTCTCGTATCTTCATATTCATTATATTTATACTTTTATCTATCATGTTTATAATTTCATCGCATATTCTTATTTCATCATTTCAAAAAATTCCACCTCAATTCAAACATTTCAAAACAAAGATTTCCCCAACAAATACCAGAGTGTGCCACCTCTATAGTTTATAATTGATTCCATCCCATTAGTCATTCAATTATATTCCATATATTAATCAAACATAGTTAATAAATTTCTCATAATTTCTTTCTTTCAGATTTATTCCATTTATCTCGTATTTAGTTTAATAAAGAAACAGGTATTCCAATAACGAAAAATATCAGTTCCAGTCTTCCACTTTAATAATCTGTATTTTCCTATTTTCTAAATAATTTATTACTTCTAGTACATTTATACTACACCTTATCACCTTGCACAATCTTCTCTCTTACTTCTTAATTAACCATTATCTCTATGTCTTTTAAATAAACAATTTCTTTTTCATTTTTATTTGATTTCCATATTTCTTTATTTCCTGGTTCTGTTTCTTATTATTTCTTTTCCCCTTCATTTTCCTCTTCCTTTTCTTACTCCAGTTTTTATCCCCCTCCCTGTTTAAAGCTTCTTTCCATATTTTCCTTTTCTGCTGTTTTCTTTGGTTTTCAAAATATTCCCCTTTTTAATGACCTCCGCAAGCCTCCAGTTTTAATTCCAATTCTTTTCCCTTTAACCCTCATTGCTCCAGTTGTTTGTTAAAGATGGCCTCTTTAATCAACTCTTCCTCTCCTTCTGGTACTCTGAAATCACCATTTCTAAAAATTGTAGGGCAAAGCCAAACAATTTCCCTCTTTCTTGCAGCTTTTCTTTCATGTCTCTTAGTTCCATTTTCAATTCCCCCCCCCCAAATATTTTTTTAAACACTTCTATCCAATAATTTAGTTCAGCCAATGTCTAAAAGTTATTTACAACCATTGATTTTTGTCAAGTAATTCAATATCCAAGATTTATGTGTACACCAAAGTCACTAAACAATCCCCAAAACAGTTTCTTCTTGCTTCTTCTTTTATTTCAAAGTTCAACATTCCATTTTCACTTTCCAGGGGTTCTATGTTATTGCAGAAAGGTTTCACTTACTTTGTATCTGTTCTTGAAGAGAACTAGATTTAAAAAAAAAAAAAATCCTTTTACCACTAGATGGCACTCTCTGCTTCGTTCAAATTTCACCTGTTTCCTCCGCTTTTTCTCTTTAAGGGCCTTTTAAAATTCAATATTGGGTTCCAATAGACCCAAATATCAATTATTATGTTTTATTTTTTCCTTTGACATGTTCAAGTTCAGCTTTATATTTGCCTATTTAGTGTCAGGATAATATATTTACCAACTTCAACAAATATCTTCTTCAGGCTTCTCTTTCAAAGTTCAAAGACACTTTCATCTGTCAATTTTTTTTTCCTTTTTTTCTTCATTTCTCTGTCCACCGCTGTAAATAACTCTCTTAAAAATTCCTTAAAGTGTAATTCCAGGGTACCCTGTATTTGGATGTTGCACCTGATTTGGCCAGTTGTTCAAGCTGTCCTCTTCTTCACCACTCCTGCACAATCTTGTCTCAGTCAGCTCTTCCTCTTCAGAATGGCCATCTTGACCACTGCTACAGCCATCTTCAGAGGGGAGTGTTTGCCAAGCCAAGGAGGGGAGATGCAACTCCCCTCAACCCAGCTGGTGGTCTCCCCCTTCTTCGCCACCCCTATAGGGTGGTTCTGGCCCCAGATGCAGTTGATCGGGGCCCTCCGACAGGAGAGCATGGATCAAAACCACGAACAGTCACATTCTTCGGTCCAGCAGTGAAGATGACATCACCGGACGCCTTCTATTCTATTCTATTCTATTCTATTCTATTCTATTCTATTCAGAAGATCTCAAAAGGTTTACTCCAGGACACTGCAACTGTCATATATAGGATTCAGTTACTAAGCATCTGAATTTTGATTACATGACATGAGGAAGATGGCCATACATAAGAAAAATGGTCATAAATCATTTTTTTCATTGTCACTGTAATTTTGAACAATCACTATGATTGTAATAGTGACTGTAAGTCACTATTGACTTACAGATGATAAATGACTGTACGTTTGGGACTATTTATAATTATGTTCTAAAAGAGAAAGGCAGACTAGTTTGTATTAAATGCAAACTGAACAATTTAAGCATATAGGAGCTGTGCTGGAGCAGTGGTTAGAATGCCATATTGCAGGATAACTCTGCTGATTGCCAGCAGTTCAATTCTCACCAGGCTCAAGGTTGACTCAGCCTTCCATTCTTCCATAAGTCAGTAAAATGACAACCCAGATTATTGGGGCAATGCGCTGACTCTGTAAGTTGCTTAGAGAGGGTTGTAAAACACTGTGAAGCAGTTTATTACTTAAGTGCTATTGCTATATGAATATTGGTAAAGTTAAAAAATATTCACTAAGTTGAAAAAAAAAATCTAGTAACTCCATAGTTAACTCCTTGTGGTTTTTACTTAGCAACAGGATAAATATGATTTCCTACTGCATTTGGGGAGATATTATTTTCATTTGTCCAGTTTGTTTCCCATCCAAATTCTAAACATGCTTGATCCTACTTAGCTTTCTTAGATCATCAAGACTATCTGTAGCCTCCTGCCATCTAGCTGGACTGAAAGTTTAAACTTCAAAAAATTAGCTGGTGTTTCTTCTCACTGATGCATTGAGGTGATACAGGGCTTTTTAAAATAAAAGGGGGAAAAACAGGAAAGTGTATGTGTTTGTGTATTACACCATGTTTTCCAAAAAAACAACTTGTCAAAATATTTTTAGCATATTCGCTGTGGCTTGTTATTCCAGATGTCTCTAACAGAGAGCAAGATACATATCTCACTTTCCTCCACACTTATTCCATGGCTGCAATACACAGAAGCATTTTTCTCTGAATCATCCATTAAGTATGAGCAAAATAAGGAGAGAAGTCTAAAGGAACACCTGTTATATATTGGAGAAATTACAAAGACCACAGCTATGAAGCAATTGTTAAATCACAGGGCACTGGAGTAAACAAACAAAAAAGAAGGACAGGCATTTCAATTACTTTCTCTCTCTGGTTTCAGGGGGTAATCTTGGAACAGATCTGCCATATTTGTCTAGCCTATTGTCTATCTGATTTGCACATCAAGGGCAAGAACAGGCTCTGATATACAAGAAGACACAAACATATGGAGGTGACTCCTTGTCTTGATGGACTGATTAGAGCACTACTCATGTCCCTGGAATGATAACGCAAGCAGACCAACAAAATACTCTTCTTCTAAGTTTGATACAGCTTCATTCATTCTAAGTTGGTGTTGTGCTGCAACAGATGGAAACTGAAATATTTGAGGTGACCTGACCTAGAGATGAAGGAGTTTTTGAAATGAATCCTTTGCTTCATTTATCTTGAGGAGACAAAAATGTTTTGAGGAGGAGAAGGAGAATAATTCCATCATCATCTTCACTTATGTGGGAATGGAAGGGTGAGGGCTATGACCAGTGGTGGGATTCAAAAGCTTTTACTACCAGTTCTCTGCGTGTGCCTTGGTGGGCATGGCTTGTTAGGTGTGGCAGGGGATGAATACAATAAATCCCCATTTCCACCCCACTCCAGGGGAAGGATACTGCAAAATCCCATTCCCTCCCCACCCCACTAACCTGCTTTCTAGCTCCATTCTTCCTGTGCAGGGCAATGCAAGAAGACCAAGATGGACTCGGGAGACAGAAAATAGATGGAGGCGGGGCCAGTCAGAGGTGGTATTTGCCAGTTCTCCGAATTACTCAAAATTTCTGCTACCGGTTCTCCAGAACGGGTCAGAACATGCTGAATACCACCTCTGGCTACTAAGAAAATATTATTTCCTGCTTTCTGTAGATGTGATCACAATTTGAGCACTTGGCAACTATCACACATTTATGATAGTTGCAGCATGCTATAGTCACAAGATCATAATTTATGAACTTCCCAACTGGCATCCGAATGTAGAAAGTCAGCACCTACACACCCTCCAAGAGAATGAGATATTTTGGGGGATATTAAAAAGGCCTGATAGAATATTTCCCCTAAAGGGGAAAAATCTTAAGGGAGGCAGATACCAGCCCCAGTCTCCCTGCCCCAAGCAGAAACTGAGGAGGCCAGCTTTTAGAAATGCAGATTTGGTCATCCATTCAGAAAAAACTGGGTCAGACAGAGACTCCAGATAAGCAACACAATTAGGCAAGCCAAAGATTGACAAGATTAGTTGTAGACAAACACCTAGGATTTGCCTTTCTCCTTTTGCCTATAGAGCCAGCCATGACCCCTACATGAGCCAATGGAAATTAAGAAGGTATAAAACCCACCCACTCTCAACTCCATTTTGTCAGCTCTCCCACAACTGCATGTTATATGTGCTGGTTCTGCTCATCAATAAATGGACCATTCTTTGGACCTGGATATTTCTTCCAACATGATGATGAGCAAATTCACTTAATGATTGCAATAGAAAAGGTGTTTATAGCATTTCTCCCCCCCCCCCCCCCAATTATCCTCTCTCAAAGCAGCATCCCTGTGGAGTAGGTTAGACTGAGAGAAAATGACTGGTCAAAAGTTATCTAGAGAGCTTCTATAACTGAGTGAGAACTTGAACTAGGCTGTCCCCAGTCCTAGTCTAGCATTTTTACCACTACACCAAACTGGCTGTGTTCTCACAATCCTCTATTTTTATTGCTTATTACTCTGCAGTGAAAGACAAGACACTTTTATGCTGCCTCATAACCAAGTACATTGCAACAACATCACCCCTGTGGCATTTGATTTTCACCTGTGTTTTCTTTTCTGGGAAAGAAATTGAACTTTCTTCTCGTTCACACAAACTGTGGATATTAAAAGAAAATGTGTTCAAGAATTTTGACACAGCTCTGATCTGAAAGCTAATGCACCATCCTTTGATAGTTATTTATCTTTCTTCCACTTTCATAATCCTCAAAACCTATTCATGGGCCCTCAAGATGCTTTCAAACATTTTTACCAACTGAATTTTATAACATCCAGGAATGGCGAAATCATTAAATATCTCCAAAGCAGTTATTTAAGAGGTTCATTAATTTAATTACTTTAAAATTAAATAAATGTTCAATTGTTTTAGGTCTTATAGTCAATCACTTTCCACCTTTTCAAGTGGGCATTCAAAAAAGGACCAACATAAACTGGCTAAGTATGATTGTAAGATGGTATGTGTAAAACCTGCTGTTCCACAGAATGTTCTGGAAAACTTTGGATTTTCTGGAACATTCCATTTTCCTCAGGCCTCATTAATCTGGCCATTTCAGTTCCAGAAATTAACATTTTGATCCTGATTAGAGTACTTTGAAGTACTTTCAGTTCAGAAAATTAGCTTCACAAAAACTGTTGGATCACCTTAAGATCATTTTGGTCTACAAGACAAATAGAAGATTGGAGATTGATTGCCATGCATGACAGGAATTGCAGATATTTAATCTTAGTCTTGAAAAGGACTGTGTTTCTGATAAAGTATGCTTTCAAAGAGTAAATTATATCAGGCTATAGGCTAGATTTGGGCTATAGGCTAGGTTTGGAGGTTGAAAAGAATGCCTAAAGAAAGCAGTGGCAAATGTTTTCCACAACTCTGCCAAGAAAACTCTGGTCCATGGAATAATCAGCCTTAGTCAGCATTACAAATAGTCCTCAACTTACAACAGTAATTATAGTCATAAGTAGTGACGGTCACAAAATGGATCACCATGTAACTGGACCCATTTGAGTTTTTTCTAGTGGTTGTTAAGTGAGCCCATTGTTGGCTATGGGACACCTTCCGGTGAAAACCAGAAATGAGCATCATTTTTTTCAGTAAAATTACTGTAAATTATGGAGACAGGACACTGCAAACAATTCTAAATTCTAAAATCTAAGAAACGGACCAGTTGCCAAAGTGTCCAAAATGCAATCACATGATGGTGGGTGGGAAGATATTGCAGTTGGAACATTTGAAATGGGTCGAAAGTATTTTTTGGGTGGTCCATTGTAACTCTGAATGGTCACTAAGTCATCAGTCATAAGTCAAACACTACCTATACCCATTAGCCCTTTCTGTGGATACAAGAGCCGTCATCACAGCTCAGCTCTGCTATGCATGTATGCATATGCCTTCCGCCGGCCAGTTGGTCTTTGGGTCTCTGCCCCACATGCATGGGGGAGCACATGCAGGGGATGTATGTGCAGGGGATGTGCTCACATGCATGGAGGTGAGGGGCATGCATGGGGGACATGCATATATTGCGTCTTGTGGATGCACACATTCACACACGCTTTGAGTACTTGGTGCCAAAAAGGTTAGCCATCACTGACCTATATTGTATCATTTCCATCCCTTAATTATGTGCCAATATCTAGGTAGCTCTCCCCCTGTGGTGCACTTTAGAAAGTGTGCAAGCATGAACCAAACCGGGCGAGTAATCTTAGGCAGCCAAACTACTACTCTGTATTAGCATTGTACTCTCCTGGCTATTGTAACACTGCCATACACTAAATAAATATAACTTCAATCAATCAGAATATAGCTGGAAAGGACCTTGGGGTTATTCTAGTCCAACCCCCTGCTCAAGCAGGAGTCTCTATAGCATTTCAGACCAATGGCTATCCAGTCTTTTCCTAAAAACCTCCAGTGATAGAGCACCCATAATTTCTGAAGGCAAGCTGTTCCACTGGTTAATTGTTCTCACTATTAGGAAGTTTCTCCTTAATTCCAGGTTGCTTCTCTCTCTGGTTAGTTTCCAACTATTGTTTCTTGTCTTGACTTCTGGTGGTTTGGAAAATTAGTTGACTCTCTTCTTCTTTGTGGCAGCCCCTCAAATACTGGAATACTGCTACCTAGTCATCCCCTAGTTCTTCTTTTCTCTCGACTGGTCATTGCCAGTTCTGCAACCGTTCTTCATATGTTTTAGTCTCCAGGTCTTTAATCATCTTACAGTCGTTGCTCTTCTATGCATTTCCAGTTCTTGTTCTGACAAAGCACCTTCTCTTTCTCTTTTTTTTACACTTTGGATGTTTGACAGTTTCTTCACTCTTTCTCATAATGGTGTCTTACAACACAGTTTATTATTGACGGCTGTGCAAATTTCTCCAAGTACGCTACACCAACAAGACAGTGTCCCTCCTGCTGACTCTTCTTGAAGTGTAGAAAGCCAGAGGGGTGGAAACTGCTGGAGGAATGCTTGTAAAATGAAAGACACATCATTCACGTATTTATACCCCCTAACCATTTTGTAACGAGGTAAGTGCAACGCAGCGTAAACATTCTGCAGATGAGAATTTTAACCGCATTCTTTGGGAGGAAAAAAAATGGCAAACCTATTGTCTTTCCATCAAATCAAATAAGAATGTTATGTCAAAAAAAAAGATGCAGTTAGAAACTAGTTACTTTAAATAGTGGAGTTCTTTGCGTGAAATAGAACACGTGGTCATTGTAAATCCAGCAGAGGCTACAAATATCCAGCCAGGGGGCTTTCTCAAGTACTAGAAACAGACCTTCAATTTTCAAGAGAATGGAAATGCTTGTAGCAAGAAAGGATTCAATTAGAGGATTGGAATTACATCTCCCTCCACCACATATATCTGCATGCAGATTGCACTTTAATTTCTGCTTGCAATTAGCAGGGTATAACGACAAGGAGATTCAAATCCAGGTTCCTGAAAATCTGTCTAATTTTGTATAGCTCCTGTGTTCGCACCCTGCTTTGAGAGAAAGGGCAGCATCAATCCATTAGACAGTCCCTCTGTTTCAACAAAAGGACACTGAAGGTGGCATTTAAATCTGAGAATTGCAAAAAAGGGTAGAAGAAACGGGAATGCTGAGCAAGATAGCATCAGAGTCAGAGGTGGTTTGGACAAGCAGAATATTCTGGGTGACAAGACCAGAATTAATTGTTTTGATCGCAGAATTATTTCTGTTTTTCTTATCTTACAAAGTGACCGATCCAGAGGAAGAATTCCTTATAGTTCTAATTATCAGGCATGAGTCTTCTTATCAGGTTCATTTACTGTGTCTTCTTTTTTCACCATTATGCACAGTTTTGGTCTTATGGATGGGCCTTGAAAAGAGCCTATATCATGCAATCATCTTCCTCTGATGAAGGACAACACAGGAAACATTCCATAATGTAATTTTCGCAGCCTCAAGGCCCTAAACCCACAGATAACTCCCCCTCCCCCAATTTGGCCATGCTAACCCTGCACCAACTAATCTAATTCAAAAGCAGCTAGCCTTTTCCACAAAGAAAAGGAGATCAACCTATTTTCCAAAGCACCAGAAGGCAAATCAAGAAACAATGGATGGAAATTAATCAAGAAGAGAAGCAACCTGAAACTAAAGAGAAATTTGATCATGGTTAGACTAATTAACTAATGGAACAGCTTGCCTTTGGAGGTTGTGGGTGCTCCATCACTGGAGGCTTTTAAGAAGAGGTTGGGCAGCCATTTCTAGGGAATTGTATAGGGTCTCCTGCTTGAGCATGGGTTATATTAGAACACTTCTAAGTTCCTTTCCAATTCTGTTATTCCATTATTTCTACAACTGTTAGTGCCTGCTTGAACAATACAGGAGAGCTGCTGATCTGTGCTTTCCTGCTACAAAGGTTCTTGAGATATTAGGCACTTCCTCAAGAAAATTGACACGTCTCTGAATGAAGATTTTGAATCTAGTTACTAAGTTTATATGCTGCCAGAATAACAAGGAAGGAGATCTGAGTGGGACTGTGGTTGGCTGGGTTAAGAATCTCAGGGGAACAAAACTAACAAGTAATACAAGAAATGCATTAAGTGTCCAAGACTGAACATTCATTGGCTTAAAGAATAAATAAATAAATGAACACTTCAGCTTCAATCATAACAATACAAGAGCACACAATAGATACAAACTCAAGGTTAACCACACCAAACTTGATTGCAGGAAATACGACTTCAGGAACAGAGTGGTCAATGTCTGGAATACTCTACCTGACTTTGTGGTTTCTTCCCCAAACCCCAAAAACTTTAACCTTAGACTTTCTACTATTGACCTCACTCCTTTCCTAAGAGGTCTGTAGGGGGCGTGCGTAAGCGCACCAATCATGCCTACCATCACTTTCCTATTGTTTTTTATTTTTCTTATAAGTATCTATCTCATGTATTCAAAACTATATTTATTCTTATACTTGTATCTTGTAAGCGACTGACAAATCAAATAAATACTAAAAAAAAAAAAACTAAATGAAATACATGCACAACATACGGAGAACAAAAGAGAGAAGAGACATTTTCTTAAAAGAAGAAAATTATGTCCCTAATTCTAATAACATCAGTGTTTTGCCCCCAGCACAACTTGAATTCTGTAAAAGCTGTAAAAAAAAATTGTAATTTTTTTTTTAAATTTAATTTGTAAATTTGTAAAAAATTTAAATTTGTAAAAAAGCTGTAAAAAAAATTTCTGTAAAAAAAGAAAAAGGTCTCCACCATGTGGAGACTTAGTTCAATTAAAAAGAGGGAAGAATGGGATGGGATTACTTAGGAGAAAGGAAGGGGAAAAAAAGGAAGGAAGGAGGGACGGAGGGAGGGAGGAGAGAGGAGGGAGGGGAGGAGGAAAGGAAAGGAAGGAAGGGAAGGGAAGAGAAAGGAAAGGAAAGGAAAAGAGGAAAAAGCAATAGCACCAACCCCAATATATTTATGTTTTATTATTATTATTATAATAGTGTAATGAATTATTGGTGAAAATCCTGAGATATTTCAGAAAAAAATTGAGGCATTTCAGAAGGAACATTTCTGCCACTATAGTCCTTAATTCAAGTCAGATGAGAATTAAAATGTAAAACAGATTACAACTGATACAGAATCATACCATGGTCCTCTACATAATCAAGTTGAACATACACCAACTGTTATCAAATCCTGTTGTGAGGGCTGAGGGTTGGGGAAAGAAAGAATGGTACCCATCCGGGATACAGAGCATAATATTTTACTTTGTCATTGAAAAATAACATAGGAAAGGTATTGAAATTGGGGAGACTTTGAAAAGCAACAGGGGAGGGAAAATTTTAAGGGAGGAGGAAGTTGAACAGATTTCATGGGCATTTACAACCAGAGGCATTGGCTGGATGTACAGTTAGTTCTTGTTTAGCTTTCATAATTGGGACCAGCAACTTGGTCATTAACTACCCATCTCTTTGAGGGTGATGGGTGATTCAGAAATGTGACACACAAATAAATAAAAACAAACAAACAAACAAACAAACAAATAAATAAATAAATAAAGTGAAGTGAAGTGAAATAAAGTTGTTGCTGCATGAAACTGTGATTGTACATAACCATCTTATCTTAACCTCCCTTTGATTACAGATCTGAAAATATTGTAAATCTGAAGATTAGTCACAAAATAGTTACCGATATATATTTTTAAGTGTATACTTCTTCATCACCATCGTAACTGTGAACGATTGACAAACCAAGCAGTTGTTAAATGAGGACTGCCTGGATAAGACAGTGGTCGCAATTGTGGAACTGAAGCCTCATCATAATTTTTACATGAGGTGTAATACATTTAAGAAATGCAGTGGCACTTCAACAGTTGACTTTTCTTACAAACACAAACATAGGCACCAACACAAAACACAAATAAACCACACACACACACACGCACACATGCACACACACACACACAGAATGCCCCAAATTTGCAACTCTAGCTGGAGATGAATACCATAATAGGAAATAGCCAGGTCTGAGCCAAGGAAGATAAGCAGAGGAATTTTTATTATTATTCATTGCACAGTCAGCCAGATGTTCAGACTGGATTTGGCATTTTTGTCTACCTATCGAGTCCTTATCAAGGACCTGGGATAGGTGAATCTGGATGTTTGACGGTGTTACAGATGTCACCACAGGATGGAAGGTGTTCCAAGTAAAGCTACCTTTTGCAATTGACTGGTGGCAAATTTGTCAAAGCCTATGGTGTTCAAGTGGTGCTCCAGTTGCTTTGGGACTGTGCCTAAGGTGCCTATTACTACTACTACTACCAGTACTACTATGACTATTATTGTTATTGTTATTATTATTATTATACACAAAAATGACAGTATACACAGCAAACGAGATAACCATGCTGGGTTTCGTATCACAAGTCACTAGTCGAACACTTCCCAGGTGTTTAGGACTGTGTGATGTATCAGTGGATTATGCAAGCTGATCCCAGTAAGGTGGCCTTCTGCAGCTGACCAATGGTGATCTTGTCAGCGCCAATTGTTTTCAGTGCTTGCCTAGGTGTTTAGGCACAGCACCCAGTGTACCACTGGAACCACCTGCACTGGTTTATGCCAGAGACTCTGCAGTTCAGTTCTCAAGTCCTGATATCTGGTGACCTTTTCAAATTGTTTCACATTGATTCTGCTGTCACACTTTTTTCTTCTCCACAATCATGATATCCGGGGTATTGTGTTCCAATACTTTGTCAGTTTGTATTCGAAAGTCCCACAGTAGTTTTGCATGCTCATTTTCAACCACTTTTTCAGGCTTATGATCCCACCAGTTCTTTGCTACAGGCAGATGGTAGTTATAACACAAGTTCCATCTGACCATCTGGTCACCAGTTATGACCATCTGAGCGACTGTGTTGTGACGTTGTTTGTAATCAGTCTGAGCAATTGTCTTGCAACAGCTCAGTATGTTGTTGTTGTTGTTGCTATTATTATTATTACGTACTACTACTACAAAACATGGAGTAGGGTATTGGGTGGGATATTTCAGCCTAGCTTTATTTTCTATTTCGGCTCATTCATTATAGAGAATCATTTTCTCTTTTTCTTGTTTCCATTGTTCTTTTTAAGCTGCATTGTACAAGAGCCTGGGAAATAACATGAATTTTGAATTTCAACAAGAAGTTTGGGATGAAAGTTGGATGTGATGATCAGGCATTTTAATTATGCCATATTTTTTTTCCAGAGCTGCATGTATGTGTGTATGTTCCTGAGCAATAAACCTAGTTGTGTGTTGTGTGTCTGTCTGTGTGTGCACAGAAACTGATTCCCTGACAAAGCAAGCAGCTGTTCAGATACCCCCAGAGCATCACTAACAGAGTCTATGAAGGAATGAAATCAGTGATGGATATTGCAGCATTGCTCACAACAGTCATTAAACTATTTTATCTGGGAAAATGCAAAATACATGTTTACTTTATCTGGTCCTTAACTGAGCTAATATGCACCTGAAAAAATTACTAGCCCTGAATGTACGACAAATATTCTTCCTTGTTCCTCTTGAATCCCATACTTGAGATGTTAATGTGTGGTTAGTTTCTGCTTAATAGGGAAGCAACAATATGTGTGAATTTAAGAGAGAGAGACAGAGATGGAAAGGGAGTGTTCACAAAGTCAATAATCCAGTTAATTAAAGATCGATCAGATGGCTTTATTCTTGTCCTGTTTTTGCTTAGGTTTTGGAGGTTGCTTTTGATGGTTTAGGGCAAACCCAACCTTTGGAATTAGTTCATGGTTCAATACCCGAACCCAGAAAAACAGTTTTAGTATGCAAATTAAATGTTTATCCCCATGGAGCCAAAGAATTCTAAGCTGTAAAATGTAAGATGCATTTTCACAGCAGCATGCCAGATACCCCTATTGTTCGTACAATTATTATTGTTAATATCTGTTTTGTAAAAGTTTTAATGTGGGAATGTTTTTAACTTAGAGCTCAGCAGGATCTGTAGACTTAGAAAAGAAGCTGTAGACTTAGAATAACTTTATTATCACTTTGAATATGAATCAATCAGCATACATTAAAATGAAATGTTGCTGCATACAGTTCTCAAAGGGTCTCCACCTCTAATATACACTACATAAACAGGGCAAGATAAATAAATACATATACATACATACATACATACATACATACATACATACATACATACTTACATACATAATTATGCATATACCCACATATATTATATGAAACAGAGAAACAACACAGTCTAGTATAGATACATAGCGAGAAAAAAGAATCTTGCGAGTTTACCAGATGGATGGCATGGGGAACAAAGCTATTACAGAATCTGGAAGTCCTGCTACCCTGTTTCTCCAACAATACGGCCTCCCCCAATAGGAAATCCCAGCATGTTTTATAGGCATGAAATGAAATTAAGCCCCTCTCCCCAAATTAAGGCCTATATCAAAGCATGCAAAATGGGGGGGGAATGGTGGGGGGGGGGCTTGCCATTAGGAAGTACTTTTGTTGCACACCTGGATATGGTGCTGCCTGCGTTGACCCTTATACGAAGTGCCCCACCAATGCCAAGGTCAACATCCAAGCTGTTGCCGCCCACCCGCCCAAAGATGCAAAGGGGGGGGGGGAAATTAAGTTATCCCTGAAAAGATGGCCTAGCCATTTTTTCAAGGCTCAAAAAAAAAAAAAGACCCGGCCTTATTATATGAGAAACATGGTAGAAATACTTCGAAACCTCCTTCTGGAGGGGAGCAACAGAATCAGATCATGAAGTGGCTGTGTGGGGTCTCTAACAATGCTTCGAGCACATAGCGCTTATAAGCAGTATCCTGAATACTAGGAAGAGAACTTCTCAGCTGTCCTTACCACTCTCTGTGGGAAGTTTCTATCTGAGGCACTGCTGCCACCAAACCAAACAGGGATGCAGTTCATTAAAAAGCTCTCAATCGTGCCTCTCTAAAAAGTGGCCAGGAAAAAGTGGCAAGCTACAGGGTTACCAAAATAGTAATGCTTGATGATATCATGACACGAATCATCCCAAAATTACATCACAAAGTCTGATAGCAGGTATCGAGTATTAAGATCACGTGAAGTGTTAGGCAGCTTTAGACTGCACTGGTAAAGACCACACTTTCTGGAAAGTCCAGTCAACTCTTGTAAAAGCACCTTTTGGGGCAACCAAGACCTGGATGACTGAGAATCTACATATATATCTTGGCAGACAGGGCAAAGAGATGCTGTCTAGAATGAGGGAGAAATTTTCTGACAGTTAGAACAATTAATCAATGGAATGACTTCCCTCCAGAAGTTGTGGGTGCTCCGATACTGCAGGATTTTAAGAAGTCATTTGACAACAGTTTGTGTGAAATGGGATAGAGCAGGGGTGTCAAACTCAAGGTCCAGGGGGCAGATCCAGCCTGCTGGGTGCTTAGATCTGGCTCATGGGGCCGCCATGGAAACAGAAAAGGACTGGCCCACAATGCCTCTGCAAGTGAAAAACGGAGCTTGGGAGGGCCACGTAAAGTCATCCCAAGCTCTGTTTTCACTGGTAGAGGGTTGCAGGAGGCCATCACAGTTGAAAACAAAGCTTGGGAGCCCATTTGCTCATAGAGTGCTTGGGCCCCCACAGGCACCCTGACATGCATGACATTGAGCTGGCCATGCTCACTCTGGCCATGCCCCCTCTGCCCCCCCAAGGTCAAACACAACCCTGATGTGGCCCTCAATGAAATTGAGTTTGACACCCCTGGTATAGAATTTACTGTCTGACTATGGGCTACTGTTCCTTCTAACTCTGCCTAGAGAATGTCAGGTAAGAGATAGCAGATCCTACAGCTGGATAATAGGCTGGGCAAAGGACTAAGAAAAGACCCTCCCAAGTTTCTCAAGCTGCGGGAGAAATTTTCTTTCAGACTTGCAAGATATTCTGTTAATTTAGTTTTCACAAATAAAGTAGAATTTGTTGATCTATTTGCATTTCCTGTCTGGTCTGCCTGGTAATGCTGATATCAATCAGTCTTGCAAGTCTGAAAGTACAATTCTCCCACTTATTCTCTGAAAAGAGAAGAGAGGAAAGTGATTTTTAGATTCATAGTATAAGTCATATTTAATGAAAGAAAATATTCTATGAAGGATTTAAGTCTCAACACAGGCTTAGCAACACAGTATTCTTCACACTGTTTAACAGTTTCCCATCTTCTACTGATTGGGGGGAAATGCTTCTAAGCATTTTTAAGCTGTGAAATCTTGAGAGGTTTGGCTGTTTTGCCTGACAGCACCAAAGGCCTGTCTGAACTCATGTGACAATTGCACAATAGCTTTACATTACTGTGGTAGGCTCAGTTGTGAGATTACATTTGTCAGAGTAAAAAAACAACAGACAGATAAAATGTTTTGTTTATATATATGTGTGTGCTGTTTAGCTTCCTTCGGGTATTATCCCACGTCATTGTAGTTCTGTTAAAGTTGTAGCAACGTTTCAGCAGAATCTCATCTGCCATCCTCAGGCTTCTGTATGGATATGGGTCTTACAGCTCCTGGTTTTAAATTTGGGGCTGGTCCATTCTGATTGGCTGGGAGCCTGGACCTGTGTTCATTGGACTTGGAATTTGATTGATTGGTGTTCCTGGCTTCCTCTGTCTGTTTTGTGGCTTTGATTGGCTGGCAACACTCTGTTATTGTGTTGGAGGCTTTTAGTGCAGCTTGGCTCCGTGTGAAGGGACGGCTGCTCTTCATTAGCAAGCTGCTATTCATTAGCAAGCTGGGTTTCACCTGGGTGCCTGGTGGGGGGGTTAGGTTGGAGCTATCAGAGGGAGTCTGTTTTTGCCCAGGTGTTTGCCTGGCTTGTGGCATGGAGATCTTTCTATTTGAGAGTGTAGGCTTCCAAATGATTGACAGTCTGGTGGAATCATCTCTTCTATTCATGCTTTCAGGTCTTTTTTCAATCTCTATGGCTTCTCTGATGATTCTGTGGTTGGGGTTTTCTATAGTGGCTAGGGTTTTTGTGCCATTGAAGTTGATGTTGTGACCTCTGGTTTTCATGTGTTGGACTAGTGAGGAGGTGTGTTCCCGCTTTTTTACTGCATTTTTGTGTTCATCTAGGCGGGTACTTATTCTTCTATTGGTCTGTCCAATGTATGTGGCCGGGCATGATGTACAGGGAATTTCGTATATGCCTTGGTTTTCCAGGTCAATTTTGTCTTTGGGGTTCCTCAGGATGGCTCCTATTTTTTTGTCTGTTTTGAAGGCAGTCTTGATGTGATGCCTGTGTAGTATCTTACTGATTTTATCTGTGCTACCTCTTATGTAGGGCAGGACAGCTGTTCCATGGATCTGTTGATCTTCTAGGTCTCTGTTATGTCTTGGTGTGTTTTTGTGGATCAAGTTGGTGATTTTGTTTTTGTGGAAGCCATTGGCTGTCAATACTTCAGTCAGGGTGCATAGTTCAGTCTTTATATGTGTCTTATCTGCCAAGTGCGGTGCAGACCTCTTCAGCCTTCATCTAGCTCTTGGTCTTCCACAGCATCCAGTCATCTCCACCATGGATCTTCACACACTCCTTTTGGTAGCCACCATCGTTCTACAACAGTGCAAAGCCCTCTACAGGCTCTTTCACCTGTTCTACGCGAAGAAAAGGAGACGTCCAAGAAGTGTCTGGGTCTGAAGATGGATCATGAGAAGAGCCGAGTATGGACTGTATAACAAGCTGATGGTTGAGCTGAGGAACGAAGACTCTTGTGCATTCCAGAACTTCATGAGGATGCCACCAGCCATGTTTGACAAAGTTGTGGAGTGGCTGAGACCCAGGTTGACCAAGGCAAACACCAACTTCCGGCCCAGCCTGGACCCTGGGCTGAAGGTGGCACTGACTCTGCGCCACTTGGCCTCAGGGACCACGTACAGGAGCATGCAGTACGCCTGGAGGGTGCCACACAACACCATCAGCATTGTGATCAGAGAAGTGGTGCAGGCCATCATCGAAGAATATCTGGAGGAGCTCCTCCAGTGCCCCTCCACTGAAGAAGGCTGGAAGAAAGTTGCAGAGCAGTGGTATCAGAAGTGGAACTTCACCCATACCGTTGGAGCCATAGATGGCAAGCACGTGGCCTGCAAAGCTCCAGCCAAGTCAAGGTCCACTTATCACAACTAAAAGGGCTTCTTCAGCATCATCCTCTTCACCATGTTCGATGATGATGACAAGTTCATGTACATCGATGCTTCAGGCAACGGGTCAGCTTCAGATGCCCAGGTATAAAATGCCAGTCACCTCAAGGAGGGGCTGGAACGCGACCTCATCATGGGCTTCCCAGATCCAGACCCCCTGCCCAACAACACATAAGATGTGCCCTACTTCATCGTGGGGGATGACACCTTCTCCCTCAGAACCTACCTCTTGAAGCCCTACACTTCCAGACTCCTCACCCGTGAAGAGAGGATCTTCAACTACAGGCTGTCCAGGGCAAGGAGAATGGTGGAGAACGCCTTTGACATCCTGGCCAACAGGTTCCAGGTACTTCTCACCACCATGCAGCATCGCCCAGAGACCGTGAGGAACAACGTGGAAGCTTGCTGCATCCTGCATAATCTCATGCGCACCCGCTACCCAGTCTTGCAGAACAGGCTCATGGACCACCATCAAGGCAATGGGGACATGGAGCCTGGTGAATGGAGGCAAGGGCAAAACCTGATAGATACTGTGGAGGTGCAAGGCCCCAACAGAGCCTCACGTGAAGGGAAGAAGCAGCGCAACCTCCTGAAACACTGGTGCAACTTCCCAGCTGGAGCAGTGGAGTGGCAAGATAGGATGGTAGATGCTTAATGGATGCTTCCTTCAGTCTGTCTCATCACACTGATGAGATTGTGCCATGTATGTTGGGTGGGCCTACAATGAACAGGGCATTTAATAAAGAGTTGTGTTTATGTTGACATGTGTGGATGATTGATTACATTATTATTGATAATAAAGGGCCATAGGTGTGGCACCTAGGAGGGTGGACCATACAGTCCCACTATTCTTGCACTGGAGGTTTATCTATCCCACAGCTATTACCCATTCCACAGGTATCCCTGCCCATCCCACTGCTATCCTAACCCATCCCACAGCTATTAACCATCCAACAGGTATCCCTGCCCATCCCACTGCTATCTTAACCCATCCCACAGCTATTACCCATTCCACAGGTATCCCTGCCCATCCCACAGGTATCCCTGCCCATCCCACAAGTATCCCTGCCCATCCCATTGCTATCCTTACCCATCCCACAAGCATGCAAAGGCTTAAACCATTTCTAAAAGTTTCCACCAAGACTTTATTGACAAAAATAAATGAAGCAAGTGTGTGAAGCAAAGATAAACTTTATTTATAAACTTTATACAAACTGTAAAAGCAAAGTGACCCAAGTCAAGTGTCCCAAGCAAAGATAAAGTCAACAGGTAGCCACCCAGTCTCTGGCACTCTTCTCAGTCACTCTGAGGCATGCCCATCATCTCAGGGGTGAAGGGTCCAGGTGCTGTGGAGGTGGCTGCTGCTGGAGTGCTGGTATGAGGCGCCATTGGGGTGCCTGGCCCTGAGAGGACAACAGGGGATGGTGTGTGGAGGAAGGTCTCAGAGAGCTGGCTCAGCCCCTTGATGTTGAGAGCCCCTTCCTCCATGACATGGGGTGTCAGTCCCAAGACCAATGACAGATGTTCTGAGGCTGGGCTTGGCTGTGGGGTGGGGGAAGGAGGAGTGTAGTGGGGCTGTCTGGTCTGCAGTGAGCGAGGTGAGGCGTGGGTGGCATCTATGGCGTGGGTGGCATCGGTGGCATTGGTGGCATTTGTGGCATCGGTGGTGTTCGATGAACCTGTGGCTGGAATGGGAAGGGCTGCCTGTGCTGCTGGAACTCCTGGTAGCCGTAGCCTTGTTTGGTGAGGGCCTATGGAAATCCTTGGAAGGGCTGTGACATCACCTGGGGTGGAGGAGCAGACCTGGACTGGGTTGGAGCAGGTTCAGCTGGGCCTGGAGGGTTGTGCAGAAGACCGGTGATGCTCTCCTTTATCACCTGGTACTGTGATTCGGACACGTCCATGAGGGTCTGGTTGATGTAGGTGAGGAAGGGCTTGCGGTTTGAGCATGGTATGTCAGTGTGTACCAGCTGAGAGAGGAGATCTACGCTGCTTTTGATGGTGGCCCTGATCTCCAGCAGGACAATGTGGCTCTGTCCCTCTAGTCTGGCTCTCTGCCTGTTTTCTGTGGAGTTGGAGCTGGGGGTGGGGGTGGGTTGGTCTTTGGTGGAAGTGCCCTCTCCTCGCTCCCACTGCATCAGGGGGTCCTCCACACGCTCCGCCATGGGGAGTGCAGCTGTCGGGGGGGGGGGACTCTGTCGTGGGATGCTCCACAGATACCTTCCTGGACACAGGAGCTGACTCTTGTCCAGAAGAGGACTGGCTCTCTGTGGCCTGCCTGAGAGAGAGGGTTGTCAGAGGGGCTGCTCCTCGGTGGCGGATCTCACCCTCCGAGAAGCTGCACTTGGCCATCGCGTAGGTCTCCCGGTTGGTGAGCTTGACCGTGGCCTGGCCAGATTTCTTGAGGTGCAGCTTCCCGTACCAGGTGTGCAAGTGCTTCCACTACCTGAGGAGGACCTCCAAAGTGTAGCCCAGGCTCTCTGCCTTCTCTCTCCAAGCAGCCTGCTTCCTCTTGGTGTCTCGATAGAGCCTGTGTCCATTCCACCATAGGTACTCATTCTCCCTCAGCCATTCGAGCACCTCATCCTCATGTTCCTCTTCGATGGAGTGTTGCCTCCTCTCCCGTTCTCGCGTATACCTCTTCCTCCCTCTGGCAGGGCCATCTGGGCCCTCATCAGTGGGGCTTCGAGGTTCTAGAAGCTGGTCCACCACACCACCACCACCAGCAGCAGCAACAACAACAGTAGCAGCAAAAGCAGAACCAGAAGCACCAGCAGCACCAGCAGCACCAGCAGCACCAGCAGGACCAGGATCATCAGCAGCACAGTAAGCACCAGCAGCACCAGCAGGAACAGGAGCACCAGCAGGACCAGCAGCACCAGCAGGACCAGGAGCAGCACCAGCAGAGTAAGCAGAAGCACCAGCACCAGCACCAGGAGCAGCGCCAGCAGAGTAAGCACCAGCAGAAGCACCAGCACCAGGAGCAGCACCAGCAGAGTAAGCCCCAGCAGAAGCCCCAGCACCAGGAGCAGCCCCAGCAGAAGCCCCAGCACCAGCAGAGTCAGCCCGAGCAGCAGAAGCCCCAGCAGAAGCAGAGTCAGGGCCAGGGGGTGGGATGGTGGCCCTGTCCTTCTTGCCAGGGCTGGCAGAAGATGGCACAGGCTTCCTCTTCTTCCCCATGGTTGTTGGCTGGAGATGTGTCTGGCAGTAGGTCTTTCCTCTGAATGGTGACCCTGCTTGCAAGCTGCATCCTTTTATATCCACGGGGCTAACGCAATGCATCCTCCCTGCATGCGCAGTGAACACTTTGCATCCGTTAGGCATCTGCTAGGCATCCGCTCTGCATCCGTTCCTTCCGCTGCGCATCTGCTTCGCTGTGCTCCCCCGGAAGCCCTGCGGATGTGCCATCCGCTTCCATCCACTTCCATCCGCTAGGCTTCCGTGGAGCATCCGCTTTACATCCTGGCTACGTCCTCCCCCCGTCCATTCCTTTCTGTTGATGTCCGCTCTCTTTATGCAAATTTGGGGCACTTTGAGAGCGGATAACAACGGATGGAAAATTTTCTCGTCCACTGTGTCCTTTTTACATACTTTTTGCATCCGTCGGCTTATGTGACAGGCCCTTTAACAGCAGCTAGAATTGCCTTTGCCCAGTGTTGGAAGCATAAAAATGTACTAACAGATGAATTGATTATCCAAAAAATAATGACTTGCGCTGAGATGGATAAATTAACCCTGATGTTACAAGAGAAAGAGAATTCTGAGTATAACAGGATTTGGGGAAAATGGTATGACTGGATTGAACTAAGATATATGGAAGATGGAAAGATTAACGATGAGCAATGTATTAGTTAAATTCTTACATTCACAAAAAATGTATATATTTGTAAATAATGTACAAAATAGTAGTATAAGATGAATGCCACAAACTGTTAATGTCAAGATATGTACATTTTTTGTTTTTAAAGTTATAAAAGATTAATAAAATTTATTTAAAAAAAAATAGCTACCAATTTCTTGGGGCCTTATCTATTTGTTTCCAAAGGAAGGCTTCCAGTCTGTGGAGATTCTTGCATTGTAAGCAGAATATAATAAAGTAGTTATATTGAACTCTGCATGTATGGGACTGGTTGTTTGTGCCTGTCACATCTGTTTTCCACAATTGGGCTAAACAGCTGCCATCAAATCCCCTTCAGAATTTTCATGGGAGTCTGTGGGCTGAGACTGGCAAGAGTTTATTGAAGCAGCTTCAAGGCATCTTGGAATAAGCAAATACTACAAACTGACATTTTCTGAGCTTTGGAGTGTGCTTTTTATTGTTAGTGATTTACAGTAACCTTTGAGGTTGCAAAGTAATATAAAACTTTCCAACTCCTGGCAGAAAGATAGATAGTCTGCATCAGATCTAACAAGACAAGCTGTGTCTATCTCATAACATTTATTTTTTCCCTCTTTTTATACTGCAGCTCAAAAAGAACGGTGCTATTTGTATGTCTACACAACCCACACTTGCATTTGGCACATTTAAAAATGGGTTTTCCATGCCTCCTTTTTGTAGCCAATTAAGGATCATAGAAAACACTTGTGCTGTTTTCAGCTTGCCAAAATTACTACAGCTCCATAACTGCCTTTCAGATAGGGATGTTCATCTATGGGTTTATTTCAGAGGTGGTATTCAGCAGGTTCTGACCAGTTCTGTAGAACCGGTAGTGAAAATTTTGAGTAGTTTGGAGAACTGGAAAATACCACTTCTGACTGGAGATTTTACAATATCTTCCCCTGACACGCCCACCAAGCCATGCCGACAGAATCAGTAGTAAATTTTTTTGAATCCCACTGCTGGTTTATTTGATTTATATTTACAAGTGGACTGATCTCACCTATACATACTGAGCTGATATGCAGCTTGTTGGTCGTTCTATTTCATTTTTTTGCATTTTTCTATATATTACAATATATATGTCCATGTAAAATACAGTGGGCAGCAACTTCAAAAGCATAGTTGGGTTGGGTTTCAAATGATTGACAGTCTGGGGGAATAATCTCTTCTATTCATGCTTTCAGGTCTTTTTTCAATCTCTATGGCTTCTCTGATGATTCTGTGGCTTTGGAAGCCTGCACTCTCAAATAGAAAGATCTCCACACCACAAGCC
>BLBF01000036.1:20275404-20314366 GCA_015471245.1 Laticauda colubrina | reverse complement strand
AAGCTGATGGACAGAGAGACCTACGTCATGGCCAGGTGCAGCTTCCTGGAGGGTGAGATCCGCCACCAAAGAGCACCAGCAGCCTCTCTCACAACCCTCTCTCTCCGGCAGCCTGCGGAGAGCCAGTCCTCTTCCGGCCGAGAGTCAGTCCCTGTCTCCAGGCAGGTTTCTGTGGAGCGTGCCACGGCGGAGAACCCGCGGACAGGTGTTGTAACCATGGTGGACCGTGTGGAGGACTCCCTGGTGCGGTGGGAGAAAGGAGACGTTGCATCCACCACAGCCGTAGCCGCATCCCCCCCCCCCAGCTCCACCTCCACAGAGGCAGACAGCAGGAGGGGCAGAGCCACACTGTCCTGCTGGAGATCAGGGACACCATCCGCACCAGCATAGATCTCCTCTCTCAGCTGGTCAACACCGACTCCTCATCCTCCAACCGCAAGCCCTTCCTCACCTATGTCAACCAGACCCTCAAGAACATGGAGGAACCCCAGTACCAGGTGGTGAAGGACCGGATCACCGAGCTGCTTCACAACCCTCCAGATCCAGAGTAACCTGCTCCCACCCAGTCCAGGTCTGCTCCTCCACCCCAGGTGATCTCCCTCCCTTTCCAAGGTTTCCCACAGCCCCTCACCTACCAGGGCTACGGCTACCAGGAGGTCCAGCAGCACAGGCAGCAACCCTTCCCAGTCCAGGCACAGATTCATCGGGCGACACCGTTGCCACCAGTTCCACTGATGCCACCCATGCCACCCATGCCAATGATGCCACCGATGACAGCGATGCCACCCACGCCAGTCCTCACCCAGCTGCAGACCAGACAGCCCCACTACACTACTCCTTCCTCCACCCCACAGCCAAGCCCGGCCTCAGTACATCTGTCATCAGTACTGGGGCTGACACCCCATGGCATGGAAGAAGGACCTCTCAGCATCACGGGTCTGAGCCAGCTGTCCGAGAGCTTTCTCAACACACCGTCACCTATTGTCCTCTCAGGGCCAGGCACCCCAGTGGTGCTTCAGACCAGCACTGCAGCAGCAACCACCTCCACAGCACCTGGACCCTTCACCCCTGAGACTGGGCACACCTCCGAGTGACCATGAAGACTGCCAGAGACTGGGTGTGGACTTTATTTGGACACTTGACTTGGGTCATTTTTCTTTTACAGCTTGTTGTTCAATAAAGTTTATCTTTGATTCAGACACTTGCTTCATTTCTTTTTTTAAATAAAGTCTTAGTGGAAACTTTTAGAATTGGTTTAAGCCTTTGCATGCTTGTGGGATGGATTAAGATAGCAGTGGGGTGGGGAGGGATACCTTTGGGATGGGTAATAGCTGTGGGAATAGATAAACCTCCAGTGTAAGCATAGTGGGACTGTATGGTCCACCCTCCCAGGTGCCACACCTATGGCCCTTTATTATCAATAACAATGTCATCATTGATCCACACATGTCAACACAAACACAACTCTTAATTAAATGCCCTATTCATTGTAGGCCCACCCAACATACATGGCCCAATCTCATCTCATCAGACAGGCTGAAGGAAGCACCCATTAGTCATCTATCATCCTGTCTTGCCACTCCATTGCTCCAGCTGGGGAGTTGCACCAGTGTTTCAGGAGGTTGCACTGCTTCTTCCCTTCACGTGAGGCTCGGTTGGGGCCTTGCACATCCTCAGTGTCGATCAGGTTTTGCCCTTGCCTCCATTCCCCAGGCTCCATGTCCCCATTGCCTTGTTGGAGGTTCACGAGCCTGTTCTGCAACACTGGGTAGCGGGTGCGCATGAGATTGTGCAGGATGCAGCAAGCTTCCACGATCCTCCTCACGGTCTGTGGGCGATGCAGCATGATGGTGAGAAGTACCTAGAACCTGTTGGCCAGGATGCCAAAGGCATTCTCCACCACCCGCCTTGTCCTGGACAGCCTGTTGTTGAAGATCCTCTCTTCATGGGTGAGGCATCTGGAGGTGTAGGGCTTCATGAGGTAGGTTGTGAGGGAGAAGGCGTCATCTCCCACGATGAAGTAGTGCACATATTGTGTGTTGTTGGGCAGGGGTTCTGGATCTGGGAAGCCCATGATGAGGTTGCGTTCCAGCCCCTCCTTGAGGTCACTGGCATTGTATACCTGGGCATCTGAGCCTGAAGCATCGATGTACATGAACTTGTAATCAGCATCGACCATGGCAAAGAGGACGATGCCGAAGAAGCCCTTGTAGTTGAAATAAGTGGAGCCCGACTTGGGTGGTGCTTTGCAGGCCACGTGCTTGCCATCTATGGCTCCAACGGTGTGTGGGAAGTTCC
Organism: Laticauda colubrina; assembly: GCA_015471245.1. Lineage (NCBI taxonomy): Eukaryota > Metazoa > Chordata > Lepidosauria > Squamata > Elapidae > Laticauda > Laticauda colubrina. Next base: position 20,312,068 of record BLBF01000036.1, on the reverse strand, counting down.
ACCTCTGATACCACTGCTCTGCAACTTTCTTCCATCCTTCTTCAGTGGAGGGGCACTGGAGGAGCTCCTCCAGGTATTCTTCGATGATGGCCTGCACCACTTCTCTGACCACAATGCTGATGGTGTTGTGTGGCACCCTCCAGCCGTACTGCATGCTCCTGTAGGAGGTCCCTGAGGCCAGGTGGCGCAGAGTGAGTGCCACCTTGAGCCCAGGTTCCAGGCTGGGCCAGAAGTTGGTGTTTGCCTTGGTCAAGCTGGGTGTCAGGCGCTGCACAACTTCGTCAAACATGGCTGGAGGCATCCTCATGAAGTTCTGGAATGCCCGAGTGTCTTCGTTCCTGAGCTCCACCATCAGCTTGTTATACAGTCCATACTCTGCTCTTCTCCCGATCCATCTTCGGACCCAGACGCTTCTTGGCCGCCTCTTTTTCTTCCTGTTGTAGAGTTCACAGAACCTGTAGATGGCTTCACACTGTTGCAGAAGGATGGTGGCTGCCAAAAGTTCTGTGTTATGATCCACGGTGGACATGACTGGATGCTGTGGAAGAGTCAGAGTCAGATGAAGGCTGCAGATTTCTGCACAGCTGGGCTGCTGGTGTGAAAGTGAGATGCAGGTGAGTTGCTCCCCCTTTTTATAGGCAGTATAGGCGTCCCTTTGCATCCTCTAAACATCCTTAATATCCGAGATAGGTCCCCTCTGCGAACGTTTTTTCCATTTTAAATGCTTTGTTTCCATGCTGCATCCGCTAGACATCCATTCTGCAACCGTTCCGTGTCCGTTCTGCTTCCTCCCTGCATTCGAGTGGATGCGAGTTGCGCAGATGTGGAACGGATGCCTAGCGGATATAGCGGATGCGTAACGGATGCAGAACGGATGCCTAGCGGATGCGTAGCGGATGCAGAATGGACGAATTGGATACATTTTCCGTGCAAAAATTTTGAGCAGCTCAAAACTTTCTGAGCGGATGAAACGTCCATAAATGGATGCTGGACAGATAGAGAGGAAGCAAAACGGAGGCAGTGAGTACAGAACGGATACATCGCGTTAAACAACGGATGGCAAGCTTTTTTGTCTGTTTTACATCCTCTTTGCATACGTTGGTGCAGTGTGACAGGGGCTTTAATTGCTTTTGGAGGGTTGATTTGTGGGGCATTTTTCTACCAACATTTTCTCTTGGACCACCAGTGGTCCCCAGCCCACTGGTTAGTGACCACTATTCTAGTCCATCCCCCTGCTCAGGCAAGAAACCCAATACAATTTCAGACAAATGGTTGTCCAGTCTCTTTTTAAAAGCCTCCAGTGTTAAGCCCCCACATCATCTGAAGACAAGTCCTTCCACTGATTCTCACTGTCAGGAAATTTCTCCTCAGTTCTAGGTTACTTCTCTCCTCAATTAGTTTCCATCCATTGCTTCTTGTCCTGCTTTCAGGTGCTTTGGGGGATAGCTTGCCCCCCTCTTCTTTGTGGCAGCCTCCTAGATTAGACCTTGCATAAAATGGTCTGAGACAGACACAAGGTAGAGATATATTTTAAACAGAGGAGAGTTTGGGTGAGTGGCAGGAAGGGAAGGGAGAAGAGCTAAGTTTGTATCATCATTTTCATTGCCCTTGATTCAAAGTCTCACCCATCACAAGGAAGGAGATGGGAAACTGAAAGGAAAGAAATTATATTAAGACTTTGATGTTTAATACCCCATCTCTCTCCCCCACACACACACATTTGCAAAAACACACTGGATGTATAAATCCCTGTTGTTGTGCTCCAATAACCTAGCTTAATTGTCTGTTTCAAATGGGCTTTCTTTTGTTACTCTCACCAACAGTTTGGGTATCTGAGAAACTAATTAAAAATGGGAGAGATTGCATAAAAAGAGCCTGTTAAGTGTCTCTTCCACCCTCAATTCTGCAGGAGTTTAACAAGCCTTAAGAGCTTAAAAAAGAAAAAAAGAAAGTAAGCAAAGGATGAAACAGAAGCCTTTCAAGCTAATGTTTACTGCTGAAATTATTATTTTTTTCTTGAGGAAGCAGGTTTCAAGTTCTTCAGATCCTCAGCTTATTTATAAGCCATGTTTGAATATTGCTCTTTCAGAGGTCAGGATGCATTTGACCATGTCTTTTCTAATGTTTGGTTCTGGCACAAGCCAAGATCAAGCTGCAGGAAGATGGACCAGTTTCCAAGCAAGATAAAAACCTCCTTATTGGCTTCATGCTGAAAATGTAGATCAAGGGTGAGAAATTTATAGCTTCTGGATTGCAAGCAGCCCTTGCGTTAATGTTTGTCTGCATTTCCTGCGTTGGATGAGGAGAGCACATCTTCCTCCTTCTGTCCTGGCCACTTTTTCCAGAGGCATGACTGAGATCATTTTAACAAACGGCATCACTGTTTGGTTTGGTGGCAGCAGTGCCTCAGATAGAAAGTCCCTACAGAGAGTGATAAGGACAACAGAGAAGATCATAGGAAGTTCCGTTCCCCTTATTCAGGATACTGCTTATAAGCACTATGTGCTGAGAGCTAGAAGCATTGTTAGAGACCCTACACACCTACTTCACGGTCTGTTTCTGTTGTTCCCCTCTGGGAGGTGGTTTTGAAGTATTTCTAGCAGGATTTCCAGCTTCTGTAATAGCTTTGTTCTCCATGCCATCCATCTGGTAAACTCGCAAGATTCATTTTTCTCGCGATGTATATGTATACATTTGTACTAGACTGTGTTGTTTCTCTGTGTCCTATAATATATGTGGGTATATGCATACTTTTGTGTTTATTTATTATTTATTTATTTAGTCATGTTTATGTAGTGTATATTGGAGGTAGTGACCCTTTGAGAGCTGTATGCAATGAAATTTCATTGTAATTAATTACAGTGAAATTAGTGTACATTCAAAATGACAATAGTGTACATTCAGAATGACAATAAAGTTATTCTATTCTAATCTAATCTAAAAAAAATAATCAAAATTCTTCAGCCTTAGGTCTATGCAGCATTTTGGATTCAATGTCAAAAAAGTGCTTTGGATCGTACAGGTAGTCCTTGACTTATGACCACAATTGGAGTCCCAAATTTCTGTTGTTAAGCAAGACAGTTGTTAAGTGAATTTGGCCCCATTTTATGACCTTTTTTGCCACAATTGCCACAAAGTGTATCACTGCAGATCTTACATTAATAGCTGTGGTGACCCAAGGTGGGATACAAAATAAACACAGTCACAAAAACAGATGAAGCCTCTTTTATTCCTTCACTTTGCTTCAAAGCTCCACATATCCTTGACAGGAGACAAAAAACTCCCCCGCAAGCAGTTACGAAAAGGAGGAAATGCCATTTAAATTAAAAATGCCTATAAGTTATAAAGAGTAAAAACAACATAAACCATACTGAAGCAATTAAGGGAACCAGGCAAGATAAGGGCTTGAAGACATCCACAGATATCAGAACACACACTGGGAAGGACGCCAAACTCAGAGCGGAATGATAGACTAGAGATATTTCTATGCTTTGTTTCCAGCGCTGGCCCATATGCATGTCTGTCCTTTTAACCAGTTCTAACAGCTGCACGAAGAGGATCAAGGCCCTTTCTTCCCCTGTAGATCACACCATTCACATCTCTCCATTATCCTCTCCTCCCTGCTTGCCCTAGGATGGAGAGGGAATGGGCTTGGGTCTTCCTCTGACTGCCCAGCCGGCCTCTGCCCTTCCCCAGCCTCCTCCACAACCTCTGAAGCCACACTTCCACTCCCTGTTGGTTGTTCCTCCTCTCCCTTGGAGTCAGTCTCCAACAGGGGCATGACAATAGCACAGTTGCTAAGTGAATCTGGCTTCCCTATTGACTTCGTTTGCCAAAAGATTGCAAAAGGGCATCATGTGACCCCAGGGACATCTCAACTGTCATAAATTTGAGTCAGTTGCTAAGTGTCTGAATTTTGATCACAGGACCGTGGGGATGCTGCGACAGTCATATGTGTTAAAAACGATAATAAGTCATGTTTTTCAAGCCATTGTAACTTTGAGTGATCGCTAAATGAACTGTTGTAAGTTGAGTATTGAGGTATTCCCCATTAGGAGAATGATTACACTCAGGGAAACATAATGAGAATGGTGATGAATAACACAGAACCAGCACACAGATACACTGAATAGTAAAATGTAAGTTTTACTTCCAGTAAATGGGTAAACAAAGTCCAACAAACAGTCGAAATTATACACGGTTAAAGCAGTTGGTATTCAAAAACAAGCAATTCAGGGATAATCCAAAAACGAAGACCTTTTCTTTACCAGTTATCAAAAATAAATTTCATTAAACAGAGTTTGCGAACATTTGCAAGACTCACAGCAATTCAAGCAGAATGATGATCAGGCAAAAAGGCAAAAGGGAAGCAAAGGAAATTCAAAAAGGAACAAACCAGGTTTCTGGCTCCATCTTATGGCCATTGGAGGAACCTCAGCCAATCACAATTACAGCATTCTCTTAAAGTTACAACAATATTAAATGACTACCCTGGTTTATATATTGCCAGCCCAGCTGTTAGGTGATTATCATTCCTAACATTGAGGACTACCTCTTTTGGGGTGCTCGCATAACCCTTGTACGCAGCTCTATAAAACAGATATCTTTTTTCCCCCTGGGGTTTTGCAGTTGATCTGTGCAGCTGCAGTGCAATTCTAGGAAATGATGGGTTGCAGAGGCATCACATGCAGCTCATAGAACATGCCAAAGAATGGCGTAGCCTTTGAACCTGACATGCTGCCCAATCCACCTCTGCACCTCCCAATTTCTGAAAAAAAAAAAAAAGCAGTCCATTCCATTCTTTATGAAGGAAGAGAGGGAGGAAAGAAGGAAGGGATAAAGGGAGGTCACCAATCAGGAGAAGAAAAAGAGATATTAGAAGAATCAGGAGTGTTTTTGGCTCCACCTCCACCCCCCCCTTTTTTTTGCTTGAGCCCAGCCTTCCACTGCTCCTGATGGATAGCTTCAGAGAAATATAATTTTCAACAGAAAATAAAAACAGAAAGTTGCCCGTTGGTGGCCTAAATAATTCAAAGCAGGCTCAGAGGTCCAATTTTCTACAACGGTTGGTTGTGCAATAAACAGCGCTGAGGGACACAAGATATTACAAAATATGTTTCAGATCAAAATATGTTTCCTAACCTTACTTCCACTTAATGTCCATAATGCTTTAAACCTTTGTAAGGATACAATTGCTCAGGAAGAAGAGGAACCAGACAAATAAGTTTTGGGGGATTGATCACATGAGGCATTAGTGATCGCGTGAAGTGTTAGTGCCACTTTTTAATACTTTGGGAAAACCATACTTGGAATACTGCATCCAGTCTTGGTCACCACGATGTAAAAAAGAGGTTGGGACTCTAGAAAGAGTGCATAGAAGAGCAACAAAGATGATCAGGGGACTGGAGGCTAAAACATATAAAGAACGGTTGCAGGAACTGGGTATGTCTAGTCTAATGAAAAGAAGGACTAGGGGAGACATGATAGCAGTCTTTCAATATCTCAGGGGCTGCCACAAAGAAGAGGGAGTCAAGCTATTGTCCAAAGCTCCTGAGGGTAGGACAAGAAACAATGGGTGGAAACTAATCAAAGAGAGAAGCAACCTAGAACTAAGGAGAAATTTCCTGATAGAATAATTAATCAGTGGAATAATTTGTCTCCAAAAGTCATAGGTGCTCCAACACTGGAAATTTTAAAGAAGAGATTGGAGAACCATTCCTCTGAAATGGTATAGGCCAGGGTTTCCTGCTAGAAGATCTCTAAGATCCTTTCCAACTCTGTTATTTTGATTGTTAAAGTTCTAAAGGTCTGACTATCCAAAGGGCCACCGTGAACCTACCTGATTCCTTAGAATAGTGTTTCTCAACCTCAGCAAATTTAAGAGATATGAATTCCAATTCCCAGAATTCCTCAGCCAGCATTGGTTGGGAAATTCTGGGAGCTGACATTCAAACATTTTTAAAGTTGTTGAGGCTGAAAAATACCACTTGAGAAAACTCACCTTCCTGAAGAAGATCCCACCACCAGATATCTGATGCACAGAAGAGGGCCTTCTTCTGGATCTCTCCCAAGTTTCTGGATGTCTCCCAAGCCTTAGTAAGACCACACTAGAATACTGCATCCAGTTTTGGTCAACACACTATAAAACAAGATGTTGCTCTTCTCGGCACTCTTTCTAGAGTCTCAACGTATGAAGAATGGTTGCAAGAACTGAGCATGGCTGGTCTAGTGAAGAGAAGGACCAGAGGTGACATGATAGCAAGTGTTCCAATATTTGAAAGAGGAGAAGGAGAGGAATAATATTGAGCCCCTTCTCTGCCAGCCAAAGCACCTGAAGGCGAAACCACAGTCTTTTCATTAAAGCTTACCATAGTGGAGCTGATTTTAACTAACTTGGTTGTAATTGACTAATATGATGCTATCAGGCAGTTTTATTGTTTCAAGCTACCTTGACATCCAATTATGGTGTGTCAACTTAAGAACAATCTCTATGAATTCTACTTTTTTCCCCACCATATTCTTTTCTTTTTCACTTATACTATTTATACTTCTCACAGTGTATAATATTCAGCCTGGCAGTTCACAGCTAGCCTAGATAACATGTAAGAAAACCAGGGGATATTTTCCTTTCTAAACTATCTCTTCCTTGATCTCAGCATTCATTTGCTCGACAAGGCAGGGAACATATTCCTCCTGTCATCTGAGAGATGTTTGTGTGTGTTTTTCTGTGTGTGTATATTATTTCTCCTCTACATGCACACACAGAAACTCACAGAGCTACTTATCACTGCCTGCAACTCAGGGGTTGGGGACAAAGAAAGAGGAAAAGGGACACACAAAACCTTCTCCAGCTTTGCACCCAGTTGGAAAGCAGCAATTAATCACATTTGGAACATTTGGAGACATATGCATTTAATAAAAGCCAGGAGGGAGGGCAGGAGAGAGAAAATGTATCTGGCGCAGAGACGAACTACTATGTGAATCTCTTCCTTCCTTTCGAAACTCATATAAGGAGAAAAGTGCTCTTTGGCACTAATTTCAGAACAGGCATTCGGAGCTTTGACATAAAAGCTCACATCTTCTATTCAAAAGCCAAGATTGCTCTCCAGACGTTTTGAACAACCCATCCCACCATCCCCTGCCACCGGGATTGGAGTCTATACAAAAGATTTTCAGTGGGGCCACTGAGGTCATCCTCCAATTACATCATCTAGAACAGAGAGGAAAGAGGAAACATGCAAAGAGGAAACATGCCAGCAGTGTGGGCAGTGGCATCAAGCTGGCCATGCCCACCAAGTCAGCCACACACACCTGGGCTCCGAGATCAACCACAGTCCTGATGTGGCCCTCAGTGAAATTGAGTTTGACACCCCTGGTATAGAGTCTCCTGTTTGAGCAGTGGGTTGGACTAGAAGATCTCCAAGGCTCCTTCCAGCTCTATTCTGATTGATTGGTTGATTCAGGCTGAATTCAGCCAATTGAACTATGCACAGGAGAAATGTTGGTTGGTTTGATGGTTGGTATTAAACTCTGCCTTTGCTTTTCTGAAATTTTCCACCCAAGCGCAAAAGTGAACTTCAAATGCTCAGTTTTATTTCAGTTCTTCCCTTGAAAGAAGCCTTGTAAGGATGCTGCTCACGGGGCTGAGCTGCCTCTTCTACTTGATTCAGATTTAATGTTCCCCTCTCAGAACGATTAAGATCATTCTTTCCTTGCCCATCTTCCCCTATTTATCTTCTCAACAAATCTATATTAAGATATAGCTCGTTGTCATTTTATTACCAAAGTATATGGATGAATAGGGATTTGAACTCATATATTCGCATCACCAATTCAGCAGTCACTGTGCTTCTTTGCCCACTGCATTGAGTCTAATTTGGCAGTTCAATTCTCACTGGTCAAGGTTGGTTCAGCCTTCCATCCTTCTGAGGTCGGTAAAATGAGGATCCAGATTGTTGGGAGCAACATGCTGACTCTGTAAACCACTTAGTGAGGGCTGTAAAGCAGTGTGAAGCAGTATATAAGTCTAAATGCTGTTGCTAGTGCTATTTATCATGGCCAATTTTTGCCCATTTGGCTTGCAATACTTGCTAAGGATCTTATATACTCCAATTTTCTTTCCTGGAAATTGAACTTTCCAATCATGATTATTAAGTTGCATATTTTATGGTCTTATATTTTATGGTTATAGCAGCCTGTTCATCAACAAATGAGTGGGAACAGTGATATGAACAAAGCATCTCTTTCTTTAAGTTCTCAGACCCGAGAGACAAGGTGTGTTATGTCAAAAATGTTTCAGAAATATATTAGCAGTCCTTGTTCAACAACCACTTGTCTATGGAGATTCTCTGTCACCAGGTCATGATTGTCCTAATGGTGCTTTTTTCAACAGGCAACTGTCAACCCTGAAGCTGACCTGGCCAAAGCCATTTTGCCACTTTAACATTGCCACACTGGAGCTGAGGGATAGGCAGGGGGGAATAGAGATAGCTTGGGTTTTTTAGCCAAAACAAAATACTTTCTCTTGGGAACCAAGGACATTCTCACACCTGATCAAAGGAAGGTGGAGTGATATCACCAGGCAATCAGACAGCGCCGTGATTGGACCATGTGACTGATTCTTTGGGGTTGAGGAAAATTTTTTACTTTTAATTAGGTGAAAGCCACAGGAACTTTCAGAGTCGGTTTTCACCAGATCTGTGCCAATATGGTATGTCCAATAAAGCTATTCTTTGAGATCTACCTGCCTTGGAGTTTTGCTTGACTTGTTTTTTCTTTCGAAAATGTTTGACTTTTCTCCAAGAAACTTCTTCAGCACTGACTGGAGGGTGGGAGGTGGATTATAAACATAAATATAAATCCTTCCATTTCCTACCTTCCAGCCAGAGCAGAAGAAGCTTCTTGGATGAGAAGCAAAATATATTCAAAAGAAAAACAAGGAAGTCCAGTTGCCTCTTGAAAAAGCACCTTTGGGTTAACAACCATTTCATTTGCAACCGGTTAAATATTATGACAATGCTGTACAAGAAATTTTTTATTCATTGTTGTATCTATTTTATTTATCTCTTTTTGAGATCCTGTACATGCGGATGCACCTGCAGTATACTGTGTTTCTCTGATTTAACTGGGATTCATTCCTTCTCTGTTGTTTTATTATTCATGTTGTGTCGGGCAAATCATGCTTCACTATAATATTATGTCTTGAACAAACAAGTAGAATTTTATGTTTTATAGATGATTGTATTTGTCTTTTTCTTTTCTTCTCTCTCTCATTCAATGTAATTTTTATATGACAAAGGTAACATTTATCATGTGAATACATCACTGTAATTTACTAGCATAAATATGTATATGCATGTATATGTCTAGGTATATAGGTATGTCGAGTTGATTTGGCGAGACTAATATCGGGAGGTTTTTATCATCTCCTCCCCTTCTATTCTTCTCTTTCTCTCTCTTCCTTTCTTTCTCTCTCCCTAACCCTTATTCCACGAGCATCATGTTGGACCCTTTTGTTTTTATTGTAATGTTATTCGTTATCGCTTGCCAAATAGTCAAGCTTTGTGCTTATTTTTGGCAATAATTTTGTATTGTTTTGTATGTTTTTGTATGTTTTGTATGTTTTATAAATAAATACATATTTTTTTTTAAAAAAGTGCTTCTTATGATCTTTCCTTGTATTTAAGTTGGTTGAAGTGTCCCCACAGTTATGTGATCCCCGTTTGTGATTTCTTTTCAGGCTTCCTATAAGCAAAGATGGTACTGTGGTATTAGCTGTTCTGAAAAGCAACAAAGATTTGGTTTGGTAGTCATCCTAAGGTTTGTACCCATTCAAGGTGTCAACTCAAAAATATTTCTCTGGTCTTTTAGACTTGCCAGCAGAAAGGGATGGGTAGAAGTAGTACATTCCTTAAATGCTTCATAAATAATCTCTAGGTGACCGAAGCTTCTGTCATGCAAGATTATTACTGGAGAGCGTGATTGATGACTCTTGACTATGGATGCGTCCCATTGGAGAATATACATCCAGGGGATGGGGGGGGGAATCAGGGTCAGGGGTGAAATGAATGATGTGTCTCAGAGTCGGCTACATCCAGGTAGCACTGTCATGTTTACTCCTAATAAATCTTCTTTAAACTCTGAGAGATGTGGCTGGGGACTCATGATTTAAATGGGGGTGGATGCCAGAGCCCCAACACAGGATCAAAATTGAAAGCTGCTCTAGGCAAAGAGGAAGAAAGGAAAATTTGACCTTTGCCTACTCATCAACTAGCAGCCCATATCCAGAGTGTAGAAAATTGAACTAAGCTTCCAAAATTGTGTTGAGATAGCAATGATGCAAAAGCACAACACTGTAACATCAAGCCTCAAGGTCAAATGAAAAAAGTAGATAGGGGCACAAGAAGAAAATGTTAACTGGAGAAATTCTGAGAGTTGAAATTTGCTTGGATTAAAGTTGCTGAGATTGCAAAACACTGCAATCTGATCTCAGGAAACTCTGCTCAGATATTACTAGAGGGAGGAGGAGACCCATCCAGTGATCTAGATTAGGACATGTGTAGAGGTCCATGTGATACCTTTCAGGAACAGCTTCAACCAAGCATCCCAAGAGTGCTTTTCCAAAAGACAGCTGGACTTCCTTGTTTATTTTCCTTGAAAACATTGCGCTTCTCATCCAAGAAACTTCTTCAGTTCTGTTACTGAACTGAAGTTACTGAAGAAGCTTCTTAGATGAGAAGTGAAATGTTTTCAAGGAAGAAAAACAAACCCAAGAAAGTTCAGTTGCCTTTTGAAAAGCACCTTTGGGACATCATGACTTTAATCTCCATAGATCTTCAATCCAATGCATTTTTCCCAGGACTGTGGAAATTATTATTATTATATTATATTTTATTTTACTGCCTTCAAGTCATTCTTGATTCCTGATGAGCATCTGGACAAATCCCTGCAATTTTGGGGGCAAGATTTTCAGAAATGCTTGGCTTCCTTCCTAGGATCGAGAGTGTCTGGCCCAATGTATCAGGGGTGGCTCTATGTCCCAAGGTAGGACTGGAACTCAGGGTCTTCCTTTATTTACCCTGGTGTCTATCCACTACACCTAATTGGCTCCGTTCATTTCAATAAAACTTGCTTTAAAAAGCTATTCGAGACTGCTTCTTGGAAAATAATTACTTTTGATTTTAGGTTAGTTAGGAACAACCTGACAGTGAGATAACATCATCAAAGGAATGTGGGTCTTTATATACATATACCATGTTTTCTTGAAAATAAGACCCTGTCTTATTTTTTTTTCCACCAAAAAAGGCACCAGGTCTTATTTGGGGGGGGGGGATGTCATCCACTGACTAACCTCACTTGCGTACGTCACCCCCAGCCTCCTTTTCGCTGTCAGAGGCCTTCAGGAACTTCTTCTGTGGCTTGCAAGGCTTTCATGAAGAGCTCCAGATCGATCCAGAGCTTTGTTAGCTACAGAGGCCTTCAAGAGCTACAGAGGCCTTCAAGAAAGCCTTGCTGGCTATAGAAAAAATGGGTAAGTAGTAGGGCAGCTCTACCCGCCATCCCCAACCTAGCTTAATTTTTACCCATGCACTCTGGAATGGCAGGATCTTAATTAGGGCTTATTTGGGAGGGTAGGGCTTATATTGGGTGCATGTGTAAAAATCAAGCTCGGACTTACTTTTAGGGTAGGTCATATTTTCAGAGAAACAGGGTAGATAGTCCTTGACTTATGACTACAATTGAACCCAACATTTCTGCAGCTAAGTGAGAGATTTGTAAACTGAGTTTTGCCCCTTTTTACAACTTTTTTGGCACAATTGTTAAGTGAATCACTGTAATTATTAAGTTAGTAACACAGTTGTTAAATGAATCTAGCTTCCCTATTGACTTGATATGTCAGAAAGTCAGAAAAAAATGATCGCATGACCCCAGTACACTGCAACTCTCATAAATATGAGACAGTTGCCAAACCTCTGAATTTTGATCACATGACCGTGGTCATAAGTATGAGAAACAGCCATAGGTCAGTGCCGTTGTAACTTTAGTGGTCACTTTGAACGGTCATAAACTGTTGTAACTCAAGGACTACCTGTATATTCATATACGGTGTAATCATCAAACTTTCCCATCTACAATGCAGTTTCTACCTTTAGAACACATCTCAAAATTAGCATAATTAGGAAGACATGCACACATAAGTAGGTAAATTATATGCTGGTGAGAGATAGTTCATATAATTGGTTATTATATATAATCTCTGGAACATTTATTAGTCTGAGAACCAATTTTTGCATATCTCTCTCTCCTTCCAACTTAGCAAAAGGATATGACTTCTGCAAGGCAGAGGTCGCCTTCGATATGCCCTCTGTAGGACATCATCAACCCAACATTAACTTTGTTCCAGAAATGCCACCCACATTTTAAAATGTGTCATCAGTAGATCTCAAATTTTGCTGTTGTTATTTAAGAGAAAGCCATGAAAGTATCATGGCACGTTGGAGAAAGGAATTCTTTTTTTTTCCTGAGATCTTAGAAAATGAGGGACATTTAGACAACATAGGCCAGGGGTCCTCAAACTTTTTAAACAGGGGGCTAATTCCTGGTCCCTCATACTGTTGGGGTGTGTGTGTGTGGACTGGCTGGGTGGGCATGGCTAGTTGGTCATGTGACTGGGTGAGCATGGCCAATTTAGCAGTTCATTAAACAATACACACAAATTAAAGTTTAATTTGTTATGCTCCTAGAGGTGGAAATCAGGTTACTGAAGGGATGTGTCTGCCTTGTGGGTAAGGGGGAGGGATTTCTGTTTTTGTGTGTGTGTCTTTCTCTCTCTCTCTCTTCCTCTCTCCCTCCCTCTCTCTCTGGAGGCCGGGGAAGCCAAAAACAGCCCTGCCAACTCTCACGGTTCTGCCGTGAATCTCACAATTTTTTGGCACGTCTCACGGTCTCACGACAAGGCTCCTCAATCTCACGCCAAATTTAAAACGCTTTCCCCCCCCCCAAATTTGGGGGTCGGTTTATATGCGCATAAATCTGATTTCTGACACAAATGACATGATGATATGACACCACTTCTCAGATCACGCAATATCGATATTATCATACAGTCATATATACATACAGCACATTTCTTTTCACTCTGGGCGCCTCCATTTTGCTTTTTCTACCACCAGACATAACACGCTCTGACTGGTTAGTTATTCACGTGACCGTGAATCTCACTATTTTTTGTAGAATCTCTAGATTTTTTTTCATGGGTCTCCAGATTTTCCTTTATCAGGGATTGGCAGGTGTGCAAAAATGAGCCCGGGGAGGCCAAAAAAAAAGAGTTTTTAGCCTCCCAAGGCCTCAGTGAATCCCATTTTTGACCTCCTGAGGCCTCCACATGCCCCATTTTTGGCCTCGTCAGCCACCAGAAGGTGGGTGGGGGCTGGCAAGTAGATGGGGCAATGTGGGCAGGGCAGCCTCATGATGCCATGCTGGCTGGCTGGGTTTAGCAGGCCATATATGGCCCACGGGCCCTAGTTTGAGGACTCCTGACCTAGACTGAGGAGGCATGCAGCTGCTTGAGATACTTTGGTTGGCATTGGTGGCACCATCTCCTTTATTCATAGGCACCAACTGTTGATGTTCCAAGCCAAAGTCATAACGGGGCATGGATGCCAACAATCTTTGGTTTCTGTCTCTTTCCCTTTAAATTTCTCTGGGGTGATTTCAATTGTCAGAGTGACAACTGATGCGATGATGATGAATTCCAACTGATCCATGCAAGGAACATATGTCTAGTCTAACGAAAAGAAAGGCTAGGGATGACATGACAGCAATCTTCCAGGACTTGAGGGGCTGTCATAGAGAAGAGAAAATTGACCTATTCTCCAAAGCACGAAGGCAGGATAAGAAGAAATGGAGGGAAACTCATCACCTACCTAGAAATAAGGAGAAATTTACTGGCAAGGGAGGACAGTCAATCAGTGGGATGGCTTGCTTGAAATTGTAGATGCTCCATTGCTGGAATTTTTCAAGAAGAGACGTTTTTCCAGAATAGTGTAGGGTATCCTGCTTGGGTTTGGGGGGGGGGGGCAGGTTAGACTAGAAGGCTTCCAAGGTCCCTGCCAACCCTTTTATTCTATGTCCTGTGATGACCAAGTGATACTATATTGTTCATGCTCCAGGAGCATCAGGAAGCCTATGCTGGCCTCCACAAGGGAGCACTCACTGTCTTTTCTATTTCTTTTGAGCCAAATGGGAAACCCTGCAGAGATATACTTGGCAAGGCTAAACAGCAGAAACAGGTTGAGATGAAGGGAGAGAAGACAGAATCCCTTTAATGATTTATTACTTTGGCATAGATACCATCTTGCGAAATCATTCTGTGATATTCAGCACCATAAGAAGTTGCGAATTTTGACATGTGCTCTCCCACCCTCCCTCTCCCCCTCTCTCCCTTCCTCTCCTTCTTTCTCTGCCTCCCTCCCTCTATTTCTCTCTGCACCATCTCTCTCCCCCACCCTCTCTCCCTCTCTCTCCTTCCCTCTCTTTCTCCCTACCTGTCTCTCCTTCCTTCCCCTTCTCTCTCCCTCCCTTTCTCCCTTCACCTTTTCTCCCTTCCTCTCTCTCCTTCCCCCCTCTCTTCCCTCCCTCTCTCTCCTTCCTTCCCTCTCTCCCTCTCTCCCTCCCTTTCTCCCTTCACCCTTTCTCCCTTCCTCTCTCTCCTTCCCCCCTCTCTTCCCTCCCTCTCTCCTTCCTTCCCTCTCTCCCTCCCTCTTTCTCCCCTCACCCTCTCTCTCCCTGCTTCTCTCTCCCCTTCCCTCTCTTGCCCTCCCTCCTTTCTTCCCTCTCCCTCCCTCCCTCTTTCTCCCCTCCCCCTCTCTCTCCCTCCCTCTCTCCTTTTCCCTCTCTCTCCCCCTCCCTCTCTCTTCCTCTCTCCTTCCTTCCCTCTCTCCCTCCCTCCCTCTCTTTCTCCCCTCACCCTCTCTCTCCCTGCTTCTCTCTCCCCTCCCTCTCTCTCCTTCCTTCTCTCTCTCCCTCCCTCCCTCCCTTTCTCCCCTCACCCTCTGTCTCCCTTCCTACCCCCCTTCCACTATCATGCCTTCCCTATTTTACATTTCTGGGAAGCAGTGCGTTCATAATTCCTTTTCATGATTCTAGATTATGATACTTGGTTTCTATTCTTAGTAATGAATACAAACTGAAAAGAACAGGAAGAGAGACTTTTTTCCCCCAGGAATGAAAAAGCAAATTATAGCACTGTTTGTTTGTTTGTTTGTTTGTTCTTCTCCAAAAAGTACAGTGATGTGGCTGTCTTTTGCTTTCGATCACCTTGTATGGTGGGGCAATGCAGTTGTGAATCTCTACACCATGGTTCAAAATGAAGCCGCTCCAGATTACCTTGACATGACTGATTCAGAGCGATCTAGGAATGTACCTGCAGACAAGGAGGCTTTAAAAAAAAACACGGCAAGGGAGAAAAATCCCACTTCTGAGCAGGGAATTATGGCTGTTCCCAAAATGGCAATCCTTTCCAGATGGTGCCATGCTCTGGAGCTCACCTTAGGGAAATAAGGCAAATGGTCCCACCCACCTTTGTCCCTAGGCCATGTGGCACCAGCCCAGAATCAAGTGCCATTTTCGGAATGCGTATCCCAAGGGACTGGAAGCAGAGCAGAAGGTCCCAAAGGTGCTTTTCCTTTCCTTTGTCAAGAGGCCATTAGACTTTCTGGGTTTTCTCTGAAGACATTTCGCTTCTCACCCAAGAAGCTTCTTCAGCTCAATATACATAAACTTCCATCTATAACAAGGGTGTCAAACTCAAGGGCTGTGGGCCCAGTGGTGGGATTCCAATTTTTTTTACTACTGGTTCTGTGGGAGTGGCATGGCAGGCGTGGCTTGGTGGGCGTGGCAGGGGAAGGTTACTGCAAAATCCCCATTCCCTCCCCACCCCACTAACCTGCTTTCCAGCTCAGTTCTCCTGTGCAAGGCAACAAAAGAAGACCCAGCCGATCAGCTGGGATTCAATGGGAGGAAGAAAATAGATGGGGGTGGGGCCAGTCAGAAGTGATATTTGCCAGTTCTCTGAACTACTAAAACTGTCCGCTACTGGTTCTCCAGAACTGGTCAGAACCTGCTGAATACCATCTCTAAGTGGGCCAGATCTCACCCATGGAGTGCTTAGATCTGGTCCGCAGGGCTGGCGTGAAAATAGCAAAGGACCAGCCTGCAGTGCCTCTGCTAGCGAAAATGTTTTGGCCAGCAGGATGCTGCAGGAGGCATCTATCCAGGCTGCTGTCCATCCTGTCTCCTCCCCTCCTGGCCAGCCCACGGAGGAGAACTACAATGCTGATCTGGCCCTCAAAGACATCCAGTTTGATACCTCTGGTATATAAGAATCAATTTCAATTTGGAACTCTCCCCTGCCAGCTCACTAGCTTAATCACTGCATCACATGGGCTTTCCCCCTTCCCCCCCCCCAAAAAAATTGGGGAACAGCTGAAGAAGCTTCTTGGATGAGAAGCGAAACATCTTCAAAGAAAAAGTCCAAGTGGCCTCTTGAAAAAGAAAAAAACCCTTTGACCTGGATCACTGATGATCTCAGAACAGTTAAACTCTCCTTCACATCCCTCCACTCTCTCCCCCCCACCCTCCCATCCTCACCTGGAAGGGGATGGTCTGGAGACAAACAGATTTCTCTGAAAGTAAGTGGGATGTTCTTTTCCTGGACTAATTAATTTTGCACATCTTTATTGAACAATAATTTAGTGTGCAAAGAACACCTTCCTAGTAATGATCTAAATGATTTAAGTCATGGATGTATTACTTTTCTGGGAGAGTTCTGAGAGTTAAATATTAATTGCAGAGCAGAATTAAGGGCTCATGTGATCAGAATCTATGGGGCTGCCACAAAGAAGAGGGAGTCAGTCAACCTATTAGCCCAAACTCCTGAAAACAGAACAAGAAGCCTTGCATGAAAACTCATCAAGGAGAGAAGCAACCTAGAACTAAGGAGAAATTTCCTGAAAGAACAATTGATCAGTGGAATGATTTGCCTCAAGAAATTGTGGGTGCTCCAACACTGGAGGTTTTTCAGAAGAGATTAAACAACAATCTGTCTGAAATGATATAGGGTTTCCTACTTGAGCAGAGGGTTGGACTAGAAGACCTTCAAGATCCCTTCCAACTATGTTATTCTGAATAATCTCCATAGACACAGAGCAAAAGGTGCTTCAGGGGTGTGTGTGGGAGGCCTTGGCTCCTCTTAATCAGAGGCCCCCAACCTTTTGGGCATCAGGGACCAGTTCCATGGAGAGAGGTTTTTCTATGGACCGGGAAGAGGCGTGATTTCGTGTGCTGCCTGCATCCCACGGATGGAGCTTCGCTTTTTTGTGTGGCCCAGTTTCTGGCATGCCACTGATCAGTGTCAGTCCATGGACCAGAGGTTGGCATCCCGTGCTCTTAACAACCCACACGATCACTTAACACTGCATCAAAGAGAGCAGTGGTAATCATACTTAATCACCATCACAATCTGTAACAGAAATAGGCTGGGTCCATTACAATTGGGGGTTGAGAACTATTTGTAAAAATGTAGGATATTATAAAAACCTTAATCATACTTTTCTTATATTTTTTTCCTTACCAAGCATTTCTCCAAATCATTCTTGCCCTCTAATAACAGACTAATCTTCTACATGCCTCAGGCTTGAAAAGATGCCTGTGAAATTCATGCAAATATATGGATTAGGTATGCTAGGAGTGGCAAAACTTACAATCCTAGAGCATTATGAGCTCCCTGGACCCCATTTTTGTGCTCCTAGCTTTTTTGCAAAATTTGTCAAGCTGACTGCAAACATTAGCGAAATGTTTTCCAACAGCTGGGGGTGTGAATGACTTAGGGGGAAAACAATAAGTGCAATCCTTAACAACAACAACAACAACAAAAAAAAAAAAACCAGTGTGCATCCTTTTAAAAAAGGAAACAGTGACAAATGTATATCCTAGTTTTTATTCAGGAGCCCAAAGAGATAGAATAATGTTTCCTTTCTCAAGCAGGACAAATTTAAGATATGTGGACTTCAACTCCCAGAATACCCAAGGCAGCCATGCTGGCTGGGGTATTCTAGGAATTGAAGTCCTCACATTTTACAGTTGGTAGGGTTGAGAAACACAATAATAGACAGAATGCTCTTCTGCTGCCTTTTATTTTTCCCCACAACAATTTTATGAGACAGATTGGGTTGAAAGAAGGTAATGGCTAAGATGACCAACCATCCTCCTTTAAGCCCATGTCACACTGAACCAACAGATGCAAAGAGGATGTAAAATGGACAAAAAACCTTGCCATCCGTTCGAAAACGCGATGTACTCACTGCCACCGTTTGGCTTCCTCTCTATCCGTCCAGCATCCGTTTATGGACGTTTCATCCAATCCAAAGGTTTTGGGCTACCCAAAACTTTTGTGCGGAAAATGTATCCAGTTCATCCATTCTGCATCTGCTACGCATCTGCTAGGCATCCGCTAGGCATCCGTTACGCATCCGCTATATCTGCTAGGCATCCGCTGCACATCCGCGCAACTCGCATCCGCCAGGACGCAGGGAGAAAGCAGAACGGATGTGGAACGGATGCAGAACGGATGCCTAGCGGATGCAGCACGGAAACAAAGCGTTTAAAATGGAAAAAACGTTCGCAGAGGGGACCTATCTCGGATATTAAGGATGTCTAGAGGATGCCTAGAGGATGCCTAGCGGAAAACCTATACTGCCTATAAAAAGGGGGAGCAACTCACCTGCATCTCACTTTCAGAACAGCAGCCCAGTGGTGCAGACCTCTGCAGCCTTCATCTGGCTCTTCCTCTTCCACAGCACCCAGTCATGTCCACCGTGGATTGTAACAAAGTCCTTTCAGCAGCCACCATCGCAACAGTGCAAAGCCATCTGCAGGCTCTGTGAACTCTACTGCGAGAAGAAAAGGAGCCACCCAAAAAGAGTCTGGATCCAAAGATGGTTCGCCAGAAGAGCAGAGGACGGACTGTACAACAAGCTGATGGTGGAGCTCAGGAGCGAAGACACTCGGGCGTTCCAGAACTTCATGAGGATGCCTCCAGCCATGTTTGACGAAGTTGTGCAGCGCCTGACACCCAGGTTGACCAAGGCAAATACCAGCTTCCGGCCCAGCCTGGAACCTGGGCTCAAGTTGGCACTCACTCTGCGCCACCTGGCCTCAGGGACCTCCTACAGGAGCATGCAGTATGGCTGGAGGGTGCCATCCAACACCATCAGCATTGTGGTCAGAGAAGTGGTGCAGGCCATCATCGAAGAATACAAGGAAGAGCTCCTCCAGTACCCCTCCACTGAAGAAGGATGGAAGAAAGTTGCAGAGCAGTGGTATCAGAAGTGGAACTTACCACACACCATTGGAGCCATAGATGGCAAGCACGTGGCCTACAAATCTCCAGCCAAGTCGGGGTCCACTTATTTAAACTCCAAGGGCTTCTTCAGCATCATCCTCTTCGCCATGGTCGATGCTGACTACAAGTTCATGTACATCGATGCTTCAGGCAATGGCTCATGTTCAGATGCCCAGGTATACAACGCCAGTGACCTCAAGGAGGAGCTGGAAGGCAACCTCATCGTGAGCTTCCCAGATCCAGAACCCCTGCCCAACGACACACAAGATGTGCCCTACTTCATCGTGGGGGATGACGCCTTCTCCCTCACAACCTACCTCATGAAGCCCTACACTTCCAGACTCCTCACCCGTGAAGAGAGTATCTTCAACTACAGGCTGTCCAGGGCAAGACGGGTGGTGGAGAACGCCTTTGGCATCCTGGCCAACAGGTTCCAGGTACTTCTCACCACCATGCAGCATTGCCCAGAGACCGTGAGGAGGATCATGGAAGCTTGCTGCATCCTGCACAATCTCATGCGCACCCGCTACCCAGTCTTGCAGAACAGGCTCGTGGACCTCCAGCAAGGCAATGGGGACATGGAGCCTGGGAAATGGAGTCAAGGGCGAAATCTGATCGACACTGAGGATGTGCAAGGCCCCAACAGAGTCTCACATGAAGCAAAGAAGCAGCGCAACCTCCTGAGACAATGGTGCAACTCCCCAGCTGGAGCAGTGGAGTGGCAAGACAGGATGGTAGATGCTAAATGGATGCTTCCTTCAACCTGTCTCATCACATGGATGAGATTGGGCCATGTATGTTTGGTTGGCCTACAATGAACAGGGCGTTTAATAAAGAGTTGTGTTTGTGTTGACATGTGTGGATAAATTATTACATTATTATTGATAATAAAGGGCTGTAGGTGTGGCACCTGGGAGGGTGGACCATACAGTCCCACTATGCTTGCACTGGAGGTTTATCTATCCCACAGCTATTACCCATCCCACAGGTATCCCTGCCCATCCCACAGCTATCTCAACCCATCCCACAGCCATCCCAAAAGCATGCAAAGGCTTAAACCATTTCTAAAAGTTTCCAGCAAGACTTTATTAAAAAAAAGAAATGAAGCAAGTGTGTGAATCAAAAATAGACTTTATTAACAACAAGCTATAAGACAAAAATGAGTCTCTGGTACTCCTCTTGGTCGCTCAGTCTCAGGGGTGAAGGGTGCAGGTGCTGTGTAGGTGGCTGATGCTGGAGTGCTTGTCCTCAGCTCCTCCAGAAGCAGAAGCAGCAGAAGCCCCAGCCCCAGAAGAGCGAGCCCATGCTGAAGAAGCCCCAGCAGAACCAGAGTGAGGCCCAGGGGGCGGGATGGTAACCCTGTCCCTCTTGCCAGGGCTGGCAGCAGATGGCTGAGGCTTGCTGTGCTTCCACATGGTTGTGGGGTTGCTGGCTGGCAGGGAGGCTGGCAGGAACCAAGGCTGGCAGGAAGGCTGGCAGGGAGGCTGGCACCAAGGCAGGCAGGAAGGCTTGCAGGCAGGCAGGCACCAAGGCTGGCAGGAAGGCTGGCAGGCAGGCAGGCACCAAGGCTGGCAGGAAGGCTGGCAGGGAGGCAGGCACCAAGGCTTGCAGGGAGGCAGGCACCAAGGCTGGCAGGAAGGCTTGCAGGCAGGCAGGCAGCAAGGCTGGCAGGGAGGCTGGCAGCAAGGCTTGCAGGGAGGCTGGCAGCAAGGCTTGCAGGGAGGCTGGCAGCAAGGCTGGCAGGGAGGCTGGCAGCAAGGTTGGCAGGGAGGCTGGCAGCAAGGCTGGTAGCAAGGCTGGCAGGCAGACATGCAGGCAGACATGCAGGCAGGGCAGGCAAGGCAGCCAATCCGTCCGGCAGCAGGTCTTTCTTCTGAATGGCGACCTGCTTCCGAGCTGCTTCCATTATATCCGTGGGGCTGACGCAATGCATCCTCCCCACATGCGCAATTAACGCCAGGCATCCATTAGGCTTCTGCTGTGCATCCGCTGTGCATCCGCTTCATCCGTTCGGCGTCCGCTGTGCATCTGCTGTATCCATTCTGCATCCGCTTTGTTGAGGCCCCCCGGAAGCCTAGCAGACATGCCATCCACTCCCATCCACTTCCATTCACTGGGCTTCCATTCCGAATCCGCTTTGCATCCGCCCTGCGTCCTGCCCGCGTCCGAGTTATCCGCTCCGGTTATGCAAATTTTTGCCCCTTTTGAGAGCGGATAACAACGGATGGAACATTTTGCTCGTCCGCTGTGTCCTTTTTGCATCTGTTGGGCAGTGTGACATGGGCTTTAGGGAGGACAATCCTTCTTTTGTAACTTCTGTCCTCTCTTGAAAAGTGTCCTCCTACATGTCGTCCTTTTTGATATTTGAAGACTAATCCGTAAATCTCCATTTTTGATCGATGCCGATCCGATCTGTTGTGTATGATGTGACATTTGTATTTGACATGACGGTTCATCAAGGCTCGGTACAGTGTGGCGAGATGCAGTTCTGAGATGCATACACTCCACACAGGAGAATTGTTTTGAGAGAGTGTGTTGTGTGCAAGAGTGCACCATGCGCAAGAGTGCTCCATGTGCAAGTGGCTTTGTTTTTTTTCTTCAATTTATTTGTGTCCTTCTTTTCATTGTGAAAAGGTTGGTCACCTTAGTAATGGCTAGATGAGCTTCCATATATAAGAATCAATTTGAATTTATAGCTTAATCACTGCATCATATTGGCTTTCAAAAAAAAATTGGTGAAGGAAACAGAAAATCTTAATCCAAATTATACAGATTGTATAGCCAAGCTTCTTTGCATAATCCCTTATTCCACAATCAATTACTATCTGCAGGCATATCTATTTGGGAAAACTGGAAGCTATCTATCTTTTGGAGAGAAAAATCTATTTGCTCCTTTCTGGTTTATGATTCCCCATCCTACACCCTCATCCCATCCCAAAGACATTATCTACCAGCATTCTCAACTCTTACAGACACAGTGAAGGAATCAAATAATAAGATTGTGTGGGAAGCCAACCCCTCCGAGAAGAATGAAATATTTTGAGGAATATTTTAAAAAGGCAAAATATTATATTTCCCTAAAGGCCCGGTCCCACTGGCCAACGGACGCAAAACATATGCATAAAGGACACATCGGACGAGCAAAATATCGGGGGTGGCTCCATCTGTTGTCATCCGCTCCAAAAAGTGGTGAAAATTTGCATAAATAGAACGGAAAAGAACAGAAAAGAATGGACATGGGTAGTATGTAGCGGGGATGTTAAATGGATGTTCATAGGAAGCCTAGTGGATGAAAGCAGATGGAAGGTGATGACACCTCCAAAGGGGTTACGGGGGATAATTGCAAAGCAGACGCATAGCGGATGAAGCGGATGCATCATGTATGCCTAAAGGAAAGAAAGGGGATGCCGCACGGATGTATATTGGATGCAAACTGTTCACTGCGCATCCTTTCTATTTCTGTGCTACTAACAATGTCTAGACGTTCCATGTACCTTTTCTTTCCTCCCTCTTTCCATTTTCAGCTGCAGCGGATGTGAGTTGCAAGGATGCTCAGAGGATGCAGAGAAGATATAGCGGACGTTTAATGGATGATAACGGACATAGAACATTTGTTGCTCGTATGTCGCAGATTTACATCCTACACGGCGGAAAGTTCATCCGTTCACAAAGTTTTGTGCAGCTCAAAACTTCTTGTGCGGATGAAATCGCAGTGGACACATGCTCGATGGATAGACCCTATGAAACACGTATGCAATGAGTACACAATGGATGCATAGCATTTTCCAATGGATGGCAAGCTTTTTAAAATGTTTTACATCCTCTTTGCATCCGTAAGTGCAGTGGGACCGGGCCTTATTAAGGTGAGAAATGTAAAAACAAGTGAGAAATGGAGAAACATGTTTTTTAGAGGCAGAAAGCAACCCCCTCTTTCTGAATAGCCCCAGGAGTTATTCTGTGTCAATTAAGAAGGATTGGGCCAGCCTATTCAGAAACCAAACTGAGGAGGCCATCTTTTAGAAATGCAGATTTGGTAATCCATTTAAAACAGGATATTCTGAAACAAAGGCAGAATGGTAGAATTAGCCCTCATTCAAGATCCAACACAGGGCAAAGCCATGAAGCCACAATAGGAATTGCCCAACACCTTTTCAGAGTAGTCCAAGCTTCAACCAAACTTAGCTCAGACAAACTTCTAGGATTTGTACTTTGTCTATAGAGCCAGCTATGACTCCTACATAACCTCTACATGGCCCCATGGGAGCCTGACAACAGCCAATAAAATATATGTTCTTGCACAGGCACAGGACGCTCAAGTACAAAGCTCAAAGAAGGTGTAAAAATCCCTCACTCTCAACTCCATTTTGTCAGCTGCACCAGAACCATGTGCTTGGTAGTTCTTTTCATTGTTAAACCTTCCTTTCAATCAGCTTCCATGTTTCTAGTGTCTTTCTCCTGGTTTGGAACTTAACCAGATGGATATTTCTTCCCACAGTTGGAAAGAGGTATTGCAACCACCCTACTGAGCTTGGTTGCTTTCTTGCAATACTGATTATGTTACCTTGGTAATGAAACATCTGTAATCCCAACGGTGATTTTTCAAAAAGCAACTGGACTTTCTTTGTTTTTCCCTGAGGACATTTTGCTTCTCATCCAAGTTCAAGCTGAAGAAGCTTCTTGGGTAAGAAGCAAAATGTCTTCAAGGCTAAACAAAGAAAGTCCAATTGCCTTTTGAAAAGGTATCTTTGGAACAACCATGACCTGAATGACTGAGAATCTCCATTAAACATGAAACATCTACAAGGAAAAAAAAAATCAAGCTCAGAGAGCACCAAGGACCCCACAATTCAACCCTGAGCTACAAAAATTCTTTTATATTGAAAGCATCCTTGACAGATGCCCATCCATGGAAAGGAACTCATCTCTTTCTTCATTCATTGGTTCCACTGTAGAATTGTATTTAATGTTATTTTTTCCCTTTCTGCCTTTCTGTAACTTCATTATTCTGCCTTTTGCCTTCAGGAATGATAAAGTGGACTTGACTTTCTTCTCAATTACCTCCTGGTCTTCTCTTCTCAAGGCTAAACATATCCTTGCTCTTCATAAGATTTCATTTCTACTCCCCTGATGATTCTTTTTGACCTTTGCTGAACCTGATTTTTTTTCCACTAAAGCCTTCTCAAGAATGCCCAGAACTGGACACATGATTCAAAAAGAAAGGGTGGGGTGAAGGTCTGACCTTCTCAACAGGAGCTCAGATATACATATCCACCCCCTGAAACTGTCCAATCTATTCAAAAGGCTTTTTGTGCAACAATTTAAGTTTTCTCTTTAATAAGCCTTCCCTCAAGGAAAAAAAAAATGTCAATTTTCAAACAGTCATCTGCATAATTTGAGTGCATGAATGCCTCAGTGGAGGTATCTTGTCAACTGGCTGGGATTATGTGCCAAGGAGAGGAGAGAAAGCTGAACTTTCTTTAAAAAAATGGTGGCTTTAAGAAAAAAAACAGAGTAAAACATAAGACTATTAACAAATAAGTAATGTTTTTAATAAAAAAATAAAAATAAAACTGTCCAGGGGATTACTTCCAGATCAGACCAAAAGCTTATTTCATCCAGTGTCAAATGTCCACAATGGTCAACCAGAATTTGGAGGAAACAAACAATTAACCAGCAAAATACAAAGACAATAAATTATATCACCATCATGCATCACTGCAACTATGAATGTTACCACAGCAACCTGTGTGACACATAAATTCCAATTTAATATGACTGATTCCAGTCAGAAAATCACCCTTGGCTTGATTATTTGAACCAAATCAGCAAGTTAGGTTGACAAAGCCATCATCCAAACTGATCTTGAGGCTTCCCATTTGATTCAGATGCCTCTTCATTGAACTAAATATCCAAATCAAAAATTCTGTAGTGTCTTAAAATATGTGAATATCACGTTGTTGAGGTAACTTCCCCATTAGGAGAATGAGCGCATACAGGGAGACGTATAGAGAGTAGTGTTGGAATAATACACACAGAGCATACTGATACACTGTACAGTAAATGTAGGGTTTTACTTTCAATAAAGGTTTAAGCAAAGTTCAAAATAAGCAGTCCAAAAGTCATTCACAGGTAAATCAGTCAGTTTTTCAATCCAGGGATAATCCAAATATCAAAGTCCAGTGTCAAAAAAACAGTTCAGGATCAGAGTTACATTAAATCCAGGAATATCAGTCAATTAGGAAAAATGGAACAACAGGAATACTTTCCAACAGAAGGAAACAGAGACTGACTCACACTCTCTTCTGAGACTCAGACTAAACAACCCAAGGTTTCTGGCTCCATCTTATGGCCGTTTGAGAAACCACACCTAATTACAGTTCTGCATTTTCTTAAAGATACAGTTTTAAAATGTTTATCCTGGTTTATATATTTCTAACCCAAATACCTGTTAGGTGACTTATATTCCTAACACACGTGCTCATCAGTTTCTTCTATCATGATCTAGTACAGTGCCTTTTTAAAGCACCGAGTTCTCATCCTCAGCCTCTGATATACAGCCCTAGGTTGCATCAACAGAGGTATTTCATCAAGGTCATGGCACAGAATAATACCAGTGGTGGGATTCAATTTTTTTTACTACCGGTTCTGTGGGCGTGGCTTGGTGGGCTTGGCAGGGGAAGGATACTGCCAAATCTTCAGTCAGAGGTGGTATTTGCTGGTTCTCTGAACTACTCAAAATTTCTGCTATCAGTTCTCCAGAACTGGTCAGAACCTGCTGAATACCACCTCTGGATAGTACCATTCCATACTGCATTGGTGAGGCCACACTTAGAATATTGCATCCAATTCTGGTTACCATGATTCAGAAAAGATACTGACATTCTAGAAAGAGTGCAGAGAAGAGCAACAAATATGATAATGAAACTGGGAGCTAAACCATAAGATGAATGGCTAAGGGAACTAGGTAGGTTTAGCCTAACAAAGAGAAGGGTTATAGGTCATATAATAGCCATCTTCCAATATTTGTAGGGCTTTCACAGGGAAGTGTGTCAATTTATTCTCAAAAGCACTGAATGCAGTACAAGAATAAATAGGTAGAAACTGATCGGAAGGAGATCCAACCTGGAAATAAGAAGGAATTTCCTGACAGAACAATTAAACAATGGAACAGTCAGCAATCCGGAGTTGTGGATGCTCCATCATTGGAAGTTATTACAGAAAGGTTGAACAACCATTTGTCTAGGATGGTGTAAGATCTCCTGCCTTGGGCAGGGGTTAGAGTAAAAGATCTCCCAGGTACCTTCCAACCCTGAGATTCTGTGATTCTAAGATGGTTCTCAGCATTCCAGTTTTGGTTCTAGAGTTTCTCTGAATAATCAGAACAAAAATTACCAAGTCCTGGGTCTTTTTAATATGAAAGTTAAGGGAAAGTCTTTTCCCCAATTTCTAGGCAGCTATGGCACATTTAAAATCTCCCAAAGTGATGCATATCAGTGGCTTTTGAAGCATAACACGACTTAATGCAACTATCATCCCTCAACCCCACTCTCCAAACCCAACCCTCAAAAGCCTGAAAAATTCCATCTAGTGCATCATCAGTGCTAAGTCATATCATTCAGGGTTCAAAGTTGAAACAAACAAGCCCTTTATAATTCCCCAGAAGGAAAACAGACTTAGAGCTAATACGCTCAGCAAAATTGAAGAGGGAAGCCAATCTTACCAAAACAGAGAAAGGGGATGAGAATCAGGGGACTTTTGTATAAAAGCATAGACGGATGAAAGTTCTCTGCCACCCCTACTTAAGCCAGAATTTGATCAAAAAAAATTACTGCCAATTGTTATCACAGCATTGCTGTTCCTTTCCAGGGAGGCTGGGAGAATTAGATATGATGAAATTGGCTGAATGCGACTGAAAGAGAAGATGACCACATGTTTCCCACTCTGCTCAGAATACATTTGTTATCAGGCTCCAGAATGGAAGAAAAAGACTTTACAAGCCATATATCCATTTCAGAGTCCTATTTTTTTTAATAGAAAACAATTTTATATAATATTGCAATACTGTCTGGCCATTTGCTAGGGAAGAAATATCAATACATTTCATCATCTTGAACAAATGTCTGATTTTGGAATTCAATCTAAACCCAAGGGTTATCTAATACTATTCTGAAATATTTGGTCATTTTCTGTTCAACTCAAGGGTAACCACCATCTTCCCAACCTTGGTTCTGAACATGGTAGAGATAGAGCCCACTTTTTGCATATTAACCTGATCTAACTGGGGATTAATTATAATTTGGCTTCATCCATCCCAAATTTTCTCCATGAGCAGCTAATTCATCTGACTTCAGCAGAGATAAGATTTTGAGATCTCTTCCAATTGCTATTGGGAGCATTGTCATTGATCCCTTTTATCAGTAATACATACTCTATTATTGGTTACTTCAAGTTTTGATTCCTCCTGAATTTGTGTATTTAGTATTGTAATTAGTACAGGTAGTCCTCAACAATAGAACTTAGACTTATATATCGCTTCACAGTGCCTTACAGCACTCTCTGGGTGATTTACAGAGTCAGCTTATTGCCCACAACTATCTGGTTCCATAAAAGTTTAATAAATAAATAATATGACAATGATTTAGAAGTATAGATTATTTTCCATGATTTATTTATTTATTTATCTAATTTATGGAGCTGCCTATATCATGAAGAAATGACTCTGGATGGCACACAACAAAGCATATAACTATGTAACACCATTCTACACATCTGAATACTGTGGTGGCACAGTGGTTAGAATGCTGTATTGTAGGCTAACCCTGGATTTCACTGCCAGGAGTTCGATCCTGATTAGTTCAAGGTTGACTCAGCCTTCCATCCCCTTAGGTAAAATGAGGAGCCACATTGAAGTTGTGTATAAGTCTAAGTGCTATTGCTATTGCTAATACCTTGAAATATTTATAAGAGAACAGAATCTCATTCAAATATACCATTCTAGTCTTTTTCATTATGGATCAAAGGCAACATTTCCACTAATCTAGAAATGCAACAGTCTTCAATACATTAATGGCATATCTTATAATTACAGCTGGGAATTTACCTCCATCTGATGATTTCTGTTGGGTGCACACCATTCTAACCCACTAAAGCAATTGTCTGGAATGATTTATCAAAGTCATGGCATGAGTTTCTTGCTAAAGTATGAATTTTGCTACAGCTATTTTAGGGTGAGACTAAATCACCCTATTTTAGGGTAATTTTGAGGCAAAATCAAACAGGTTGGGTGAGACAAAAAAAGGAAAGTTCCTAGAATAAAGGCCCATTTCCCCAAGAATTTTAGTTTATGTAATATTGAATGAAACTCTCCTATTGATTTATTTCAATACACAGAGGAGCAAGGGGTGAAGAGAAAAGACCAGACTGGATCATGGTACTTTCAGCAGTTTTAAAGCAATATTAACAACTGGCTCCATACTGGAACATGAAATTCTCCATTTTATTCCCAACTGTGAAGTAAAAAGTCATTCTATTCTTCTGTTCCCTCAAGCCATCTTATGTGAAGCAAAACTAACTTTTCTTCATCAATAAATAACTGCTAATTCAGCATCTTCTATTTTAATTTCTACATCGATTGAGGAAATCGGGCCATCAAAGAACACGTTGGCTGGATACCACCAAAGTGGATGCTCGCCAGAATACAGAAGAACTCAAAGAAGGAGTGAGTGCAAGATCAGATGATATGGGGAGACCTGGCCCATAGAATTGCCTGAAAGGATACCATCAACATCATCATATATGGATTAATTAAATTTATATGCTGCCCATTTTCACAGTCTTTGGACTTTATAGATGATGTTGTGCCTTATCAGTTCCTGGCATTAGAACCATTATCACGAATATGTATTATTTTTATGAGTAGTTTGAGTTATCTGAAATGCTTAGGGCTACCAATTCTACAAAACTGGATACAGATTAGATGGCAGCAAAGTTTTTTTCTGTATATTTTTTTTTCTGTCACCATATGAAATTTTGCTTCCTTAATATCATAAGCCTAAATATTTTACTGTGCCTCTGACTCTGCATCACCATAAGATGTCATTTCTTGAATAGATAGATGATAGATAGATAGATAGAGAGAGAGAGAGAGATAAGTACACAGGTTGGAGGGACATAGATTGGAGGTACATAGTTGGGAGGGAGGGAGAGAGAGAAATGATTGGTGTAGATAACAAACATTTGACTTGGTTGATACTTTATACTAAACATTTCCTTATTCATTTTGTTTTGTTCGGAAAACACACGAGGTAGACCGGGTTCCAACAACAAATACTTTTATTATAACCAGTCAGTAACGGAACGCCGGCTGAAGCCGGGGCCAGCCCTTTTATACAGGCTGGCTTGCCTGCTTGCAGCCAATGGCAGCTATTTAGATTTGCCGCCTTTTTGGTATCTCTTTGGATTGGTTCCTAGTGAACCAATCCACTGTTCTTTTCTTTAGCCAATCAGAATGGTAGATTTGGAGTCATCCACTTTACATACAGAACACCCCTCCCTCCTTAGTTCAGTCCTACGTGGTGACGTAGTCTCGCAGGTAGGTGGGCCTTTTTCGGACTCGACTTGACCTGCGCGGTTCATTTTCAGTGAAGACTTCGACCGGTTCGGATGGGGCTGCTGTGTCGTCCGTCCTTCTCTCTGGAACCGTCTGGAAGGGTGAGTCGGCCATTTTACCGCCGCCTGAGTTTCTTAGGCCGGCGGTT
Organism: Laticauda colubrina; assembly: GCA_015471245.1. NCBI lineage: Eukaryota > Metazoa > Chordata > Lepidosauria > Squamata > Elapidae > Laticauda > Laticauda colubrina. The sequence goes on along the minus strand of BLBF01000036.1, from coordinate 20,281,909 downwards.
CTGCCGCTCCCTCCCGTTTCCTCGGGGCAGGTCGAGCTGGCTTGGCTGGCCCCTTCCGATGGTCTCTTTCCGTGGGTCTCTTCAAACGGTGAGTCTTTTGTTGGCTCTTTTTGGTCGTATTGAATGTTAGTTTTATTTTTAAATAGTTCTTTATTCGTTTCTCGCCTTTCCCCCCCCACCTCGGTTTGCATTTCGCCGGGTTTTTTTGTGAATGTTTGTAAGTCCGTGGTTCTTTCTATAATTCGAGATCGAAGCTGGTCTATATGCCGCTTCCATTCCCTGCCATCGTCTAATTTTACTCGGTAGGATTTGGGGCCTGTAATTTGGATAATTTGCCCGGGTAGCCATACCGGGTCCCCGGTGAAATTTTTTGCGTAAACTAAATCGTTTGTTTCGAATTGTCTGAACCGTGTTGAGGAGTCAGGGGGGTTTTCTGGGGTAAAATTTGGGTGTAACCTATCCAGGTGAGATCTTAATTTTCACCCCATGAGTAGTTCTGCTGGTGATTTATTTGTGATAGTACTGGGTGTTATGTGCTGGAGTGTGAGCAACCGGTTTACTTTTTGTTGGATATCTCCAGCATCCATTCGTTCCAACCCTTCTTTGGTAAACCGGACCATTCTCTCAGCCCTGCCGTTCGCAGCCGGGTGAGCCGGTGCAGTTAGTGCATGTCTTATACCTAGGGAGGCTAGGTATTGCTCAAATGGTATGCTGGTTAGCTGTGGCCCATTATCTGAGACGAGAATGTCTGGTATGCCATGGGTGGCAAACAGGCTGTCTAGTTGCTTTATTATGGCTTCTGTTGTCGTTGATGGCATGATTTTTACTTCAAGCCAATTGGAATAGGCATCAACGACAATCAGAAAGGTATGCCCCTTGGTAGGCCCCGCGAAGTCAATGTGTATTCTTGACCACGGTCCTCGAGGGGTTTCCCAGTCCTTAACAGGTGCTTTTGATGGGGATGGTCTAATTGCCTGGCATTTGTGGCATGAGCTTACCCAATACTCTATGTCCTTATCAATACCCGGCCACCACACATAACTTCTGGCGAGGCTTTTCATCTTAATCATTCCCGGGTGCCCTTCATGTAACAGCCTAAGTACCCTGGTCTGCAGTTTAGCAGGGATTACTACCCGATCACCCCACAACAAACACCCCTTTTGGATGGAAAATTCAGTCTGTCTGGACCGGAAAGGTTTAGAATTTTCAGTTTTTTTATTCTCCGGCCAGCCTTTACCTACCCAGCTAAGAACGCGGGCAGTCAATGAGTCTTTCGCGGTGGCTCTGGCGACATCATACGCTGATATAGGTAGATCGGGGCAAGTCTCGATTTGTAGCGTTGTCATCGCTGGTGCCGGGTCTGCGTCGGTTGTTGGTAAGGGCGCTCTGCTCAAAGCGTCCGCATGGGAAATTTGTTTCCCTGGTCGGTGTGTAGGAATAAGCCGCCAGGAACTCTGACCATCTCGTCATTCTTGGTGACAGTATATTAGGTGTTGGCTTGTTTCCCGCCAAAATCCCCATTAACGGTTTGTGATCCGTTATGATTCGAAAAGTCCTCCCATATAAATATTCGTGGAAATGTTTTACTCCAGCGACAATTGCTAGAGCTTCCCTGTCCAATTGGCTATAATTCCGCTCGGTTTTTGATAGAGTCCTAGAATAATATGCGACGGGTGCTTCTCTGCCATCCGGTAGTTGGTGGCTCAGGACGGCACCTACTCCATATGGTGAAGCGCCGCAGGTCACTGTTAATGGCAGGGTGTCGCTAAATTGGATGAGAACGTTTGTTGATGTTAGCAGTCTTTTAATATTTTGGAAGGCTTTTTTTTCTTTGTAACCCCAAGTCCAAGTTGCCTTTTTGTCTAGCAGGCGGTGTAGCGGTTCTGCTATAGTGGCTTTGTTTGGCAGGAACACATTATAGAAATTAATTAATCCTAAGAACGCTTGTAGTTCTGTTTTATTTCTAGGTTCAGGAGCATCATTTATCGCCTTAACTTTTTTATCTGTGGGGTGGATACCCTCTCCGTCTATTGAGTAGCCCAGGAATTCGACGTTGTTCTTAACTAGACAGCACTTCTCTCTTTTAACCTTGAGGCCAGATTCTCTAAACTTAGTCAGAACCTTTTTCAGTCTGTTCCTTAATTGTGTTTCATCTCTGGCCGAGATTAGGACGTCGTCGAAATAGGGAACGACTCCTTGTATGCCATTTAGAAGGCGTTCCATTAGACTCTGGAAGACGCCAGGGGCTACGCTTACTCCAAATTGGAGTCAGTGGCATTTGAATGCGCCCTTATGGGTGACAATAGTCTGCGCTTCTGCTGTTTCTGGGTCTACTGGGAGTTGTTGATAGGCTTGTGCCAAGTCGAGTTTGGCGAAAACTTTGCCGTTTCCCAGGGAATGAAGCAAATGCTGGACTACTGGCACCGGGTATGCGCTTGGTTGTAACGCGTGGTTCAGGGTAGCCTTATAGTCACCACAGATTCTGATGGACCCGTCAGGTTTAATGGATGTGACGATAGGCGTTTCCCACTTGGCATGGTCCACAGGTTCTAAAACCCCTTGGGCTACTAATTTGTCCAGCTGTTCCTCTATTTTTGCCTTTAGTGCAAAAGGAACTCGCCTGGCTTTTATTCTTCGTGGGGCTATTTGGGGGTTTAAATTGAAAGAAATGGGGTTTCCCCGGTACTTGCCCAGTGATCCGTCAAACACGTCCTGGAATTCTCGGATGAGGTCGTCTTCCCAGCCGGTTGTAGTCACTCGATCGACCCCGGTCATCCCGATGCCCAATGGCGCGAACCACTCGATGCCCAGGAGGCTTGGTCTGTCTTGGTTGACTATGGTCAGTGGAAGCACCTTGATGTGATTCTTGTAGGCGACTCGGAAATGTCCCTTGCCCATCACAGGGATTTGGTTTCCCTGATAGTCTTTGAGGGTTAGGTGCTGCTTCTTCAAGTCTTTGGTTTTGATACCTGGGACTAACTGTTTAATTGTGTCCCACGATACCATGGAGAGGAAGGACCCCGAGTCCACTTCCATCTTGCAGTGTTTTCCCTCGATTTCTACGACGATTTTAATTTTTCTCCCACTTTCCGTCTGGGAGCTCTGGATAATGACAGTTTGGTGTGTATTGGCTCGCTTTTCTTGTTGCCATTTTCTTTCGGCTCGATTGGGCTCGGCTCGTGTTGGGGAATTTCTGCGTCTCGTCGGGCTGTAGGATTTTTTGTTTCTGCAGACCTTCTCGATGTGCCCTCTTTTTTTGCAATGTCGGCAGATGGCATCGAGGAATCTGCATTCGGCTCGTGGATGGTTTCCTCCGCAGCCAGCGCATTCCCGCCAATTTCTCCTTTCGTGCTCTTTTTTGTTTGTGAGCAAACGGTGGACCTCGTCGTCCTCTTCGCTCGATTCGTTTGTTTCGCCCGACTCTTCATAGTGGGTCGTGGTGGCAGGATGCTTTCTATCTTTGGCTAGTGTTTCATCGCTGTGTGTGTTCATCTTCTTAAGGGCCACTGCAGATTTTTTCGCAGCTTCAGCGGCTGTGGCTTCCGCAATGGCTTCGGTAACGGTGATGTTGGGCTTGTTGAGCATTTTACTCTGTGCGGTTGAGTCTCTCAGGCCCAACACCACGCGATCTCTCATTGCCTCATCTATGTTTGAGAATTCACACTCACCCCCTATTTGTCTGAGTGCAGCGATGAAGTCGGCGACGGTTTCTCCCTCTCTCTGGTCTCTTCGGTAAAATTCATGTCGCTTTATTAAGTTAGACACCATCGGAGCGTAGTGTGCTTTGAGGAGTCTCTGCAATTCTGTCCACGTTAATTGTTTAACGTCCCGAGGCTTAGCGAGGGCTTTTGCCATTTTAAACACGGTTGGTCCGCAATGCATCAGGAACACGGCTCTCTTGCGTTGTTCGGAAATGCCTTCCATTTCATTGCTCTCCAAGTACATTTGGAAACGATCAGCATAGGAATCCCAATCCTCTTCGTTGGGATTGAAGGGTGCGGGCGGTGAGTTGTTTCCAGACATCTTGGTTGCAGTCTGGGCTTCTTATCACCGCGTGCAGGTTTTTTCCGTTCAGGACGATCCCATCCTCGTCGCCAGTGTTTTGTTCGGAAAACACACGAGGTAGACCGGGTTCCAACAACAAATACTTTTATTATAACCAGTCAGTAACGGAACGCCGGCTGAAGCCGGGGCCAGCCCTTTTATACAGGCTGGCTTGCCTGCTTGCAGCCAATGGCAGTTATTTGGATTTGCCGCCTTTTTGGCAGCTCTTTGGATTGGTTCCTAGTGAACCAATCCACTGTTCTTTTTCTTAGCCAATCAGAATGGTAGATTTGGAGTCATCCACTTTACATACAGAACACATTTGATGCATGATCTTTGAACACAGCATACAATAATGTTGAAAGAAATATATTAATTAGTAAATCCTGCTGTGATTGGCCTATGTGGCCTGACTATTTGGTATCCCTGTGTATATGTGTACCCTTTTGTGTGTGTGTGAGTTTGTCAATTGTCTTCAGTATTACACTTTGGTCAAAAGACAATTGTGTAGGATTTTAACTAACAAATTAGCCATTGTTTACACTACAGACATGGTTAACTCTATCCAATCAAAGTTGTTCATATTGCTCATACATGGTTTTGTGTTTGTGCATTATTATGCTGAATAAATGACTAACCAGTTACCTATCAGAAGTCTGGAATAAATGAATTAATCTTAACAGTAATTCTGGGAATTGTGTCTGAATCTTCCTAGATGCACATGGCTCAAAATGTATTCTGACTCATTCTTAAATTCTATCTGGATCAGATTCTAATCATCCTTAGACAGAGATGTAAAGTTGCAAGTCAAAAGTTGTTCTTAAAGCTAACTGGCTCTAAAACTAATCTTTTTCACAGGTATAAATCTTGCATGGTCTTCCTAAAAAGAATTTACTGGAGTGAGAGAGGAACAAAAGTTTCAGCAAATGAACTAATTCCTGCTTTAATTTATTTCCTAAGAAATTAAGCAGAGCCTTTAACAATTAATTTCTGATGGCCTTTCTGCAAATTAAATTTGTTTAAATTAAAAATATTTGTTTCTGAAAGTTTTTGTGTATGGGGGAGGCTTATTTGTGTTGAATTTTTATATTTAATTGTTTTCAACTGTTTTCATTTTATGTTATTTTACATGTTATTTTATTGAATAATGCATGGAGTCACATTGGTGGTTATGTAAATCTGATTAAATAAATACATAAATAATCTATCAGGGTTTTAAAATTTTGCTTTTATTTGTAACTACCGTGAGTAATTAAGAGTTCAGCAGCATATCAATATCATTATTAACAACAACAATAACAACAAACCAGCTGGGTGACTTTGGGCCAATCACTTTCTCACAGCCCAATTTACTTCACAGTGTTGTTCTGGGGAAAATAGGATGAGGAGGGAACATTAAATATGTTCCCTGCTTAGAGTTTTTTTTTTTGTTTATAAAAAATAATAAAGGTGGGATAACAATAAATAAATAAAAACACAATGGTTATAATTGGTGAGGTGGAAAGATCTTTTAGAAGGTGATCTAACTGAGGTCTATTTATGAAACTGTTTCCTGAATCCTTATCAGTCTGCAAACTGACTTATATAAGCACATGTAACTCAAAATAAGATCTGTTTCATATCTGAAGCACAAAGATTATAATGCACCAGACTTCCAAACCACTGCCAGCTGCAATCTGAGTCTCAAATTCCAACTCCAATGGTCCAAATAAGCCTAATATGGAGCAAGAGAGAAATTGAGCTCCTGCTGGCAATAAGCAGCAGAAGTATCTCACATTCCTGCAACTGTTTTTTAGACAAATGTGAATCTCCCTAAATAACAGAATCTGTAGCCAACCTCCACATGAAAACCCAGGGGATCTGATTTTGAACTGACAAAAATATGCTTTTTAAAAAATATGGTCAGGGGAAAAAAAAAAAAAGCACAGTGACTCATGTATTATACATCACAAACAGGCTGTGCTTTTCTGAATTGATTACATTATTCCCAGTCATTCTGACTCGTACTGAAGTTCGACTGAGCCTCAGATGGGGCCATGCAACCTTCATTTATAAACTGGCATGGGAGGGGATGCCAGAAAGCTAAGTTATAATTATGCAGCATTGTTCCTGACTGTATCTATATCCATGTCTAAGAGAGTGGATTTGTTGTATTTTCTACATGGGAAAGAGGCTGGAGAGAAGCCAAGAATTAATAGAACAGAACAGAGCAGAGCAGAGCAGAGCAGAGCAGAGCAGAGCAGAGCAGAGCAGAGCAGAGCAGAGCAGAGCAGAACAGAACAGAACAGAACAGAACAGAATAGAATAGAGTAGGATAGAGTAGGATAGAGTAGAATAGACTAGAATAGAGTAGAATAGAATAAAGTAGTAGAACAGAGTAGAACAGAGTAGAACAGAGTAGAAAAGAGTAGAAAAGAGTAGAGTAGAGTAGAGTAGAGTAGAGTAGAGTAGAGTAGAGTAG
>BLBF01000036.1:20261672-20275394 GCA_015471245.1 Laticauda colubrina | reverse complement strand
AGAGTAGAGTAGAGTAGAGTAGAGTAGAGTAGAGTAGAGTAGAGTAGAGTAGAGTAGAACAGAACAGAACAGAACAGAACAGAATAGAATAGAATAGAATAGAATAGAATATAGCTCAGAAAACTCAAGCGTGCTTTCATAATTTTTCAACTTCTCTTTAAACCCCTTTAGAAGTGTTTGTTGGAAATACTGCTTATAAAACATGAACTTTTGAATACAATTGAATACAAATATATGCACACAGCTGGGATGCAGGACTTTGCTGAAGGACTGATATTCAGAAACTAAGGCTAGGTCACATTGCCCGACGGATGCAAAATGTATGTAAAAGGACACAGTGGACGGCCAAAAATCTGGGGGTGGCTCCATCCATTCTTATCCGCTCTCAAAAGGGGCAAAAATTTGCATAAAGAGAATGGAAAAGAATGGATGGGGGGAAGGACATAACGCAGATGTAAAACAGATGCTCAACAGAAGCCTAGCGGATGACAGTGGATGGAAGTGGATGGTACGTCCGCAGGGCTTCCGGGGGAGCATAGCAAAGCAGACGCGTAGCGGAAAGAGCGGATGCAGAGCAAATGCAGAGCAGATGCGTAGTGGATGACGTGGATGCATAGTGGATGCAGAACGGATGCCTAGTGTTCACTGCACATGCGGGGAGGTTGCATTGCATCAGCCCCATGGATATAAAAGGAGGCAGCTCGCACGAGGCCAGCATTCAGAGGAAAGACCTGCTGCCAGACACATCTTCGAGAGAACACCATGGGGAAGAAGAGGAAGCCTGTGCCATCTTCTACCAGCCCTGGCAAGATGGATAGATCCACCATCCCACCCCTGGCACTGACTCTGCTGCCTGCTGCTGCTTCTGCTGGTGCTGCTCCTGCTGCTGCTGCTACTGGTGCTTCTCCTGCTGCTTCTCCTGCTGCTGCTGTGGTGGACCAGCCCCAAATCCCTGAAAGCCCTGATGATGAAGGCTCTGCTGCTGAAGGCCCTGCCAGAGGGAGGAAGAGGCAAGGCAAGGAGAAGGGAGAGAGGAAGCAGTACTCCATCGCAGAGGAGCATGAGGAGGAGGTGATGGAGTGGCCGAGGGAGAACGAGTACATATGGAGGAAGGGCCACAGGCTCTATCGAGACACCAAGTGGAAGCAGGCGGCTTGGAGGGAGAAGGCACAGAGCCTGGGCTACACTGCTGATGTCCTCCTTGGGTGGTGGAAGCATATGCACACCCAGTACGGGAAGCTGCACCTGAAGAAGTCTGGCCAGGCCGCAGTCAAGCTCACTGATCGGGAGAGCTACGTCATGGCAAAGTGCAGCTTCCTAGAGGATGAGGTCTGCCACCGAGGAGCAGCCCCTCTGTCTACCCTCACTCTCAAGCAGCCCACAGACAGCCAGTCCTCTTCTGGCCAGGAGACAGCGACCGTGTCCGGGCAGGTGTCCACAGAGCGCCCCGCGACAGAGACCCCCCCGACAGCTGCACACCCTATGCTGGAAGACGTGGCGGATTCTCTCACACACATGGAGCAAGAAGAAGCAGCGACCACCAGAGACCAACCCACCCCCACCCCCAGCTCCACCTCCACAGAAAGCAGACAGAGAGGCAGACCAGAGGGACAGAGCCACACTGTCCTCTTGAAGATCAGGGACACAATCAAGAACAGCGCAAATCTCCTCTCTCAGCTGGTACACTTCGAGATTCCATCCTCAAACCGCAAGCCCTTCCTCACCTATGTGACCCAGACCCTCATGGACATGCCCAAGGCCCAGTACCAGGTCATGAAAGAGAGGATCACGGCGCTGCTGCACCACCCTCCAGGCCCAGCTGAACCTGCTCCCGCCCAGTCCAGGTCTGCTCCTCCACCTCAGGCGATGTCACAGCCCTTCCAAGGGTTTCAACAGCCCCTCACCTACCAAGGCTACAGATACCAGGACTTCCAGCAGCACAGGAAGCTCTTCCCAGTCCAGGCACAGGTTACTCGCACACCACAGGTGCCACCGATGCCACCTATACCACCAATGCCACCGATGCCACCAATGCCACCGATGCCACCGATGCCACCAATGCCACCGATGCCACTGATGCCACCGACGCCACAGAAGCCACAGATGCCATAGATGTTTCCTCGCACACTACAGATGCCTCACCTCACTCACCTGCAGACCAGACAGCCCCACTACACTCCTTCCTCCACCCCACAACCAAGCCCGGCCTCAAAACATCTTTCATCGGTCCTGTGCCTGACATCCCAGGTCCTGGATGAAGGGCCTCTCAACCACACTGGGCTGAGCCAGCTTTCTGAGAGCTTCCTGAACACACCACCTCCTGTTGTCCTCTCGGGGCCAGGCAACCCAATGGCGCCTCAGACCAGCACTCCAGCCACTGCCACCTCCACAGTCCCTGTTCCCTTTACACCTGAGACCATGGACATGCCTCAGAGTGACTGAGAACATTGCCAGAGACTGAGTTGTTACCTGCTGACTTTATCTTTGCTTGGGACACTTTTCTTGGTTCCTTTTGCTTTTTAAATAAAGTCCTACACTTTACTTAACTGTTATTAATAAAGGTTATCTTTGCTTCACACACTTGGGTCATTTATTTTACTTAATAAAATAAGTGTTGGTGGAAACTTTTAGAAAATGGTTACGCCTTTGCATGCTTGTGGCATGGGCAGGGATACCTGTGGGATGGGTAATTGCTGTGGGATGGGCAGGGATACCTGTGGGATGGGTAATAGCTGTGGGATAAGTAATAGCTGTGGGATGGGTAAGGATAGCTGTGGGATAGATAAGCCTCCAGTGCAAGCATAGTGGGACTGTATGGTCCACCCTCCCAGGTGCCACACCTATGGCCCTTTATTATCAATAACAATTTAATCATTGATCAACACATTTCAACATAAACACAACTCTTTATTAATGCCCTGTTCATTGTAGGGCCACTCAACATATATGGCACAACCTCGTCAGTGTTATGCCACAGGCTCAAGGAAGCATCCATTAACCATCTATCATCCTGTCTTGCCACTCCACTGCTCCAGCTGGGGAGTTGCACCAGTGTTTCAGGAGGTTGTGCTGCTTCTTCCCTTCATGTGAAGCTCTGTTGGGGCCTGGTACATCCACAGTGTCTATCAGGTTTCGCCCTTGCCTCCATTCACCTGGCTCCATGTCCCCATTCCCTTGTTGATGGTCCACAAGCTTGTTCTGCAACACTGGATAGCGGGTGCGCATGAGATTGTGCAGGATGCAGCAAGCTTCCATGATGTTCCTCACAGTCTCTGGGTGATGCTGCATGGTGGTGAGAAGTGCCTGGAACCTGTTGGCCAGGATGCCAAAGGCGTTCTCCACCACCCGTCTTGCCCTGGACAGCCTGTAGTTGAAGATCCTCTCTTCACGGGTGAGGTATTTGAAGGTGTAGGGCTTCATGAGGTAGGTTCTGAGGGAGAAGGCGTCATCCCTCACGATGAAGTAGGGCACATCTTGTGTGTCATTGGGCAGGGGGTCTGGATCTGGGAAGCCCATGATGAGGTTGCATTCCAGCCCCTCCTTGAGGTCACTGGCATTGTATACCTGGGCATCTGAAGCTGACCCGTTGTCTGAAGCATGAACTTGTAGTCAGCATTGACCATGGCGAAGAGGATGATACCAAAGAAGCCCTTGTAGTTGAAATAAGTGGACCTGACTTGACTGGAGCTTTGCAGGCCACATGCTTGCCATCTATGGTTCCAACGGTGTGGGGGAAGTTCCACCTCTGATACCACTGTTCTGCAACTTTCCTCCAGCCTTCTTCAGTTGTGGGACACTGGAGGAGCTCCTCCACGTATTCTTCGATGATGGCCTGCACCACTTCTCTGACCACAATGCTGATGGTGTTGTGTGGCACCCTCCAGGTGTACTGCATGTTTCTGTATGTGGTTCCGGAAGCCACGTAGCGCAGAGTCAGTGCCACCTTCAGCCCAGGGTCCAGGCTGGGATGGAAGTTGTTGTTCGCCTTGGTCAACCTTGGTCTCAGACGCTCCACAACTTCGTCAAACATGGCTGGCAGCATCCTCATGAAGTTCTGGAATGCACGAGTGTCTTCGTTCCTCAGCTCCACCATCAGCTTGTCATACAGTCCGAACTCCGCTCTTTTCCCGATCCATCGTCGGACCCAGACATCTCTTGGCCACCTCCTTTTCTTCCCATAGAAAAGGTGAAAGAGCCTGAAGAGGGCTTGGTTCTGTTGTTGAATGATGGCGGCTACCAAAAGGAGTGTGCAGTGATCCATGGTGGACATCAATGGATGCTGTGGAAGAGCAAGAGCAAGGCTGAAGAGGTGTGCACCCCACATCTGCTCGACTGAAAGTGAGATCCAGGTGATTTCCTCCCCCTTTTTATAGGAAATATCGGTTTTCCACTAGGTGTCCTTCTGCATCCTCCAGACATCCTCCAGACATCCTAAATATCCGAGATACATCCCCTATACAAAGATTTTTTCCATTTTAATGCTTTATATCCGAGCTGTATTCGCTTTCATCCTTTCTATGTCCATGCTACTAACACTATGTGTCCGTTCCGTGTCCATTTCACTTCCTCCTTGTGTCCGTTTTCTGCTGGAGCAGATTTGAGTTGCGCGGATGCACAGCAGATGCCTAGTGGATATTGCAGACGCGTAACAGATGACAACGGACGTATAACGGATGTTCCCCATATGCGTAGCGGATGTATAACGGACGCTTCATCCGCTCAAAAAGTTTTGTGCAGCTCAAAACTTTTTGAGCAGATGAAATCAAAGTAGACGGATGCTGGACGGATAGAGAGTATGAATCACGGACGCAGTGAGTACACAACGGATGCATCGCGTTTTCCAATGGATGGCAAGCGTTTCTCTCCATTTTACATCCTCTTTGCATCCGTTGGTGCAGTGTGACATGGGCTTAAAGCTAGTTCTCAGTGATTTTTTTTTTTTGGGGGGGGGGAATCAGAGACTACTGGGAGCTCCTAAAACCTGGATGGGAGATCACCTGAAATCTGCACTGAAAATTAAGAAAAGGTATAGATATAAATATACACACAAACAAAAACCACAAACACAGACTGGAAGAAGGAAATGACAAACAACTTCTATATTGTTGTCAAATATTGTATAGACATATCTATGATTTCAAGGTTCCAACTGGCTCAAAGGAGAGTTTTCTTCCTATACTGTAGAAATATCAATGTCTATTATTTTTTAGCAGAATAACAGAGTTGGAAGGGTCCTTGGAGGTCTTCTAGTCCAACCCACTGCTCAAGCAGGAAACCTATAATGTTTCAGACAACCAGTTGTCCAATCTCTTCTTAAAAACCTCCAGTGTTGGAACACCCACAACTTCTCGAGGGCAAGCCGTTCCACTGATTAATTGTTTTCAGTATAAGGAAAATTCTCCTTAGTTTTGGGCTGCATCTCTCCTTGATTAGTTTCCACCCACTGCTTCTTGTTCTGCCCTCAGGTGCTTTGGAGAATAGCTTGACTCCCTCTTCTTTGTGGCAGCTTCTGAGATATTGGAACAGTGCTATGATGTTACCCCAGTCCTTCTTTTCATTATATTGGACATACCCAATTCCTGCAATCCTTCTTCATATGTTTTAGCCTCCAGTCCATTAATCATCGTTGCTCTTTATCTCTAATTATCTCCACTCCTTCTAGAGTCTCAACATTTTTTTTTACATCATGGCAACCAAAACTGTATGCAGTATTCCAAATGTGGCCTTACCTGGGCATTATAAAGTGGTAAATAGATAAACAGATAATCAGAGTTGGAAGGGACTTTGTAGGTCATCTAGTCCAACTCCTGCCCAAGCAGGAGGCCCCAAACCATTTCTGACAGATGGGAGTCTAATCTCTTCTTGAAAGTCTCAAGTGATGGCGCTCCCACAACTTCCGAGGGCAACTTCTGTTCCATTGGTTGATTGTTCTCACTGTCAGAAAGTTTCTCCTTATTTCCAGGTTGAATCTCTCCTTGTTCAGTTTCCATTCATTATTCTTGTCTGGCTTTGAGGTGCTTTGGATAATAGCTTGACCCCTTCCTCCACATCACATGATTTTAATTCTACCCCTCTGTTAATGCAGCCTCAGACTGTGTTGGCTGTTTTGGCAAGTTGCAACAAACTTCTCCCTTATATTTAAGTGATTGTCCACTAGGACTTTGATACTGAAGGAAGCATTCTACAGATTATATAAATGGGCTTTTGCCAATCTTTATGTAGAATAGGGTTCTGCTACAAGTGTTATTTCCTGTATTACTTATTACTTCAAGTAAGCCTCAGCTGTAGTTATTATAAGCCATCTCGGGGACAAACATGTCTAAATCTTTGTAATGTAGTTTATATCTCACTTGGATGGGACCACTATGTAAAGACCAGCAGGAGATGAAATGTTAGACACAACTTTAAGACATGTTTTGTGTATATTGTAGCACTACTACCATCATGCCATATCTATTTCTATCTTATTATACAGTGTGAGCTCTCAAAAGATTTCATGAGGAAATTTAAGCTTATTGCATCTCACAAAATGGAGGAAAAAATGATAATGTTGCCTTATTTTCCGATAAAAATGCCACAAGTTATTTATCCAACCCTGGTATTATGCATGCATGGGCTCAGCAAAGAAGTAAATCTTTCAAAAAGGGGGACCAGAGAAAGAGGAGAGTGTGCATGCATGGAACAAAAGTAGATTAATTGAATCCTGAGAATGGGGAGCCTCATTTCAAGCCTTATTTACTATGCTAGCATAATAAATTGGGAGGTAATGTTAGCTCATCTGTCAGCATTTGTTTGCTGTAAAAGCTAAGGCCCTGCCAGTCTAAAGGGTATTGGCTGGCAAACATTTCAAAATCCAGGAAGATTTTGGTGCCTTCTCTGCAAGACACTCAATAAAACTGCACATAATTTGGTGACAAAACCATTTTTAACAGTGCAATTAGTACACACACACACACACACTCACAGAGAGAGAGAGAGAGAGAGACAGAGACAGAGACAGAGACAGAGACAGAGAAACAGACACACACACAGACACACAGAGAAACACACACACACACACGCACACCCACATACAGAGATTTCTACTAGAAGAAAAAGAGAAAAGGAGAGGGGAAAGGGATAAGGGAATGGAAAAGGAGAGGGAAAGGGAAGATGGAAAGAGAGAGAGGAGAGGGAAAGGGAGTCAAGAAGGGGAAAGGGGGGATTTGAATTATAGATGGTGAGGCTTAGGTACTCCAGTCAGAAATGGGGGAGAATGTGATTGCTTAGAATAAAAATGGAGGGGAGGGAGGGAGGGAAGGAAGGAAGGATTTCTAAAGGTTAAAAGGATGGTGGCTTTTTGAATTGCCAATATAAAGCTGTTCCACAAGAGTAGGGACATTCAAAGAAAAAGCACACTTCCAAGGTCTCACTAGATAGCAAGATTTTAGTGAGGAGACCTGATCCTTGCCCAGTCTATCTAAGCTAGTGGATCAAATGGATATTCTGAGGGAAAAACAGTCCCACAAATAATAAAGGTGATAGCCGGCATCTTGAATTCCACCTGGAAGAAAACTGCAGATTGCACAACTAGGGTATAACATAGGCAAACTTATTAGCACACAATACAGCTCATCCTGCTGCATTCTGGACCACTTGTAACTTCTGAATAGTCTTCAAAGGCAGCCCCATGTAAAGCACATTGCAACAATCCAGCAATCCACAATCTCCTCATTTTCAACCTGGTGCCTTAACCATTACAGCAGCGGCCCCCCAACCTTTCAGGTAGCAAGGTCCAATTCAGTGAAGTTTGCTTTTTTTTCACAGACTTGGGGTGGGGGAATGTAGTTTTGCTCACTGCCTGCATCCTGTATATGCACAGATGGGACTTTGCTCACTTGCATGGCCCAGTTCCTGGTGGGCCATGGACTGGTGCTGTCAGCCTTCAAGACTCCTTTCCCTTCTCTTGCTTCTTTTGGATGCCATAGTAACAGGGGGAGGGTGAAATAATTGGGCTATGTGGGGATGGGAAATGTGCTGGAGATTTTAGAGAATGAGCTGTATAACTTGGGGAAAACTTTATTGTTTATGCCTACTTGCTTGCTTACTGCACACCTGTAGCTCTTTATCAAACTTGGCCAAGGTCAACGGCCACATGTCTGCACCACCACCTGAAGATGCCCCACATGACATAATACACATATTTGATTGGATGGGGCATTTAAACTATGGTGTGTGGAAATGTTGCCATCCCTTTGTATATGTGTTTTTCATATGTAAATCCTCAGATCTAGAATCCTTTGATGCTACCACTTGATTTTCAGTAAAAGTTCCTTTTCTCTATAACAATGGAGTCTAAGAGTGTCTTTCTTAGATTTTGAATGGAGCACCATCTGACAGGAGCTTGTCTATGGACCATGGGATGGAGATCCCTGTACTACACTCAACTGGCTTTTCGAAGACTATAGGATGAAGTTTTTCAACCTTAAAAACTTTAAGACATGTGGACTTCAACTCCCAGAATTCCCCAGCCATCTTAGGTGTCAGCCTGGAGAACCATATTATACTCGGAAGCTTTGAGGCTGTCACATTTAGTGCCTGGGAATTTGGGGGGGGGGGATTTCATCGAGAGGTGGAAGATTAGACTCAACAACATTCTTTTTCAGAAAGTCAAGGACATGTCACCCTGCACCTGGAAAGGAGTGTCTGGAGGAATGCCTCCAGTTGGGACAACATTTGATTGGGCCATGTGATAGACTGATGGACGCAGGGGATGGTTTTTTGATTTTCTTTTGGGAAGGGAAAACCTGGAACTCTCAGATTCAGGTTTTCTCAGATGTGCCAATATGACAACTCTAATAAAATGGAACTTTGAGGAAGTGTTTGTCTCAGAACTTATTGGTTTGGAACTGGTTTGTTGGAACCCCGACATTAACCCAAATCTCTGACATTAGGAATACCTAAGAAGACAGCAAATTCCCAGGTTTTTTTATTGCAACCTGAACAGTTCTTGGACAGGGTTCAGAAATGCCTCTAATTAGATTGAGGTTTGCTTCTGCATGGGAAGCCACTCAGAAATATAACCATTGTGCAAGCCGTATGTGTGCATTCATATGGGACTTTTACTTAGCATGACTCAAAATTCCTTCCTCTTAATTTCCCTCTAGGTTTAGTGGTGCTGCTTGACTTTGGTATGATTATGAGGCTGCAGAAACACATTTGCAGTCTGCCATCGTTACCAATTTAAGTTCCCCTGGTTTTATGAAGAACCTGACAACAACGGATATCAGTTGTGTTTCAGGATCTCACGTGAAATGTCTGTTTATCATTCTGGAATTCTCCAATGAAATTCTCTGGAGGTCATGGGCTCAAAAACAATTTTTCTTCCAACTTCTAGCCTATGAAATGTATAGAAAGGTGGGGGTGGGGGGTTGGGAGGGTTTAATGGGACAGGCTATTTTTGTGCTCAGTAAGATTAAAAAAAAAAAAGGATTGGAAATTAAAGCTACATACAAATAAGATCTGGAAGCAGGCAGATTTTATTAAGAAAACTTGCAAGAAGTAATGCAGGCAGTGGCCAGGCATCAAAAATATGGCTTGGAGATAAATAAATAAATAAATAAATAAATAAATAAATAAATAAACAAACAAACAAACAAACAAACAAACAAACAAACAAACAAATAAATAAATAAATAAAGGAGGGAAGGAGGAAATGAGGAAGGAAGGGGAATGAAAGAGGGGGGAAGGAAGAAAGGAAGGAAGGAGAATGAGGGAGGGAGAAAGGAAGGAGAATGAGGAAGGGATGAGGGAGGGAGGGAGGAAGAGAGGAAGTTGGAAGAAGAATAATTTGGCAAAGGGGATGATGTTTCTTTTGAATAACTGAACCTTAATCTCAACTTTAACCAAATGTAAAAGAATTAAATCGTGACCCAGTGGCTCAGTAGCTAAGATGCTAAGCTTGTTGATCAGAAAGGTCAGCAGTTTGGAAGATTCAAATCCCTAGCACCATGTAACAAAAGCTCCCATTATTTGTCCCAGCTTCTGCCAACTTAGCAGTTTGAAAGCATGTAAAAATGCAAGTAGTAAAATAGGGACCACTTTGCTGGGAAGGTAACAGCATTCTGTGCACCTTCGGCATTTAGTCATGCCGGCCACATAACCACAGAGACATCTGATTCTTTTGGCTTTGTAATGGAGATGAGCATCGCACCCTAGAGCCGGAAACTACTAGCACATATGTGCGAGGGGAACCTTTACCTTTTACTTTTAAAGGAATTTAGAACCGAGCTAGGTTATGGCATGAAAGCTTCCTTAGGGAAGGAGGAAGGAATTAGCCATTAAGGAAGGACTTGGAAAAGAGTTTACAGATAGACCTCATGTTACAAACAGTCACATAGCAACTGTTTGCAGTTACAAGAGACACCCTCTCTGAGCTTGGCTGTTTCCTTGCAGACATTTCAAGAAAACAGTCAAGGACTCCATGTTCCAAACCTGATGAATAAATATTCTCTTGTATTGGTATCTTATAGATCAGTGAATATTGTCCTGTCTTGTTTTTTAAACAAAGCACAAAGATCAACTGAATGCAAATCTTAAGGGCTATTCAATTCTAGCTCCTCATTCTAATATATCCAAGTGGATGGCAATATGATTAACACATTTTCTTATTTCATCCAGATTCTTCCTCCTTTCTCTCTTTTCTTTTGGCTTTGATATTCGCAAACTCTTCCCAGGCTTAGCTGGAGCAATCATTCTGAGGCTAGTAAAACTCTGGCCAAGCATCTGCTTTCTGAGTTTCGGTATTTGTATGCCAGGACTTGTGTAATATTGATTGCAATCTGGCTTTTCTCCCATATCCCCTTTACATACATGAATTATGAGCTCTTTTTTTCCAGACAGTTATATGCAGTGGCATAATTCAGGGGGAAAGGATGCTATGATTAGAAGGGAGGATTGTTCCCTTTGGTGTCACTTATCTTATTTTTGCAACTTTCCATCATAAAGCTGGCAACTACCAATGTCTCCATGGACATCTCTCTTGATTTCCAGTCAGGTTCCTTCCCCAACTGGCCATATAAAGGAAATATTTTAATTTTTAGCTTCATAGTTGTGTTCTGATAGTTTATTGATAGACCTCTTATCTCCCCTAGGAAAGACTAATAGGTGAATATATCTTATCCGGAATCCTGATATTTGTTAAAAATTTAAACAAACACTTAAAGAAATAATACAAGTTGCTAGATAGCAGGTCAGAATGATTTAAAAAACAATACAATCTACTATCCAGATACCCACAGTAAACGTTTCTAGATGAACCCCAGGCAGGGTATTAAGACAAAAGCACTCCCTTCTTCAGTTTCCCCAGTTTAGACTAGTGGTTAAAGCCCAAGACTAGAAACCAGAAGGCTCTGGGTTCTAATCTAGCCTTAGGTATGAAAGTTAGCTGGGTTTCTTTGGGCCAGTCCTTTTCTCTCAGTTCATCCCATACAAGGAAAGAGCATTCTGTATGTTCTCTTGCCTTGAGTTATTTATAAAATAATAAAAGTGGGATTAAAAAAAAATCAAATAAATAAATAAATCTGGTATTAGCAGACATGGTGTCTCTATTATTGGAGATGATGCAGTCTGTATGTCTGGTAGCCATCAATGTCTCCATAAATCTGTCCTTGTATATCTGTCTGAATTCCCTTGTGACACTATTCCATTTGGAGCCATAAACCAAGTAATGAGAGAGCCAAATTTTAGGGTGAAGCTCAGCTACTCAGGATTATGAAAATCAGAAACAATGGTGAAGAACTTTTCAAAGATTTATTTTTTATTTATTTATTTTGATTTGTCAATTGCTTACAATGTAACAGGTATAAGTATAAACATAGTTATGAATACATGAAATGGATATTTATAATAAAAATAAAAAATAGAACAGGGACGGTAGGCATATTGGTGAGCTTATGCACACCCCTTACAGACCTCTTAGGAAAGGGGTAAGGTCAATAGTAGACAGTCTAAGGTTAAAGTTTTTGGGGTTTGGGGAAGAAACCACAGAGTGAGGTAGAGTATTCCAGACATAGTTTGTTGTTTACAAAATTGTAAAAACTGTGGGTGGAATTGGCGTGTAGAAGGTTTTCCTCTTGTTTAATGTGATAATTGGTGCATTCAGTCTTTATCTGGTGGCATAAATTTTTGTATTGGTTTTTGAAGTTAGCAACATGACCAGATTTGTTTTTCTGCCAGAGTGATCTCTTTTTGGGCTGAAATTTCCTTACTGTTGTGGGTAATCTGTTTTTTTTTTTTTGGGGGGGGGGTTGTTATTGGTACATATAGTTTGATGACTCTTTTGACTTCAAGTAAAAATATGTTGTAATGGTCTTCAACAGTATTACATCTAGTGAATAGAAATTGCCAATCAAGGGATGAGAGATCATTGTCTATAAGATCATAGTTGCCTTTTTTGAAGTTATAATTGGGGATTACATCATTGTGATGATTTTTGTGTGGGCATATGTAGAGACAAAAGTCAATCATATTGTGGCCACTGTTGGAAAAGGGTTCTTTAATTTGTATTCCATAAATTAAGTTCAAACTATTGCAGAAGATGAGATTGAGGCAGTTGTTAAGATGTCTTTAAGAAGCCAATGGCTTAAAAAGGGTAGATAATTTGTCACCCATTGTTTCAGATGTTAGTGAGTTTTGATTGCAAAAAGAGGAAGATTGATTTCAACAGCAGAATTGTTTAAGCAGGTGGGTAGTTGTCATCTTTGAGTGGTTGTGGATTCTCTTTTGAAGATTATTAGGCCTCCATTTTGTCAGGTCCACATGTGAAGATCCAGTTAAATTGATTTAAATTGATGAACAAGAAGAGATTTAACCTGGAAATAAGGAGAAACTTTCTGACAGTGAGAACAATTAAGCAATGGATTAGCTTGCCCTCGGAAGTTGTGGGAGCATCATCACTTGAGACTTTCAAGAAGAGATTGGACTGCCATTTGTCAGAAATGGTATAGAGTCTTCTGCTTAGGTGGAGGATTGGACTAGATGACTTACAAGGTTCCTTCCAACTCTGATTACCTGTAATCTGATTTGTGGCTACTCATGCCTATGCACAGGAATATTCTCAAGTAATAGCACCTGATTGAGTTAGATAAGGGTCAATAGAATTCAAGGACAGTTGGACCTATTTTCCTTGTGACTATGTAACGATTCCAGGTTTATCACTACTTTGACTCTGCCCCTTGATTCTGCCACTCTTTCCTCTGTCAAATTCACGTCGTCACGGTAGCATCATGTGATGTATCGGGACTTTTTTCCCTTTTGCTAAACTGGGCATGGCCAGTGCTGACACATCCAGCCTATGGGCTGAGACCTTGACAGCCCTGTCCTACACATTCAATATCATTAAGCATGGAATGGATGGTTGCCTATCATTTCAACAATGCAAGATCTGGTGATCTTTGAGTTTTTTTCCAACATTGCAAGTCAGCGGATAAGCAAGTTTCATATTGATGGCCTCTAAGTCCTTTGCTTTTTTTCTCTGATCAGAATATGGAAGTTCCTGATTATCCTACTTTCAATCTAGTTATTTTTATCACAGTGATCAAGCAAGCAGTTTTCCAATCCCGAGCTCAAGTTCACTTTTTTGTGAAGCCTTAACTGTTTCATTTGATTCTGGGCAATTTGCCCCAGGAGAGAGAGAGAGAGAGAGAGAGAGAGAGGGAGGGAGGGAGGGAGGGAGGGAGGGAG
>BLBF01000036.1:20240534-20258924 GCA_015471245.1 Laticauda colubrina | reverse complement strand
ATATGTGTGTGTGTGTGCTGTTTAGCTTCCTTCGGGTATTATCCCACGTCATTGTAGTTCTGTTAAAGTTGTAGCAACGTTTCAGCAGAATCTCATCTGCCATCATCAGGCTTCTGTATGGATATGGGTCTTACAGCTCCTGGTTTTAAATTTGAGGCTGGTCCAGCTTTGATTGGTTGGGAGCCTGGACCTGTTTCATTGGACTTGGAGTTTGATTGATTGGTGTTTCTGGTTTCTTCTGTCTGTTTTGTGGCTTTGATTGGCTGGCAACACTCTGTTCTTGTGTTGGAGGCTTTCAGCCAATCAAAGCCACAAAACAGACAGAAGAAACCAGAAACACCAATCAATCAAACTCCAAGTCCAATGAACACAGACCCAGGCTCCTAGCCAATCAGAATGGACCAGCCTCGAATTTGAAACCCGGAACTGTGAGACACACATCCATACAGAAGCCTGAGGATGGCAGATGAGATTCTGCTGAAACGTTGCTACAACTTCAACAGAACTACAATGACGTGGGATAATACCAGAAGGAAGCTGAACAGCACACATGTAAGTACCCGCGAAAACTTAAGAAAACAAATATATATATATATATATATATATATATATATATATATATATATATACATACATACACACACACACACATATATATGTGTGTGTGTGTGTGTGTGTGTGTGTGTATTTGTTTTCTTAAGTTTTCATGTGTATCTATATGTGTGTGATTCAGCTTTGTTCAGGTATTTTCCCATGTCATTATAGTTGTGCTTTTAATGCCATCATCAGGCTTCAGAAGCCGAAACGTTGCTACAACTTTAAAAGCACAACTACAATGACATGGGAAAATACCCGAACAAAGCTGAATACCATATATATGTCTCTGTGTGTGTGTTATGTAGGATCTCTAGAAACATTCTTGCAATTAATTTCTTTTTCTTTTTATGTTGGAGAAAAATCAATCAGACAAAAAAGTGGGAGAATATTGTAGAGTTAAAAGTGATCCAATTAGCTTCTAAGCTAAGATTTGGTTGTATAAAGTTAAAATCAGGATAAGGGGAAGAGGAGGAGAAGGAAGTTTTGATGATTCGTAGGGACATGAAGACTATTTAGAACCAAAGTAAATATCTACCAACACCATGCTGCTCACCCCTTTTATAAGGAAAGCCATCCAATAAACACAATAAGAACAATCAAGAAAATAAAAACTGGTATCTGTTCTTCATATTTTTGTTTTTTTGTTTGTTTCCAGTCAAAACTTCAAAATTCTTCTCACTCAGAGCTTGGTTCAGAAGGAAAAGCTTTTGATATGTTAAATTGGCCAAGTTCTAATACTAGCATCATGTTAAGATGTTGATTTATGTGACATTATATTCCACTCTGAAAAATCCCCCCTAAAAAAGGAAAATAAGACATGGTGAATACCTGATAACTTGCATTTCAAAACCAACCTGATAGGTAAGGAAGGGTCTCCTGCATCCCACCAATCCTTTGGCGGACTAATATACATGCACCACAGCTCCCAGCTGTATCCATGGGCTGAATTTTCATAGCGCTGCACCTCAAAGGTGTCCTGCTTGATATTGTCAATTGATGGGAGGATGACCCTTTTGTGGTTCTCCTGGATTCTTGAAAGAACTGGCTCTGCCCTAGAAGAGAAAAAGCAAACCATTAGTTTGGAAAGATGCTGAGCAATTACATTCCAAGAAGCACACAATTGATTAGATTGTTTTTTGATATTTTGCGGTTGCTTTTGGCAAAATTCCTAGAGATGAAATGGCGGGCAGAGGAATGCTCCCTTCATATAGCTTGAATGAAGGATGAATATATGGTCCATGCCAGGTGACAGGAACCCATGGCTCTGGAGCCACATGCAGCTCTTTGGGCCCTCTGCTGTGGCTCCCTGTCGGGTGATCCTACTACTGGGTAGCTCCACCCCTCACCCTCCCCTCCCAGTCATTCCTTGCCTGGCCTGAGAAGGTAAAACACAAAAAACAGAAATGATAAGGAGGAAGGGAGAGAGAGAGAAAAACCCATTTCCCACAAAAAACACCAGGAACCACAAAACCTGGGTAGGCATGGGGGTGGGAGTGTCATGTGACTGGATGGGAGTGATGTTGAGTTGGCCACACCCACCCAGGTTTTGAGGCTCCCGGTGTTTTCTTTTTTGTGGGAAACTGGTCCAAAGGTTCTTTGAGTGTTTAAGGTTGCAGAACCCTGGTCTATGCAATCTTTTTTTTATAAGGAATCAAAATTCTAGCCCACCTACCTACCTAAGAGCATACATTCTATGCTATTATGGTTTGTCACACAGTTATCCAGATGTTGAAATTGGATTTGGCATTTTTAATCCACCTATCACGTTCCCAAGGATTTAAGATAGGTAGCTGATGTTGTTGAAGGTACATCACAGATGTAAGCTGTTCTGAGTAAAGCTGCCTTCTGAAATTGACTGTAGGTGATTTTGCCAATGTCAAGGGTGTTCAAGTGGTAACAGACCACAGATATAACAGATAATCAGAGTTGGAAGGGATCTTGTAGGTCATCTAGTCCAACCCCCCATCCAAGCGGGAGACCCTACACCATTTCTGACAAATGGCAGTCTAATCTCTTCTTGAAAGTCTCAAGTGATGACACTCCCACAACTTCTGAGGGCAACTTCTGTTCCATTGGTTGATTGTTCTCACTGTTAGAAAGTTTCTCCTTATTTCAAGATTGAACCTCTCTTTTTGCATCCATTATTCCTTGTCCGGCCTTCAAGAGCTTTAGAAAATAGCTTGACCCCTTCCTCTCTGTGGCAGCCCCTCAAATATTGGAAGACCTCTATCATGTCTCCCCTGGTCCTTCACTTTACTAAACTAGCCAAGCCCACTTCCTGCAACTGTTCGTTGTATGTTTTAGCCTCCATCCCCTAATCATCCTGGTTGCTCTTCTCTGCACTTTTTCTGGAGTCTCAATTTTTTTTTAATAATGTGGTAAACAAAACTGGATGCAGTACTCTAGGTTGGTCTTACTAAGGCTTTATGAAGTGGTATTAATACTTCCCTTGATGTTGATTGTATCCCTCTGTTAATACAATTTAGGACTGCATGATGATCCAGTTGTTTTGGGGGTTGCACCCAAAGCACCTATTATTATTGCTATTACGTTTGTTTTCTTTTCAATCATCATCATCATCATCATCATCATCACTATCAATCAATCAATTTCTAATCCTAACCTTTCTTTGGTGTCCTAATGCAACTTTCAAATATCGTCATTCATTTTATGCTCACAGCAACAACACAAAGCATTGGATTGAGGGAGAATGACTCACCCAAAGATACCCGTGTTGAGGGTAGACTTGAACCTGGGTCTTCTCTACCTTATTCCAGCATCTTAACCATTAGAACACATTGTCTCTCTATTCTATTCCATTCCTGAGTAGAAGAAACTAGGGATGGAATCAGGATCCAGCTTCTACTGTATCATTTAACTATTGGTGTTATTTCAATATATTTCCTAAAGATAGAAAGCAAGACTATTTAATGGGGATGCTGAGAGCTTTGTGCATGGAAATCACTGGCCTTTATAAAAATAAAGTGGAGTTAAAGCCCAATAAAATAAACCACTTAGGAAAACAGTATATGGATATTTATTCAGTCTTGGCTTATGTTAAGTCAATAAATCCTTTAACAATTGCACTGGCTTAGACAGCATCAAGGAATTTCTCCTGAAACATCTTGTGAAAAGAGCATGAGATGGTGAGGCACTTATCTCAAGGTTATTCAAGTACATCTTTCCTTATCCCCATTCAAATGCAGGAAAGATTTCACACAGGCTGACAACAAAGATTGTGGAAGGGAGGCAGATCAATTGAATCCATCAATGGGGATTTTAGGCTGCAATCTGAGGTAGATGCCTGAAGGTAAGTTTCCATTAAACTCTGTAGGTCCTGCCTTTCAGAAGACCTGGAAAGAAATTAACTGTACATTTGACAATCTATATTCCCACTTCTGATGCAGGTTGACTAAAACATTGCCTGAATGAGAAATTAGCCCTGCGAGTGACATCGTTCTGATGTCATGCAAGCTTTCCAAATTTGGATGCTTCTCCTGACATTTAAATGCAAAAGCTAATCACGGTCCCTTTATATTCCCATCAGAATCAAGTATAATATGAGACTAGGAATTTCTCTTTGAATCTCTAACATGCCAGCTTCAAAATGTGGAAATACAATGCTTCATTTGTTTTTCTTGTAAGGGGGAACAAACATTTCCCTCAAAAAAATAAAATAAAAAATCACAGCATTGTTATAGCAATAGCATAGCAATAGCATAGCGGGCTATATACCACCCCATAGTGCTTTACAGCACTCTCTGAGTAGTTTATAATGTAGAAGCATTATTTGCATATTGCATATTCCAATATATTGCATATTGCATTTTATTGATCTCAGAAGGATGGAAGGCAGAGTCAACCTTAAACTGGTCAGGATCAAACTCCAGGCTGTGGGCAGAGTTAGCCTGTTATACTGCACTTTAACTACTACACCACCAAGATTATGTGAATAACACAGACTTATGTCTATCCATTGTGCTCAATCTCTATCCATTGATCCGCGGTGGTGCAGTGGTTAGAATACAGGTTAGAATACAGTACTGCAGGCCAGGGGTGGGATTCAAATTTTTAACAACCGGTTCTGTGGGCATGCCTTAGGTGGTGGGCATGGCTTGGTGGTCATGTGACTGGATGGACATGGCTTGGTGGTCATGTTATTGGCTGGATGTGGCCAACTCAATATCACTCACATTGGGGCACGCATCTCCTCGCCTAGCCTCTCATGACTGTGGGGATGCAGCAACAGTCGTAAGTGTGAAAAATGGTTAAAAAGTCACTTTTTTCAGTGCCATTGTAACTTTAAATGGTCACTCCATACAAGCAAAGTACCAGCAAAGGAGGGGAAAAAAACTCCAGAGAAGTTCCTGAGACAGAAAGCCCAGTCCTGCCAAGAATGTAATAAGGGTTAACGGAGAGGCAGTTTCTGTAAGCAACACCAGAATGTGTCCTTCCTGCCTTCCTTACAGGATTAGGCCAGTAATTTCTTCTAATAACCGGTCCTCCGAACTGCTTAGAATGTTAACAACCAGTTCTAGTGAATAGGTGCGAACTGGTAGAATCCCACCCCTGCTGCAGGCCACTTCTGCTGACTGCTGGCTGTCTGCAGTTTGGCAATTCAAATCTCACCAGGCTCAAGGTTGACTCAGCCTTCCATCCTTCTGAGGTAAAATGAGGACCCAAATTGTTGAAGGCAATATACTGACTCTGTAAACTGCTTAGAGATGTCTGTAAAGCATTGTAAAGCGGTATATAAATCGAAGTGTTATTGCTATTGTGCTTCTCTATCACCTCCCACAACTTTAAATGTCATCCTTTTTGGTCAAAAGCTTACCTGTGCCTAAATTCAATGTGTCTCCATCTTTATTTTATTTTTTCATTTTTTACCAAATTTTTATACCACCCATCACACTTGGTAATTTGCAGATAAACAGTAAAATGATATAAATGTTAATGTTTAAAAAAAAAAAAAACAAGTTAAAAACTGGATTAAAACAAAGTGAAAAGGGACCATTGCAAAGTTAAAAGCCAGAAGGAGCTTGTTCAGCCCTCCATCCAACCCCAGGGGTGCAAAGCATTCTGGGATTCTGTGGCCAGTTGGCAGAGCCAGGTCTTAATGCTCTTCCAGAATCACAGGATGATGGGGGCATTTGGCCTCTGAGGACAAGCAGAAAGCAAGTCACTGTGCAGCAGAAAGCATAGAAGTCTTTCTTCCTAAACCTCACCAATCAAAGTTCTTTAATCAATGGGCTCTATAATATGCCCTCCCTGCTTGTTGGGATGCGATGGGGATGCGATGGGTAGATGAAATTGCCTTAGCCATTAAAGCTGGCTGGTGACTTTGGGCCAATCACCAGGAGACTATAGGTTCTAGCCCTGCCTTAGGCATATAAACTGACAGGTGATTTTGGGCTGGTCATTCTCTCTCAGACCAAATCACCTCAAAAGGTTGTTTTTGTGTGGAATATAGGAACAGGAGAAAGTTGTGTTGGCTATGTTCCCAGCCTTCAGTTATTTATAAAAATAATAAAGATGGGATTCATATAAAACTAAATTTAATTTAATTTTAAAAAATGGGATGAGAGGATTCCTTAGATAATCTGGTCCAATGCCATGAAGGGCTTTAAAAGTGTGACTAACACCTTAAATTGGACCCATAAGCAAATTGGCACTCAATGTTCCAAAAGTGTTACATGTGCAACCCTAGGGGCACCCAAAATTGCTTATGCCACCCCATTCTGCGCCAGCTACAACTTCTGAATATTATTTCTAGGCTACCCCTCTGTAGAGTGCACTTCAGTACACCTGGTCCTCAACATAGAACCACAACTGAGCCCAACATTTCTGTTGTTAAACAAGATAGTTATTAGATGAGTTTTGCCTCCTTTTACAATTTTCCTTGCTGTAGTTGTTAAGTTAGTAATGCAGTTGTTAAGTGAATCCCGCTTCCTGATTGATTTTGACGGTCAAAACATTGCAAAAGATGATCACATGACCCCAGGACACTGCAACCGTCATAAATATGAGTCAGTTATTGTATTTGAATATTGATCACTTAACTGTTGGGATGCTGAGTGGTGCGGTGGCCTAGAGGCGGAGCTCTTGACTCACAATCTGGAGGCTTTGAGTTTGATCCTAGCTAGAGGGAAATATTTTTCTCTCTGGGCACAATGAGAATATATCTGCCGAATATAACTCCGCATTGGTGACAGGAAAGGCATCCAGACAGCAAAAACTCAGCTCCATTCAGTTGCCCAGATTCCACCCACAGGGGATTATGGGATCATTAAGAGATAATGAACTATGGTGATGCGGCAATGGTTATAAGTGTGAAAAAATGGTTGTAAGCAGGGGTGGGATTCAATTTTTTTAATAACCAGTTCTGTGGGCATGGTTTAGTTGGTGGGCGTGGCTTGGTGGTAATGTTATTGGCTGGGTGTGGCCAACTCAACATCACTCACATCGAGGCACACATCTCCTCGCCTGGCCTCTCATGACTGTGGGGATGCTGCAACAGTCGTAAGTGTGAAAAATGGTCATAAGTCACTTTTTTCAGTGCCACTGTAACTTTGAATGGTCACTCCACACAAGTAAAATCCCAGCAAAGGAGGGGAAAAAAACTCCAGAGACTTTCCTGAAACAGGAAGTCTAATCCTGCCAAGAATGTAATAAGGGTTAATGGGGAGGCAGTTTTTGTAAGCAACACCAGAATGTTTCCTTCCTGCCTTCCTTACAGGATTAGCCCAGTAATTCCTTCTAACAACTGGTTCTTTGAACTGCTTAGAATGTTAACAACTGGTTTTTCAAATAGGTGGAACCTGTAGAATCCCATCCCTGGTTGTAAGTTACATTTTTCAGTGATATTGTAACTTTGAATGGTCATTTAATGAAGGATTGTAAGTTGAGGACTACCTGCAGTTGATATGGGTGATGCCCAGAGCATGAGCATCTGAAAGAAGAGTTAATGCTATGAGATCATCCACAAAATATGATCCTGGTACCAACCTGTTTTCTTAAACAACAGGCTCTCAGCATAGTCAAAAGCAGAGATAACTGCTTAATACATTCTCTGGTGAAGGTCTTTTCAGATGACCTTTTAGTAAACAGCAGTCTTTTCTGCTGCATATATAACACCCAGCTCTGAAGAATGGGCAACCTGAGAGGGATAAGAGGCATTTATGCTCGACCCATAGATGCCAGGGTTGAAAAGATGCTTTTGAAACATATCTTTGGGGTTCATTGTTCAAAAGGAGACACCCATAAACCCATTTGAAGTCCATTTCCCCACCCCCTCCCATCTGTTTTGCAGATATTCTACAATTTTACTCCTGGGAGCGATAGCTTCTTTCTGTGGCACAGGATGAATTGTGCATGAGGCTCTCCTGTCATATCTATATCAAGCGGAAAGTGGAAGAGAAACAATCTTTATTTCTAAAAAATAAAATCGAGTTTACCACGAGAGGAGGAAGAAACGGAAAAACCTATTAATTTTTAGACCTTTCACAGACTAGAATTTAAATCTACCAATATTCTTCAATAGATGTCTCTGGCATAAAAGTATGTTTTTAGAAGAAGAGTTTAAAATGGTTTTGTAAAAAGTAAGCATGAATAATTGGTTTTTATTTAGGGTATTTAGGGTTGGCAAAAACAAAATTCAAGGGCCTACTCAGCTGTAGAACTTTTGGGGTTACCTTGACCCAGTCCCTCTATTCCAGGCCAGGTCACTTCACAAGGAAAAGTATGAAGGAGATATGTTGAATTCCTGGAAGAGTGGAAGGATGAAAGTGGAACAGATAAATAAATGGCAAAATGAAGTCTAATAGCAACAGTAATAGAACTTAGACTTATATATCACTTCAGGGTGCTTTTACAGCCCTCTCTAAGCAGTTTAAGCCCATGTCACACTGCACCAACGGATGGAAAGAGAATGTAAAACAGAGAGAAACACTTGCCATCCGTTGGTTAACGCGATTCATCGGTTCTGTACTCACTGCGTCCGTTTTTCATCCTCTCTATCCGTCCAGCATCCGTCGACTGAGGTTCCATCCGCTCAAAAAGTTTTGAGCTGCTCAAAACTTTTGGAGCGGAAAATGTATCCAATGCATCCATTCTGCATCTGCAACGCATAAGGGAACATCCGTTCTACATCCGTTGTCATCTGTTACGCGTCCGCTATATCCACTAGGCATCCGTTACGCATCCACGCAACTCAAATCAGCTCCAGCGGAAAGCGGACACAGGGAGGAAGCGAAATGGACGTGGAACGGACACCCAGCATTAGTAGCACAGACGGAGAAAGGATGAAAGTGGATGCAGCTCGCAAAGAAAGCATTTAAAATGGAAAAAACGTTCGCAGAGGGGACCTATCTCGGATATTAAGGATGTCTAGAGGATGCCTAGAGGATGCAAAAGGACACCTAGTGGAAAACCTATATTGCCTATAAAAAGGGGGAGGAACTCACCTGGATCTCACTTTCAGTCCAGCAGCCCTGCTGTGCAGACCTCTGCAGCCTTCATCTGGCTCTTGCTCTTCCATAGCATCCATTGATATCCACCATGGATCGTAACACACTCCTTTTGGTAGCCACCATCATTCTGCAACAGTGCGAAGCTATCTACAGGCTCTTTCAACTGTTCTAC
Organism: Laticauda colubrina; assembly: GCA_015471245.1. NCBI lineage: Eukaryota > Metazoa > Chordata > Lepidosauria > Squamata > Elapidae > Laticauda > Laticauda colubrina. The sequence continues at coordinate 20,249,687 of BLBF01000036.1, read as the reverse complement.
GGGAAGAAAAGGAGGCGGCCAAGAAGTGTCTGGGTCTGAAGATGGATCGGGAGAAGAGCAGAGTATGGACTGTACAACAAGCTGATGGTGGAGCTGAGGAACGAAGACACTCGTGCATTCCAGAACTTCATGAGGATGCCTCCAGCCATGTTTGATGAAGTTGTGGAGTGGCTGACACCCAGGTTGACCAAGGCAAAAAACACCAACTTCCGGCCCAGCCTGGACCCTGGGCTCAAAGTGGCACTGACTCTGCGCCACCTGGCCTCAGGGAACACGTACAGGAGCATGCAGTACGGCTGGAGGGTGCCATACAACACCATCAGCATTGTGGTCAGAGAAGTGGTGCAGGCCATCATCGAAGAATACCTGGAGGAGCTCCTCCAGTGCCCCTCCACTGAAGAAGGCTGGAAGAAAGTTGTAGAGCAGTGGTATCAGAGGTGGAACTTCCCACACACCGTTGGAGCCATAGATGGCAAGCACGTGGCCTGCAAAGCTCCAGCCAAGTCGGGGTCCACTTATTTCAACTAAAGGGCTTCTTCAGCATCATCCTCTTTGCCATGGTCGATGCTGACTACAAGTTCATGTACATCGATGCTTCAGGCAACGGCTCATCTTCAGATGCCCATGTATACAACGCAACTGACCTCAAGGAGGGGCTGGAATGCAACCTCATCATGGGCTTCCCAGATCCAGACCCCCTGCCCAACGACACACAAGATGTGCCCTACTTCATCATGTGGGATGATGCCTTCTCCCTCAGAACCTTCCTCATGAAGCCCTATACTTCCAGACTCCTCACCCGTGAAGAGAGTATCTTCAACTACAGGCTGTCCAGGGCAAGGCGAGTGGTGGAGAACGCCTTTGGCATCCTGGCCAACAGGTTCCAGGTACTTCTCACCACCATGCAGCATCACCCAGAGACCGTGAGGAACATCATGGAACCTTGCTGCATCCTGCACAATCTCATGCGCACCCGCAACCCAGTCTTGCAGAACAGGCTGGTGGACCTCCAACAAGGCAATGGGGACATGGAGCCTGGTGAATGGAGGCAAGAGCGAAACCTGATAGACACTAAGGATGTGCAAGGCCCCAACAGAGCTTCACATGAAGGGAAGAAGCAGCGTAGCCTCCTGAGACACTGGTGCAACTCCCCAGCTGGAGCAGTGGAGTGGCAAGACAGGATGATAGATGATTAATGGATGCTTCCTTCAGCCTGTCTCATCACACTGATGAGATTGGGCCACGTATGTTGGGTAGGCCTACAATGAACAGGGCATTTAATAAGTGTAGGCCCACCCAACATAAGTGGCCCAATAATGGACAGGGCATTCAATAAAGAGTTGTGTTTATGTTGACATGTGTGGATGAATGATTACATTATTATTGATAATAAAGGGCCATAGGTGTGGCACCTGGGCGGGTGGACCATACAGTCCCACTATGCTTGCACTGGAGGTTTATCTATCCCACAGCTATTACCCATTCCACAGGTATCCCTGCCCACTCCACTGCTATCTTAACCCATTCCACAGGTATTACCCATCCAACAGGTATCCCTGCCCATCCCACTGCTATTACCCACCCCAAAGGTATCCCTGCCCATCCCACTGCTATTCTTACCCATCCCACAAGCATGCAAAGGCTTCAACCATTTCTAAAAGTTTCCACCAAGCCTTTATTGACAAAAATAAATGAACCAAGTATGTGAAGCAAAGATAATTTTTTTTAGTAACAAGCTGTAAAAGAAAAATGACCCAAGTCAAGTGTCCAAAGCAAAAATAAAGGCAACAGGAAGCCACCCAGTCTCTGGCACTCTTCTTGGTCACTCGGAGGTGTGCCCTGTCTCAGGGGTGAAGGGTCCAGGTGCTGTGGAGGTGGCTGCTGCTGGAGTGCTGGTCTGAAGCGCCACTGGGGTGCCTTGCCCTGAGAGGACAACAGGGAATGGTGTGTTGAGGAAGCTCTCAGACAGCTGGCTCAGCCCCGTGATGTTGAGAGCCCCTTCCTCCATGACATGGGCTGTCAGCCCCAATATCGATGACAGATGTACTGAGGCCGGGCTTGGCTGTGGGGTGGAGGAAGGAACAGTGTAGTGGGGCTGTCTGGTCTGCAGCTGGGTGAGGATTGGCATCGGTGGCATTGGTGGCGTGGGTGGCATCGGTGGCATCAGTGGCACCGGTGGCATCCGATGTACCTGTGCCTGGACTGGGAAGGGCTACCTGTGCTGCTGGACCTCCTGGTAGCCATAGCCTTGGTATGGGAGGGCCTGTGGAAAGCCTTGGAAGGGCAGTGACATCACCTGGGGTGGAGGAGCAGGCCTGGACTGAGTGGGAGCAGGTTCATCTTGGTCTGGAGGCTTGTGAAGAAGATCGGTGATCCTGTCCTTCACCACCTGGTACTGGGGTTCCGACATGTTCATGAGGGTCTGGTTGACATAGGTGAGGAAGGGCTTGCGGTTGGAGGATGGGGCGTTGGTGTGTACCAGCTGAGAGAGGAGATCTACGCTGCTTCTGATGGTGTCCCTGATCTCCAGCAGGACAGTTTGGCTCTGCCCCTCCGGTCTGCCTCTCTTCCTTTCTGTGGAGGTGGAGCTCGGGGTGGATGCGGGTTGGGCTGTGGTGGAAGTACCGTCTCCTTTCTCCCGCTGCGTCAGGGGGTCCTCCACGCGCTCCACCATGGGTAGTACAGCTGTCAGGGGGGTCTCCGCCATGGCATGCTCCACAGATACCTGCCTGGAGACAGGAGCTGACTCTTGGCCAGAAGAGGACTGGCTCTCAGCAGGCTGCCTGAGAGAGAGGGTTGTGAGAGGGGCTGCTCCTCGGTGGTGGATCTCACCCTCCAAGAAGCTGCACTTGGCCATCACGTAGGTCTCTCTGTCCGTCAGCTTGACCACGGCCTGGCCAGATTTCTTGAGGTGCAGCTTCCTGTACCAGTTGTGCATGTGCTTCCCCCAGCCGAGGAGCACCTCCGAAGTGTAGCCCAGGCTCTCCGCCTTCTCTCTCCAAGCAGCCTGGTTCCTTTTGGTGTCTCGATAGAGCCTGTGTCCCTTCCGCCATAGATACTCATTCTCCCTCAGCCACTCCAGCACCTCCTCCTCATGTTCCTCTTCTATGTTGTATTTCCTCCTCTCCCGTTCACACGTCTGCCTCTTCCTCCCTTTGGCAGGGCCATAATGGGTCCTCATCAGAGGGGCTTCGAGGTTGTAGGGGCTGCTCCTCCACACCACCACCAGCAGCAGCAGCAACAGTAGCAGCAAAAGCAGGACCAGCAGCAGCACCAGCACCAGCAGGACCAGGAGCAGGACCAGGAGCACCAGCAGGGCCAGCAGGACCAGGAGCACCAGCAGGACCAGGAGCACCAGCAGGACCAGCAGGACCAGGAGCAGCACCAGCAGAGTAAGCACCAGCAGAAGCACCAGCACCAGGAGCAGCACCAGTAGAGTAAGCACCAGCAGAAGCACCATCACCAGAAGCAGCATCAGCAGAAGCACCACCACCAGAAGCAGCATCAGCAGAAGCAGCACCTCGAGAAGGAACATTTTTCTCGTCCGCTGTGTCCTTTTTACAAACATTTTGCATCCGTCGGCCAGTGTGACAGGGCCTTTACATATTGCTCCCAACAATTTGGGTCCTGATTTTACCCACCTGGGAAGGATGGAAGGCTGAGTCAACCTTGAGCCTGGTGAGATTTGAACTGCCAAATTTCAGGCAGCCCCGTTTGGCAGAAGTAACCTGCAGTTCTGCACTTAACCACTCTAACCACCACCATGGCTCATTGTAGTTTAAAAAATCAAGAGTGCTCTGTAAGATCCACATGAGTCTTGCTTTCTCACCACAGGACATTTTTCAAACAATGTTAATAAAATGAAAGGCATTTATTACAGTCTCAGGAGAAAGGAAGAGATGCCTACCGGGCTGTATGTAAGCCAGTGAAAATTATTTTGTAGGGGAAGGAGTGGGAGACCCTGGGTAGGAGTTAAAAGACGGATCAGCCTCGAATCCAGTGGTGGGATTCAAATTTTTTACTACCGGTTCTGTGGGCATGGCTTGGTGGGCGTGGCAGGGAAGAATGCTGTAAAATCTCCAGTCAGAGGTGGTATTTCCCGGTTCTCCAAACTACTCAAAATTTCCACTACTGGTTCTCCAGAACTGGTCAGAACCTGCTGAATACCACCTCTACTACAATCCTTATATAGCCACAAGCAAACTAAGTCTACCACCCCATACTTTTGACCCTTATTTGACCCCAAATAGGTATTAACTGTGAGTAATAAATTAATTTAATGATTAATGTCAGGCATGAAAGTTCAGGTCTACATCTGAAGGTCTAATTAAACTGATTTATTATTAATCATGCCTATACACAAGAATCTTTTCAACTAATAGCACCTGCTTGGAATTAAATAAGGGTCAATGGAATTCAAAGGGAATTTGACTTAGTTCACTTGTGTCTACGTAGGGATTCTAGGCTGATCCTTCTTTTGGCTCTGCCCCCAGGTTTTGCCTCTCTTTTTCCTAAAGATAAAGGTTTCCCTGCACATACGTGCTAGTTGTTTCTGGCTCTAGGGGGCGGTGCTCATCTCCATTTCAAAGATGAAGAGCCAGCGCTGTCCAAAGATATATCCGTGGTCATGTGGCCAGCATGACTAAATGCCGAAGGCGCATGGAACACTGTTACCTTCCCAACAAAGGTGATCCCTATTTTTCTACTTGCATTTTTTACGTGATTTCAAACTGCTAGGTTGGCAGAAGATGGGATGACAAGTAACAGGAGCTCACTCCATTACACTAGGGATTCGAACCGCCGAACTGCTGACCTTTCTGATTGACAAGCTCAGCGTCTTAGCCACTGAGCCCACGCATCCCCTCCTTCTCCTCCACATTTTCAACTACTGGTATTTAGTACCTTTGTAGGAGGTTGATAAACCACCAGCTTAGAATATTGGCAAGATAGTCTTTAGGTAACATGTGAAGAAAAACCTCCATGCAAACTTTCCATCCATGTCATTCACTAAACCCAGCTATCTCTGACCCATCAATGAACCCGAGACAATAAAACAAAAGATTGCTTAACGCTTTCCACTGTTTCTGACACCTAGGCTGAAACTAAGTATGCCTTTAGATAGAAAATTAGAAAAACACCAGCAGCTTAATTAAAACTAAGGAAAATCTCCTCAAGATATGAAAATCTTTTACACACACAATAGGTTCCTCCAAATCTACCTCTTAAGGTCACTTGGACTCACAAAAGGGAAAGATTGCAAAACCCTGCAGGGCGAGAATTTCCTCTCTACTGGATCCAACGTATTTTGGGATTGGGGGAAATGGACTACACACACACACTTCTACAACAAAAGATGTAACTCTCCATAAATGTGAACCAAACTTTTTTTAAAATTTGTGGACACCTTCAATTGCTAAGTTTCCTGTTTTGCTGTCAAATAAACTTTATCTCTGCTTCAAGCAGTTTTCAAACCTGTTTTGTTTGAAAACATGCCTCAGAATGGATCACAATTTCTTCTAGTAGTTACTTACTTATTTAGTTGTCTTTAAATCAGTCTTCCTTATTGATGAGTTCCTGGACAATTCCAAGCAATTTTCTTGGCAACATTTCTGGAAATGATTGCCAAGTGGTTGTCTTTTTCTTAGGATTGAAGGAGTGAGGTTAGTTCAAGTCACTAAGCTGGCTTTGTGTCGAAGATAGGATTACAACTCACAGCCTCCTGCATGCTAAAGACTTGTGCCTTCAACCACTACACCAAAACGGGCCCTCCACTATTAATTACTAGGAGTTACACATTGCTTCATTCAAATCCATAGCTAAAATCTAAGCAGTTTAAATACTTCAATACTATGCATTGTATAACAAAGATATAAACACCAAATCAATATGTCAATCAATAGCCAATAACAGCAGCAGCTTCCTCTCATTGACTAGGAAGAATATTCACATAGTAAAGTCCATCCTTGGGGAGGATTTGCAGGACTTCTGTTCCTGGATTTGCTCATTGCTTGAACATTGCATACTGTTGAAAGTCCTTGTTCTTACTCAGAATACTAGCTGTGTTTAGGGTGCTGAGAGAGATTTAGAGAGGGTGGCTGCCCATCATGGAACTCTTTATTAGTTACTAAATTCATATGCTGCCCATATCACTGTCCAAGGTACCAAATATAATCCTGAAACTGAATCTTATCCAAACTGTGAACTAGGACAATAGGATTTCAAGGAATCAAGTATTCAAAACACATAAGGTTGATCCTAGTATGCTGTTGGTCATGAATGAAAGCAGTTTAATGCTGATGTTAGTTTGCCCACCAGAAACTGAAATCGACATAAGAGTCATTCAGGACTCAAGCCAGGCCGTTTCTCAAACCATCTCCATTCTCCTGGGATTCTTGAGATATAATTTCCTCCTAGAATTTCTCTAACCATATTCCCTAAAGCCTGTACCATATCTAATATCATATTTTTCCTGACAGTTAGAACAATTAATCAGTGGAACAACTTGCCTCCAGAACAGAGGTGCTTCTGACCAGTTCGGAAGGTTCTGACCAGTTCTGGAGAATCGGGAGCAGAAATTTTGACTAGTTTGGAGAACCAGCAAATACCACCTCTGACTGGAGATTTTACAGTATCTTTCCTCTGCCACACCCACCAAGCCATGCCACCAGAACCTGTAGTAAAAAAAATAAATAAATCCCACCTGTTCGGCGTCCAGAAATTATCCATTGTAATCAATAACTCTGACACAGGCATAATCTCCAATTGATTTATTAGGAACAACACTGGTTATATCTATGAATTTCCAAAACTGAAATTCATTCCCAGAGCTCTCACAAATTCCACCCTATCACCTCCCACTTACTACACTTCATTAAAGCCTCTGTCACACTGAACCAATGGATGCAAAGAGGATGTAAAACGGACAAAACAGCTTGCCATCCGTTGGTTAACGCGAAGTATCCGTTCTGTACTCACTGCCTCCGTTTTGCTTCCTCTCTATCCGTCCAGCATCCGTCTATTGACATTTCATCCACTCAGAAAGTTTTGAGCTGCTCAAAACTTTTACGCAGAAAATTTATCCAATTCCTCCATTCTGCATCTGCTACGCATCCGCTAGGCATCCGTTATGCATCCGTTATGCATCCACTATATCCGCTAGGCATCCGCTGCGCATCCGCACAAATCCATCCACTCGGACACAGGGAGGAAGCAGAACGGACGCAGAACAGATGCAGAACGTATGCAGAACGGATGCCTAGTGGAAACAAAGCGTTTAAAATGGAAAAAAGGTTCGCAGAGGGGACCTATCTCGGATATTAAGGATGTCTAGAGGATGCCTAGAGGATGCCTAGAGGATGCAAAGGGATACCTATACTGCCTATAAAAAGGGGGAGCAACTCATCTGCATCTCAATTTCAGAACAGCAGCCCTGCGGTGCGGACCTCTGCAGCCTTCATCTGCCTTTTCCTCTTCCACAGCATCCAGTCATGTCCACCGTGGATCATAACAAAGTCCTTTTGGCAGCCACCATCCTTCTGCAACAGTGCGAAGCCATCTACAGGCTATGTGAACTCTACTACGGGAAGAAAAAGAGGTGGCCAAGAAGCGTCTGGGTACGAAGATGGTTCGCCAAAAGAGCAGAGGACGGACTGTACAACAAGCTGATGGTGGAGCTCAGGAACGAAGACACTCGGGCATTCCAGAACTTCATGAGGATGCCTCCAGCCATGTTTGACGAACTTCTGCAGCGGCTGACACCCAGGTTGACCAAGGCCAGTTTGACCAACTTCCGGCCCAGCCTGGAACCTGGGCTCAAGGTGGCACTCACTCTGCGCCACCTGGCCTCAGGGACCACCTATAGGAGCATGCACACAACACCATCAGCATTGTGGTCAGAGAAGTGGTGCAGGCCATCATCAAAGAATACAAGGAGGAGTTCCTCCAGTGCCCCTCCACTGAAGAAGGCTGGAAGAAAGTTGCAGAGCAGTGGTATCAGAGGTGGAAATTCCCCCACACCGTTGGAGCCATCGATGGCAAGCACGTGGCCTGCAAAGCACCAGCCAACTCACGGTCCTCTTATCACAACTACAAGGGCTTCTTCAGCATCATCCTCTTCGCCATGGTCGATGCTGACTACAAGTTCATGTACATCGATGCTTCAGGCAACGGCTCATCTTCAGATACCCATGTATACAACGCAACTGACCTCAAGGGTAGGCTGAAACGCAACCTCATCGTGGGCTTCCCAGATCCAGAACCCCTGCCCAACAACACGCAAGATGTGCCCTACTTCATCGTGGGAGATGACACCTTCTCCCTCACAACCTACCTCATGAAGCCCTACACTTCCAGACTCCTCACCCGTGAAGAGAGGATCTTCAACTACAGGCTGTCCAGGGCAAGGCGGGTGGTGGAGAACACCTTTGGCATCCTGGCCAACAGGTTCCAGGTACTTCTCACCACCATGCAGCATTGCCCAGAGACCGTGAGGAGGATCATGGAAGCTTGCTGCATCCTGCACAATCTCATGCGCACCCGCTACCCAGTCTTGCAGAACAGGCTTGTGGACCACCAACAAGGCAATGGGGACATGGAGCCTAGGGAATGGAGGCAAGGGCAAAACCTGATAGACACTGAGGATGTGCAAGGCCCCAATAGAGCCTCACGTGAAGGGAAGAAGCAGCGCAACCTCCTGAGACACTGGTGCAATTCCCCAGCTGGAGCAGTAGAGTGCCAAGACAGGATGATAGATGCTGAATGGATGCTTCCTTCAGCCTGTCTCATCACATGGATGAGATTGTGCCATGTATGTTGAGTGGCCCTACAATGAACAGGGCATTTAATAAAGAGTTGTGTTTATGTTGACATGTGTGGATGATTTATTATATTGTTATTGATAATAAAGAGCCATAGGTGTGGCACCTGGGAGGGTGGACCATACAGTCCCACTATGCTTGCACTGGAGGTTTATCTATCCCACAGCTATTACCCATCCCAAAGGTATCCCTGCCCATTCCACAGCTATCTCAAACCATCCCACTGCTATCTCAACCCATCCCACAAGCATGCAAAGGTTTAAACCATTTCTAAAAGTTTCCAGCAAGACTTTATTAAAAAAAAAGAAATGAAGCAAGTGTGTGAATCAAAAATAGA
>BLBF01000036.1:20201232-20236519 GCA_015471245.1 Laticauda colubrina | reverse complement strand
TATTCTATTCTATTCTATTCTATTCTATTCTATTCTATTCTATTCTATTCTATTCTATTCTATTCTATTCTATTCTATTGTTGTGCAATTCCTCTGTATACCAAGTGTTTGATTGCTTTGTGTCAGAATCTCCTGGGACTTTAAATGCTTTATTTTTGGATCCTTTGAAATGCACAAATGCCTATTTCCTCTTAGACCCATCAGTCAGTTAGGAGAATTATGCTGGCATACCTTGTCTAAAATCTCTTCACGACCTAAGGAATTACGGAATACAGGCAGTCCTTGATTTACAACCATTCAATTGGTGACTGTTCAAAGGTACAACAGCATTGAAAAAAATGACTTATTCCTGTTTTCCACACTTACGACCATTGCAGCATCCCCATGGTCATATGATCAAATTTTGGATGCTTGGCAACTGGCATGCAATTATGACATGGCATGCAATTATGACAGTTGCAGTGCCCCAGGGCCATGGGATCCCCTTGTGTGACCTTCTTGACAAGCAAAGTCAGTAGGGAAGTCAGATTTACTTAACAACCATGATACTGACTTAACTGCTGCAGTGATTTGCTTAACAACTGGGGCAAAAAAGTGGGGCAAAACTGAATAACTCGCTTAGCAACAGAAATTTTGGGCTCAGTTCTGGTCGTAAGTCAAGGACTACTTTAAATGTGGATTTGTTAATATTCCCTGCTGAAAATAACAGAATAATGAAATAACAGAGTTGGAAAGGACCTTGGAGGTCTTCTAGACCAATCCTCAGCTCAGACAGGGAACCCAATACCACTTCAGACAAATGGTTGTCCAACAACTGTTTAGAAACATCCAGTGTTAGAGCATTCACAACTTCTGGAGGCAAGTTGTTCCACTGATTAATTGTCCTCACTGTCAGGAAATTTCTCCTTGGTTCTAGGTTGGTTCTCTCCTTGATTAACAAAGGTGTCCAACCTTAGCAACTTTAAGCCTTGTGGACTTCAATTCCCAGTCCACAAGTCTTAAAGTTGCCAAGATTAGAGACCCCTGCTTTGGAGAACAGCTTGACTCCCTTTTCTTTTGGCAGCCCCTAACATATTGGAACACTGCTATCATTCCTTTCATTAAACTAGACATACCCAACTCCTGCAACCATTCTTCGCATATTTTAGCCTCCAGTCCCCTAATCGTCTTTGTTGCTCTTCTCTGCACTCTTTCTAGAGTCTCAGCATCTTTTTTTATATTATTTATTTATTTGTTTGTCAAACAAATATAAGTATGAACATAAATAGGAACAAAGAAAGTAAATACAGATCAATGGGCACAGTAAAACAGGGACAGTAGGCATGCTGGTGCACTTATGCACGTCCCCTTTAAGGACGTCTTAGGAATGGGTGAAGTCCACGGCAGACTGTTTGAGATTGAAGCTGTGAGGGGTTGAGGCTGTAACAACAGAGCAGTGGCGGGATTCAAATTTTTTTACTACCAGTTCTGTGGGCGTGGCTTGGTGGGCGTGGCAGGGGAAAGATACTGTAAAATCTCCAGTCAGAGGTGGTATTTGCTGGTTCTTAAAATTTCTGCTACCAGTTCTCCAGAACTGGTTAGAAACTGCTGAATACTATTTCTGCAACAGAATTGGGTAGAGCGTTCCAGACATTGACAACGTTGTTGTTGAAGTCATATTTTCTGCAATCAAGTTTGAAGCAATTTACCTTAATCATGACGGCCAAAACTAGATGCCATATTCCAAGTGAGGTCTTACCAAGTTTTAAGCCTTGGAGATCTTTTTTGTTTTTGCTTTCTTTTCTCTTTTGTGCAATATTGCTCATTCCTTGCAATGGAAAGTCTTAGGAATGGAGAAGGCAAAACATAAACACAAGTAAACACACTCTACACCTGTAACCTTTTGTCAAGATATTGTCTGGTCACATTTGAAAGATGGCCTGCAATTTTGTTTCCTTTTTGTTCTCTTCGATTAGATAAAAAAGAATTGTGAAACAGATTTTTGATTCTGATGAATCAAAAGCAACCTAGCTGAAGGCAAGATGAATAGAAATGAGCTAAGTGTAAAGAATTAAAACAGTGCATGTTACACGGTCACCTACCAGCCTGAGGTGAATTCCACATGTGCATCAAAGAAGCCCGTGATATGCCCTGAGGCCACTTTCCACCCTTCAATACGAGCTCGGATCAAACCTTCTCTTTTCTGGTTCCGGACAACCTTCACCAGGCCTGGATATCTCTTGTTGACATACTCTTCCAGTGGTGCCTTCAATTCTTCTAGAAGGAGAAGTAAAAACAATGACCCAAAAAGCTTGGGAGATAACACATATACAGATAACAGATAATCAGAGTTGGAAGGGACCTTACAGGTCATTTATTCCAATCCCCTGTCCAAGCAGGAGACCCTACACCATTTCTGACAAATGGCAGTCCAATCTCTTCTTGAAAGCCTCCAGTGATGAAGCTCCCACAACTTCTGAGGGCAACTTCTGTTCCATTTGGTTGATTGTTCTCACTGTCAGAAAGTTTCTCCCTATTTCCTGATTAAATTTCTCCTTGATCAGTTTCCATCCATTGTTCCTTGTCTGGCCTACAGGCACTTTAGAAAATAGCTTGACCCCCTCCTCCCTGTGGCAGCCCCTCATATATTGGAAGACCGCTATCATGTCTCCTCTGGTCCTTCTCTTTACTAGACTAGCCAAGCCCAGTTCCTGTAACTGTTTTTCATATGTTTTAGTCTCCAGTCCCCTAATCATCCTGGCTGCTCATTGTCCTCCCTAGTTGAATGCCGATTTGTATATTACAACAATTTTAGTTTCCTGCCCCTTGCAAAATAGGCCCAAAGAATTTTAAATGACTAAACTACTAATTCTATTTACAAATTGTTAGCCTGTCATCTATATATTGCATTAATAGCAAATTGGTTAACAGGAAGAACAGCAGTAATAAAAAAAAGGACAAGATTAAAATTCCAAACCCCTCTGTGAAGAAACTATTATTGTAATCAACTTGTTGAAAATTTACCAAAGCTTCTTACCTATCTTGAAACATCCCCAAAATTAATCCTATTAATTTGTCCTGGATCAAACAGCCATATTTGATTCTTAATACCACCTCCTATTAGTTGTTGTTTGATTAAATGCAATAGGTCTAATCTCCAAAGTCAGTCTACCTTTCCTAATTTTTTTTAATTGCATATCTAATGAAATTCTTCTCTTTTCTATCAACCCAGCTTTCCCCCCCATTTTTTTTATAATGCAACAATCTCATGATATTGGCCAGCAGCTATTGTTTAAGATTTAGACATCACATCAAATCCAATTTAACAGCACCAGTTCTATTTCTGATTTCTAGTTCTGGTTAGTTGCCCAGTGACATGCTTTGCTGATCTTGGACATACCATGGTTTGGAGCACTAATTCGATGAGATCACAATAGCTGGACTGAAATTTCTGAAATAAATTGAAATGTCATCTTCTTACAGGATTTGGACATCAATTCAGAAACATGTGAAAACAACGAGGTAGAATAGCAACTTACAACACTTGACTGGAAAAATAACACAGTGGTTGTCTAAAAACAGATGACCTCTTTTGACACTAAGTCAAAAGGATTTAACCTACAGATATGTTGGATAAGTTAAAATTAATATATGGACTGATTATAATATCTACAAAATATATGGAGATTCCACCGCACTGCACACTAATGTGGCATATACAAACATGACTTGTCTTGAACCTTGTAAAAGTGTCATTGTGTTCCAAGCAGGAGTGGGCTTCAGAAAAATTACCAACTGGTTCTCTGCCTGGTTGCTGGGTGGGCATGGCCATGGTGGGCGTGGCCTAGTTGGCCTCCTGCACTATGGTGGAGGGGCCATTTTCACCCTCCCCTGGTTCCAGAGGCTTTCCTCGAGCCTCTGGGAAGGCAAAAACGGCCTCCCTGGGCTCCAGAGGCCCTCTGGAGGCCAGAAATGGACCCATTTCTGGCCTTCCAGAACTTTTGGAAGGCCCATTTTTGACCCTCCCCAGGCTCCGGAGGCTTTCCTCAAGCCTCTGCATATGCCCTGCACTAACCTGGGATCCAAAACGGGCTGTGTGGGGACTCCTGGGAGGGGTGGGGTAGGACGGGCAGGGCCAACCAGGGGTGGGACTTGCTGGTTCACTGAACCGGCATAAAATTAACAACTGGTTCACCTGAAACAGGGTGAACTATAGTAGTCCACCTCTGGTTCCAAGTTCAAGGATTTGATGAGCTGACCATAACCAACCCACCAATTACAAGTAACACCTATATTGGCATCACAGCAAAGTCATACACTGTGGCTAAAGTTGCCATCTGGACCAAAATGTGGTTTTCATTCCATAACTTGGAAAGATGTTTCTAATTTGAGAGAGGCTATAAATCAAAGAAGTTTTTGTTCCACGCATTCCATTCTTTTCATTCCTTTGAATTTCTCCACATGTTTATACTTTTTCTCATTTTTTTTGTCCCCCTGAAGCTACTAGTCACAAAAATGGGTTTTCAAAAGACAACTGGACTTTCTTTGATTTTCCTTGAAGATGTTTTGCTTCTCATCCAAGCAGCTTCTTCAGTTCTGAAGTCAGTTCTGAACTGAAGTAGCTTCTTGGATGAGAAGTGAAACATCCTCAAGGAAAAACAAAGAAAGTCCAGCTTGTTTTTGAGAAAGCACCTTTGCAACAACCACGACTGACTGAGAATCCCCATTGATGCAAAGCTGCCAGGAGAAGGAAGAGGGATGAAAAGACAAAGAAGAGGAAGGAGAAAGGGAAAGAGAAGGAGAACGGGAAGGAAGAAGGAGAAAGAGAAAGGGAAATAAATATCTTGGTTTGTCATTAAATATACGAGCAACATGATTTCCTAGCCATTTTGAATCCTTGCCCAAAGGAGAAAAGAAGATCCTTAAATGTTCAGATGTAAAATATGGCAGAAATCACCACAGAATTAGTGACATTTAGTTTCACATCATGGCAGACAGCCAGCTGCTATAAAGACTGTTCTGAAACATGAAATAAAAAATAGAAATGAGATTGTTGAAGAAAGGCCATTAGAAGGGAGTTTTTTTTTTAAAAAAAAAATTACTCAGATTCCACTGCCATGCCTGGTCAAGTTAATTTCAGTCCAATTTTATGTTGTCCTCTTTCAACTTTCTTGGAATGCGAGGCTCAAGGTCAAATGTTCCTCCAAGTTAAAAAGATTGGATAGCATGGGATAGAAAACATCACTGCCTGAGAAAGCGGAAAACTCTTTCAGTTTAATAACTTAGTTTGCACACTGCACTATATATCATGGTTTGCTTAACCATGGTTGATGAGTAGACAATATAAAGGCATCCTCAAGTCAATTTCAACTTCCAGGAGTTACATAGACATGTCAATGTAGTTGTCTTGGCAATAACATGGAAGTGGTTTGACATTGCCATTTTCTGATATATAGATTTTGTCTACACTCCAAGAATGTCTTAGTGGTCTTTCTTTCAGGGAAAGAAGTATCTAACCCTTCTTAGCTTCTGAGCCCAAGCAAGTGGGCCAAATACTGCTACCTGCTACAGTGTAAAAAAATAATCTACCCAATGTCTATGGGAATTCTCAGATTCTATTTGTTTGCACAATATATAAAACATTGCATTCCTTCTATTAGTGTGTGCAGAATCACAAGGGAATTGCCTCCACGCAGCTATCTCCAGGTTCATGCATAATAAAAACCATTACAGCATTTCTTGCTATAAAGCTTTACCATTCTTGAATAATCTGTCTGCCCCTGCCTCCCTCTCTAAATGTCTATGGAGATGTTCAGTCATCCAGGTCATAATTGTCCTGAAAGTGTTTTTTCAAGGGGCAACTGGACTTTCTTGTTTTTCTTTGAAGACATTTTGCTTCTCATCCAAGAAGCTTCTTCATCTCTGACTGGATGGTAGAATCCTTCCATTTCCCACCATCCAGTCAGAGCTAAAGAAACATCTTGGATGAGAAGCAAAATGTCTTCAAAGAAAAACCAGAAAGTCCAGTTGCCTCTTGAAAAAAGTCCTTTTGGGACAATCTACCCAATGCCCTTTCCCAGTTTTCCCAGTAGAAAAGTATGACAGTGAGAGTTGGACCATAAGGAAGGCTCTGTGCCAAACAATTGATGCTTTCGAATTGTGGTGCTGGAGAAGATTCTGGAGAGCCCCCTGGTCTGTAAGGAGTCCAAATCAGTCAATCTTGAAGGAAATTGGCCTTGACTATTCTTTGGAAGGCCAGATACTCATTAGGCCACCTAACGAGATGAGAGGACTCACTGGGAAAAGACCCAGATGTTGGGAAAGAGTGAAGGCAAAAGGAGAAGGGGACAGCAGAAGATAAGATGGTTAGTGTTCTGTTCGGAAAAACGCGAGGTAGACCGGGTTCCAACAACAAAGTCTTTATTAGTTGATTTACAAGTGAAAACGGAACATTGGCTCAAGCCGTGGCAGCCCTTTTATAGGGGCTTGCCTGCCGGCTTGTAGCCAATGACATTAGTTTGGTTTTGCCGCCTTTTAAGCGGCTCCTAGGATTGGTTCCTAGTGAACCAATCCATATAGTGGCTTTCTTAGCCAATCAGAATGTGAGGTTAGGAGTCAACCATTTTAATACAGTACATCCCTCTCCTCCTGGTTTGGTCCTTAAGAGGTGACGTAGTCAAGCAGGTAGGTGGGGCTTTTCCTGGTCCTATTGGACCCGCGCGGTTCATTGTTGCTGGAGACTTCGACCGGTTCGGAGGGGTTTGCTGTGTCTCCGTCTCTTCTCCATGGAACCGCCTGGAAGGATGAGTCAGCCATTTTGCTGCCACCTGAGTTTCTCAGGTCGGCGGTATTGCCGCTCCCTCCTGGTTTTTCTGGGCAGGTCGAGCTGGCCTGGCTGGCCCCTTCGCTTGGATGCTTCCCGCAAGTTTCCTCTAACTGTAAGTCTTTATTTTGCTCTTTTTGTTTTTTGTAATATTCTGGGTTTATTTCAAACGGTTCTTTATTGTTTCTTTGAATTCCCCCCCCCCCCCGTTGGTTTGTTTTTCATCGTTTTTTATTGTTTCTGGTTGAGCGTTCGTGTTCCTTTCTATGCATCAGGAACGAAGCTGGTCTATGTGCCGCTTCCATTCCCTGCCATCGTCCACGGTTAGTCGGTAGGACCGGGGGCCTGTGATTTTGGTTATTGTGCCTGGAAGCCATAAGGGGTCCCCGGTGAAATTTTTTGCATAGACTAGGTCGCCTATTTCAAATGTTCTTGAGCGGGTGGAGGAGTCGGGGGGTCTTTCTGATGTGTAATTTGGGTGCAACCTGTCTAGTTGTGACCTGAGTTTCCTTCCCATTAATAGTTCTGCCGGGCTTTTGTTGGTAACAGTACTGGGTGTGATATGTTGGAGGGTGAGTAGGCGGTTAATTCTATCTTGGACATCCCCATTGTCCATTCTTTCTAAACCCTCCTTGCTAAACCTGACCATTCTCTCTACTCTACCATTTGCGGCCGGGTGAGCTGGCGCGGTTAGAGCATGGCGTATCCCCAGGGCGGCTAGGTGTTGTTTGAATTGGATGCTTGTCAATTGTGGCCCGTTGTCGGATACTAGGATGTCTGGTAGTCCATGGGTTGCGAATAGTTTGTCAAGTTGTTTAATGACCATTTCCGTTGTCGTGGATAGCATAACTACAACTTCCAGTCAATTTGAGTATGCATCCACGACAATTAAGAAAGTATTCCCTTTAGTAGGTCCCGCAAAATCAATGTGGATTCGAGACCAGGGGCCCCTTGGGGTTTCCCACTCCCTTATGGGTGCTTGTGGTGGGGAGGGTCTGTTTTTTTTGGCATTTGTTGCAAGAATTTACCCAGTATTTGATGTCCCTATCTATACCCGGCCACCAGACATAGCTTCTAGCAAGGCTTTTCATTTTAACAATACCAGGGTGGCCTTCGTGAAGCATACCCAGTACCCTGGTTTGTAATTTAGAAGGGATGACTACCCGATCACCCCACAATAAACAATCCTTTTGGATAGAGAGTTCAGTCTGTCTGGTCCAGAAAGGTTTAAAGTGTTCAGTTTTTTGATTTTCCGGCCAGCCTTTACCTACCCAGTTTAATATGCAGGCAGTCACTGGGTCTTTCACTGTGGCTCTCACGACGTCATTGCCGGATATTGGTAGCTCGGGGCATGTCTCAATCTGTAGGGTGGTCATCATTGGTGCTGGGTCTTCTTCCGTTGTTGGTAGCGGCGATCTGCTTAATGCATCTGCATGGGAGATTTGCTTCCCGGGTCGATGCATTAATGTATACAAGTAGGCTGCCAGGAATTCTGACCATCTGGTCATTCTCGGGGACAAAATGTTCAGTGTAGGCTTGTTTCCCGCCAAAATTCCTAGTAACAGTTTATGATCCGTTACTATTGAAAATGTCCTTCCATATAAATATTTGTGGAAGCGTTTTACTCCAGCGACGATTGCTAGGGCTTCTCTGTCTAGTTGACTATAGTTACATTCTGTTTTAGACAGAGTCTTTGAATAATAGGTGACAGGTGCCTCTCTTCCATCTGGCAATTGGTGGCTCAGGATGGCACCGACTCCAAATGGCGAGGCATCGCAGGTCACAGTCAATGGCAGTGTGTTGCTAAACTGGATAAGAACGGTGTTTGATGTTAATAAATTTTTTATTTGTTGAAAAGCTTCTTGCTCTCTATGACCCCAAATCCAATTTGTTTTCTTATCCAGTAAACAGTGTAACAGTTCCGCTATTGTTGCTTTGTGGGGAAGGAATACATTATAAAAGTTTATTAGTCCCAAAAATGCTTGCAACTTGGTTTTGTTTCTTGGTCGTGGTGCGTCTTTAATGGCTTTGACTTTTTTTTCGGTAGGGTGTATACCCTCTCCGTCTATTAAATAACCCAAAAATTTGACGCGATCCGTCCTTAAATAGCATTTTTCTTTCTTTACTTTCAGGCCAGATTCTCTAAATTTTGCTAGTACGTTTCTCAGTCTTTTTTCTAATTGGTTTGTGTTTTTGGCCGAAATTAGGACGTCGTCAAAATATGGCATGACCCCTTGTATTCCATTCAGTAGGCGTTCCATGAGGCTTTGGAACACTCCTGGGGCCACACTTACTCCAAACTGGAGTCTGTTACACTTGAACGCTCCTTTATGGTTCACTATTGTTTGTGCTTCCGCTGTTAGGGGGTCTACTGGAAGCTGTTGGTAAGCTTGTGCTAAATCTAATTTAGTGAAAACTTTTCCTCCCTCAAGTGAGTGTAACAAGTGTTGTATGACCAGCACAGGGTATGTGCTTTGTTGCAGTGCATGGTTCAGGGTAGCCTTGTAGTCACCGCAGATTTGAACCGACCCGTCAGGTTTAACTGGTGTTACAATAGGCGTCTCCCATCTGGCATGGTCAACAGGTTCCAAAACCCCTTGGTCAACCAATTTGTTTAGTTGTTCCTCTATTTTTGCCTTTAGTGCAAAAGGAACTCGTCTGGCTTTTAGCCTTCTAGGGGCTACCTGGGGGTCTAAGATAAAGGAAATTGGGGTCCCCTGGTACCTGCCTAGTGAGCCGTCGAAAACGTCCTGGAATTCGTGGATCAGGTTTTCTTCCCAGTCGGTTGCGGCCACCCTGTCTACTCCAGTCATTCTGATCCCTAATGGTGCGAACCATTCGATGCCCAGGAGGCTTGGGCGGTCTCGGTCAACTATTGTCAAT
Organism: Laticauda colubrina; assembly: GCA_015471245.1. Taxonomy (NCBI): domain Eukaryota; kingdom Metazoa; phylum Chordata; class Lepidosauria; order Squamata; family Elapidae; genus Laticauda; species Laticauda colubrina. Next base: position 20,226,834 of record BLBF01000036.1, on the reverse strand, counting down.
GGCAGTACTTCATCATGGTGTTTATAGGTGACTCGGAAATGTCCAAAACCTACCATAGGGATTCGATTCCCTTGGTAGTCTTTTAGGGTTAATCGCTGCTTCTGGAGCTTTTTTGGGTTGATGTTAGGGACCAGTTGTTTGATTTTGTCCCATGACACCATTGACAAAAAGGACCCTGAGTCTACCTCCATTCCGCTTTCCGTCTGCGTGCTCCTGATAGTGAAAGTCTGGTGTGTTTTCTACTGGTCATTGGCTCGTTTGTTTCACTGCCACTTTCTCTCGGTTTGTTTTGGCTCGGTTTGTGGTGGAGAGTTGCTGCGTCTGTTTGGGCTGTCGTTTTTTTTATTTCTGCAGACCTTCTCGATGTGCCCCCTTTTTTTACAAGCTTGGCAGATGGCATCAAGGAATCTGCAGTCGGCTCGAGGATGGTTTCCTCCGCAGCCTGCGCATTCCCGCCAATTTCTTTTTTCACGCCCTTTTTTGTTGGCATATAGGCGGTGCACCTCATCATCTTCTTCTTCAGATTCTGACGTCTCGTCAAAATCTTCATGGTGTGTAGTGGTTGGAATTTGTTTCTTCCCTTTTTAATGTTTCGTCATTGTTCGCGTTCATCTGCTTCATTTTGACAGCCGATTTCTTCGCGGCTTCGGCGGCTGAAGCTTCAGCGATGGCTTCAGCTACGGTTATATTGGGTGTGTTAAGCAGTTTGCTTTGTAAGTTAGAGTCTCTTAAACCCAATACTATCCGATCTCGCATCGCTTCGTCTAAGTTCAGGAACTTGCATGCTCCCCCCAGTTGTCGGAGGGCTGCCACAAAATCGGCAATAGTCTCGCCTTCTTTCTGATCTCTTTGGTAAAATTCGTGTCTTATGATGAGGTTTGACACTACTGGTGCATAGTGAGCCTTCAGTATTCATTGGAGTTCGGGCCAAGTCATTTGCTTCACGTCTCTGGGCTTCGCTAATGCCTTGGCCATTTTGAAAATTGTCGGCCCACAATGCGTCAAAAAGACAGCCCTCTTCCGCTGGTCTGAGATCTCTTCCATCTCGTTACTTTCCAAATACATTTGGAAACGGTCTACGTAAGATTCCCAATCCTCTTCATTGGGATTGAAGGGTGCGGGTGGTGCGTTGTTTCCAGCCATCGTCTTAGCCTGGTTTATCGCTGCATGCACAGTCTCGCGTTTTAGGATGATCCCACCTTCATCGCCAGTGTTCTGTTTGGAAAAACGTGAGGTAGACCGGGTTCCAACAACAAAGTCTTTATTAGTTGATTTACAAGTGAAAACGGAACATTGGCTCAAGCCGCGGCAGCCCTTTTATAAGGGCTTGCCTGCCGGCTTGTAGCCAATGACATTAGTTTGGTTTTGCCACCTTTTAAGCGGCTCCTAGGATTGGTTCCTAGTGAACCAATCCTTATAGTGGCTTTCTTAGCCAATCAGAATGTGAGGTTAGGAGTCAACCATTTTAATACAGTACAGTTAGATAATGTCATCTATGCAATGAGCATGAATTTGTTCATGAATTTGCTCAAGCAGGAGACAGTGGAGGACAATGGGCCCAGGAATATCGTGGTCCATGGGATCACAAAGAATTGGACATGACTTTTAGTGAATGGACAACAACAAATTAACAAATTAATTAGAACAATTAATCAGTGGAGCAACTTGCCTCCAGAAGTTGTGAATGCTCCAACACTGGAAGTTTTTAACAAGATGTTGGATAACCATTTGTCTGAAGTGGTGTAGGGTTTCCTGCCTAAGCAGGGGGTTGGTCTAGAAGACCTCCAAGGTTCTTTCCAACTTTGTTTTTCTATTTTATTCTATTCTAAATGCCCCTTTCCTGTCTGTCCAAATTGTGGTGGGTGGGGGAAGTGATTTGGGATTCAGCTTTTCAGAAAATGTACGAGCACACATCCATTGAGCTATTTCATTAAAATTCAATTAAGTTTCAGTAAAGTGTAGAAGGGGAGGAAAAGAATCTTATTATAGTCGTTTTATGAAAGCCATCACCAATAAAAGAAATCTTATGTGTGTGTTTAAAATGAGTTTAATTGATTATTTTGTGAAACCTGAACACATTTAGAAAGAAATATAATGAGAAATATATAGCAATCTCCTTCAGAGTTTAGATGGAATTCTGGTTGTTAAAAAGGGGAAACTTATTTAAATAATGAGGTATTTTCTCTTCCATTCATCAGAGGGAAATTACAAGCCAGCAGTGAATCAGATTTGGCATTTTGGAAAGTCTGGGGTGGGTGCACTCACAAAATGGCTGTCATGGGAAAGTAGTCCACTTAGAAAATGGCTGCCTTATGAAGCTCTGTATCCCTACTGATCAGGAGATAAAACTTTGATTAGGATATTTTTCACCAACTGAATAGCAGAAACATTTTGGAAGTTTTAGTTCAGTAAAAAATACATTCCCCCCCCCCCCTTTCAAACCATTTTCCACTTACTTTTTAGCATCCCAGCGGGGTGACTCGTGGAGACCAGATGCGCTACAGGATGCTATGAAGGCTTGACAAGATGTCAGCTTCTATTTAATTTTACATGTCATTTTAAAAAACATTATTCAAAAAAGACTAATTCTTAGATTAGAAGAACATTAAAAGGAGAGGAGCCTGTCAGTGGGCACATAGGGCACACTGCCTATTTAACCACTTCCTGTCATCAAACACCACAGTTGTGCACAATGCAGTGAATTAACCATGGTGATTAAAATGCAGTAATGCAGACTAACTCACTGCTCACTCCAGCAGTTCGATCCTGACCAGCTCAAGCCTTCCATCCTTCCAAGGTGGGTGAAATGAGGACTCAGATTGTTGGGGGCAATAGGCTGACTCTGTAAACTGCTTAGAGAGGGTTATGAAGTGGTATAAAACTCTGTTATTGCTAATGCAATGTAAATTGTAAATATTTTCGTTATCAAATTCAGATATATTTAGATGTTGCATATATGCAACACAATGCATGTAAAGTCAAGCTCAAACTGATTGGAGATCATATTTTAATATGGACCCTATATCAGCCCGACATCATCCATGGGTTGCTATTCAGGGGGGCGGGCCAGCCGTGGATGTTGTTATGGAACCCTATGACTCCTGATCATGCAAGCTGCTGGCCATGGACATTGCTATGAAACCCTGTGACAACCGATCATTTAGCTGCTGTGAGCCTGCAGGCCTAACTTGAGCAACAGCAGAAGAGCTAAGAGGGAAATACCGAAGTCGCTGTGAAATAGCTGATTGGGAGGTATACCAGCGGTTATTGAGGTGGGCGCAGGGTGTAGGAAAGGGGGTGTGCTCCTCTTGAGAAGACTAACTGAGTGTGTGCCTGCTGGTTGGAGCATGCCAGGATAATTGGTTGGGGCATGCTGGGATAATTGGGGTAGGACACATTGGGTGTATAAAGGTGGTGGGGCGGGATAAGTGATTAGCCCTGACTTTAATCTCTGTTAGCTTGCATTGTTTAGCAGCTGGTCAGTTAAGTGCCAGCACCCTCCGGAGGAAGATAAATTGCTTACATGAAATCCTATTGTGGCTGTTGTGCTTTCTTTCAGTCATGTGATGGGACCTGACACCCTATATTTTTCCCTTCCTACTTCAGACATCAGAGAAAGAAAATTTGTTTTCAGACTCTACAAACTTGCATGGTAATACAAACAGTCCAGTGGTGAAATGCTACCGGTTTGGCCTGGTTCAGTCAAACTGATGGCAAAACTAGCAACCGGATCAGCCGAACCAGTACTAAAAAGCTCCAATGATTAGCTGAGAGGAGAAAGAAGAGAAAAGTGCAGGATTGGCCCTCCCACCTGCCCCTGCGCTTTTCTGTTCTTTACACTCTCAGCTGATAGGTGTGGTGGAGCCTTAGTTGGTGTTTGGAAAGCTGTGCATGCGCGCTAGGAGTGTGTGCACACATGAAGTGCACACTCACCAAACCAGTAGGGAAACTGGAAGAATACCACCACTGTGGTAGTCCTTGACTTATGACCACAATTGAGTCCAAAATTTCCATTGCTAAGCAAGATACCTGTTGAGTTGTTCCATCTTAACTACTTTTCTTGCCACAGTTGTTAAATGAATCACTATTATTAAGTTAGTAACACAGTTGTTAAGTGAATCTGCCTTCCCTATTCACTTGTTAGATGGTAACAAAGGGTGATCATGTAACCCTAGGACACTGCAGCCATCATAAATACATGCCAGTGTCCAAATTTTGATCACAAGACCAAAGGAATGTTGCAAGGATCATAAGGGTGAAAAATGGTCATAAGTCACTGTTTTCAATGCTGTTGCAAGTTTGAATAGTCCCTAAATGAATGGTTGTAAGTCTAGGATTATCTGTATATTCCATCATGGAAGGTATTCTCTACCCAAGAAAAATAAAAAGTCTCTGAAGCTGCCAAGATTTTGTGTCTGACATTTCATACAAATTAGAACTTCCATCCATGGAAAATGAAGGAAAGTCAGGTTTTTAATCTGATTGTCAACCCTGAAGCAAACTTGGCTGAGGCTGTCTTGGAGGCTTCATGGTTGCCACAAAGCAGAGGAGGGGAAGGGAAGGGGGATTAGACAGCTAGCCATGGCCATCAAAAAAAAAAAAAAAACTATTTTCTTGTGGGAACCAAGATCATTCCAACAGGTGCTGAGAAGATGAGGGGTGGAGTAACCAGGTGACCTGCTAGCACCCCTATTGGACAATGTGACCAATGACCTGGGGGGAAGGGGGAACTTTCACTTTTTAATTAGGTAAAAACTGTGGGAACCTTCAGAGTCATTTTTCACCACTTGTGCCAATATGATGTATCCAATAAATTGTCCTTTGAGGAATCTATCTGCATGGGAGTTCTGCTTTCAATGGATGCATTATTTGGAACCTTGACAATGATCTTAATAGAAACGTCTAAACCATAAGTCCTTGTCTGTGGAACAGTTGTGCTTCTCTGGAAATATTTTAACTGGGTCTCATCTGTTAGGAAAGTAACAATCAGCACAAGACTGGATTAAAATACTTGAGAATTCCTTACTCTTTTGTCCCTGTGCATATGTTTAGGATGTAAGGAACTTGGAGGATATTGATGATCAAAAATATTTTTGCTTTTCCAAAAAGATCTAAGATAGGGTGTTAAGATTGGATTGACCAAAAGACCACATAAGAAGTTTGTGTCACATTCAAAAACTGTTTTTGTAATGGTTGCTGTTCCTAACTATGTATTGTTTCCTAGAGCTCCACTCCATTCATTTTTTTGTTTTTCTTGCCTGGCTCAATAGTAGTAACTGTGAGAGGGATCTTGGAGTCCTAGTGACTCCTCACATCCTGGACATAAACTGTTTCAACTCCTTCTCTCAAAACGATGCTACAGAGCACTGCACACCAGAACAACTAGACACAAGGACAGTTTTTTTCCGAATGACATCACTCTGCTAAACAAATAATTCCCTCAACGCTGTCCAGCTATTTACAAAGTCTTCACTACTATTATTATTAATTTTCTCATCACCCTTATCACCCATCCCCTCCCACTTGTGACTGTATGACTGTAACGTTGTCCCTTGTATCCTTATGATTTATATTGACTGTTTCCTAGTATGATTTGATTGTTTATTGTATCTTATGATTATTAAGTGTTGTACCATAAGATTTTGAACCTTAATGAATGTATCTTTTCTTTTATGTACATCAAGAGCATTTGCACCAAAACAAATTCCTGTGTGTTCAATCATACTTGGCCAATAAATAATTCTATTCTAGTGGACACTCACTTAAATATGATCCGGCAGTGTGCTGTAGCTGCCCAAAAAGCCAATGCAATCCTAGCTTACATTAACAGAGGGATAGAATTAAGATCACGTGAAGTATTAATACCACTTTATAATGCCTTGGTAAAGCCATACTTGGAATATTGTGCCCAGTTTTGCTCCATGATGTAAAAAGATGTTGAGACTGTAAAAAGAATGCAGAGAAGAGCAACAAAAATATGTTTTTGAAGAATGAAGAACGTTTGCAAGAACATACGAAGAACGTTTGCAAGAACTGGGTATATCTAATTTAACAAAAAGAAGGACTAGGGATGACATGATAGCAGTGTTCCAATAACTAAGGGGCTGCCATAAAGAAGAGGGGGTCAACCTACTCTCCAAAGCAGGGGTTGCCAACCTTTTGGACCTCAGGGACCACCAAACTCATAATTTTAGATCCCAGGGACCACTAACCGGTTCTGTGGCTGTGGCCTAACGTGTGGGTGTGGCTTTTGTGGTCATGTGACTGGCTGGGCATGGCTTGTATGTAAATATTATAAATATTTATATAAATATTGAATTTTTGATAAAAAAGAGCAACTTGTACCCAAAATCAAGCAAAGCAGGCAGATTGAATTGCTCACAGAATCATTCAGTGATCTATCTATCTGCCATCGGCTAGCTCAGTCACTCAAATTTGCTTGCCATGAGTCTGCACTGAATTTGCTTACAAGCAAACCTTCAGTCCTAAGGGAGGTTTGGCTGTGCTGAGCCGAAGATCTATTTAATCATGTCTGACTCTTGACAGTTCTATGGTCCAGGTCCCGCCACATCTTCCAATCTTGCACTGCTTCTTTGAGTTGTTCTATGCTCTAGCTAGTTTCAGTTTTGATGGTGTCCAGCCACTGTGTTTTTTGATGGCCTTGTTTCCTTCTACTGCTAATACTTTCTCCAGTGAATTCCCCTGCATGGCATGGCCAAAATAAATGATACTAAAAAAAAAAATTAAGGGTACTTAAATTATTATATAATGAAGAATTTTTGAAAAAAAAAGGGGGGGAGCTGGATTTTTAAAGAAATGGGCAAGGTACCTGAGGAATCTCTTTCATCTTTGATTAGATTTTAAATAGTCTAGAAAATTTTTAGCAGTACTAAGCTCTTGCCTATGGTTTTCATTCCTTCTCTGAGGTTTCTTAGTTTTCCTCTGGAAACATTTAGCATATACTACAGAAATTGCTGAAGAAGAAACTCAGCTACAAGACAGGTGTTGCTAGGAGCACCCTGGGTTTTTTAATGGCTAAGTTGAAAGCAATCATTTTTGCTTCCTCAATCATTTTCCTAAAAAAAAAAAAAAAATCCTCCGGGGCTTCTGGGAGACAATACGATTACAAGCCCAACTCTAGCCATAAATATTTTTCTTTTATTGTAGATCCCTCTGGGAGTAAAAATCCCACATCCATTTCTAGAAGAATTAATGGATGGTTCTTGTGGATTCAATGAAATAGAGTCTCATCCCAAAAGATTTCACTATGTCCCAGTGTGTACAGGCAACCTGGCTTCCCTTTTAGGGATGGGGAGGAATGAGGAGAATCTGGGAACCCTCATTAGTTCAATGTCTTAACATCAACTGTAAGGTTTTCAACCAGTGGTGGGATTCAAATTTGTTTACTACTGGTTCTGTGGGCCTGGCTTGGCGGGCATGGCAGGGGAAGGATACTGTAAAATCTCAATTCCCTCCCCACTCCTGGGGGAAGGTTACTACAAAATTCCCATTCCCTCCCCACCCCACTAACTCCACTAACCTGCTTTCCAGCCCCTACGCAGGGCAACCAAAAAAGATCCAGCCGGTCAGCTGGGACTCGGGAGGCAGAGAATAGATGGGGCATTTGCCGGTACTCCAAACTATTGAAAATTTCCATTACGGTTTTCTAGAACTGGTCAGAACCTGTTGAATACCATCTCTGTTTTTAACCATTTCCTTATTCCAGGAAAAACAGAACCACAGTTTAAAGCTTCAGGGTTTAACAATCATGGTTTCGACAATCTGTTTTGCTGGTAACTGTGACTGACATCTTTAGATGTCACCACTTTGCATCTGAAGATGCCAGCCACAGATGATATCAAAATGTCAAGAAATCTGTGGTCTAAACCAGGGATCTCCAACTTGGCAACACAGCTGGCTGAGGTATTTTAGAGGTGGAAATTCCCAAGTCCTGAAGCTGACAAATTTGGAGATCCCTTGTTTAAACCATGGTCACGAAACCCTGAAGCCCAACGCTTTCTGAAACAGAGTCTTGTCTGTTTAGCGTAGTCATCTTGTATAGGTCAATTCTGTTCGACTTCCAAACTATTATGGGCAGCATGAACTTTCACAAAGCTGTCCACCCCTGGAATACTGGATTGGAAACAGCGATTTTGAGATTAGCACTGACCTGTTTTAAACAATAAATGAGGAAAATATCCCCTTGATCCAACTCATCCCTTGAGAAACATTCTTGGCCTTTTCTCTTTGTATAAATACTTTGGGTTCATTCAAACTCTCATTGTATCAATTCATAACATGTGCCATGTCCTCCTTCCTCTTTCCCTTTCCTACCTCCCCCTACCGCGCCACCTTTGGTTAGTAAATATACTTGCAAGAGTCACGTGTTTGCAGCAAAACAGACTCCAGCTGAAAGAAAAAGTAGAGCCAACAGCTGGTAGATGTTTTGAGGTCAGACTGAGAAAATGTCAAGTATAAAGACTGAGTAGCTACTGCTTCTGCTCTGTATGTCTCTTCTTAAGAGTACACATCAAGTTCACTTTGGGGCAAGTCTTGTTTTCATTATATCTAGGAATATGCATACTGCATTCTGAAACAGAAAGCAAAGCCCAAGCCTTCCAAATCAAATTGGCTGAACATATGTATTTTTACACTTTAGAACAGGGGTCACCAACCTTTTGGACCTCAGGCACCACCAAACTCATAATTTTAAATCCTGAGGACCAGAGACCCTGGGAAAATCCCAAAAAGGTCTGCAGGAAAATTCTCCACCCCGTTTTCCTACTGATTGATCATTCTTTATTTGGGATTGCAGGATACTGTCTCCAGCTCCATTCTTGAGGTGGGGGGGGGGAGAGACTTTTGGCTTCATGCAAGGAAAGCAGCAGAAGCAGCAGAAGTCTTTCTTTCTCTGCCCCAAACTCTGCCAGAAATGAGTCTTTGTGAGACTTATCACACCAGTGCAGCTTCTTGGAGTAGGAGGCCTTGCAGGTCCCAAAGACTAATTTCTGGCAGAGTTTGGGGGAGAGAAAGAAATACTTTTGCTGCTTTCCTTGCATGCAGCCAAAAGCAGAAGAAGAAGAGGAAAGAAGCAGCTTGGTGGCCAGGCGAGGCAAGTGGGGCATGTGGGGCAAGTTCTCCCCCTCCATATTTTCCCCCCTCCCCTCACTATCTCATGTTGTTCACAATGCAAGTGGCACAAGCCTTGTATTCCCGCAGGCCATGTGGGTAGTGCAGCTTTATGTTCCCGCATAGCCTGGATTAATTGCCTTGGGGATGGCATTCCTCTGTGGACCACCAAAATGCTCTCATGGACCACCAGTGGTCCCCACCCTACTGATTGGTGACCACTGCTTTAGAAGATCTAATTCTGTACTTTTGAGATACATTGAAGAGTTTGAGGTTTAATACTTAGCAGAACTTCAAAATGCCAAGCAAGATCAAACCTGACTTCTGTTGGGATGGAAGGCTAACAGCAAATCTCAGGGCAGTAAACAAGACTGGAAGGTTTGAGAAGAAAAACTCTAAGAAGACAGTGACTTATGGAGATTCTCAGTCAGCCAGGTCATGGTTGTACCAATGCTGCTTTTTCAAAAGGCAACTAGACTTTCCTTGAAGATGTTTTATTTCTCAACCAAGAAGCTTCTTCAGTTCTGACGGAATAGTTGAGGATGGAAGGATTGATATTCCCTGAATTCATCTGATCATTAGCAATCTCTCTGAGAGTCATTGAGGCCCCTTGGAGGGTTATCTCTGCCCTCGGGGTCACCTGAATAGTGCAAATGGGTGTGGAACCTTCTTGGAACTGCTGAAAGGACTATGTTGAAAGCAGGGGATAGGGGGTGTCATTGCCTGAGAAGGCAATGACAAATCTCTTCAATGGCTTCCAATAAAATGAGCCATGTGTTTCCATGAAGTCATCGGGTATCATCTTAACCAGACCACTGCTCAACCTTTCATTCTCATTGCTGTTGCTGGTTTCCTATTAATATAAGACAATCCCTACAATGTTTGACAGAGCAGGCATGTAGGAGAGGCTGAAGCAGTGGTGTGTTAATAAATATTTAACAGCTTTGCCCCTCTGTGCTGCTGCAGTGTTAGCTGTCAAACAACTAATCATGTCCTATGCATTTGCACTCAACTCTGCTTTTGGCTGCTCAAAAATTTCCAAAAATTTAACAATCAGCTCACACCAGCTGACTCCAGCACACCATTGGACTGCAGACTCCAGTGGTTTCTAAAACATAATTATCCTTCCTCAAGATACAAGGAGAATATCTACGGATGCAGAGACCAAAGCAAAAGAAATATAGCAGCTACCTATCAGATAGGAAGTAACTTTGACTGTTATCTTATTCCAGTTGACCGTTTTTCCATTCAAGCTTTTCCAAGCATTAAAGTCAAGTGGTTGAAAACTTTCTTCTAGAGTAGCAAGAAACTGCAAAGAATTGCCTTAGAGGGGAGATGGGTGGCATAAAAATTTAATAAATAATGACACAAGAATATAACAGGAATGAGAAAACTAAAACCAAGTGAAACATAGACCCTTATCTATTGCAAGCCTTCACTTGGACCATACTTGGAATACTGCATCCAGGTTTCATCACTACAATATAAAAAAGATGTCGAGACTCTGAAAAGAGTGTAGAGAAAAGCAACAAGGATGATTAAGGGGCTGGAGGTTACAGGAATTAGATATGTCTAGTCTAATTTGAAAAGAAGGATGAGGGGAGACATGATAGCAGTGTTCCAATATTTAGGAGTTCTTACAAAGATGAGGGGGTCAAATTATTTTCCAAACCACCAAAAGGAGAGAAGCAACCTAGAATTTAGGAGAAAATTCCTAATGGTGAGAGCAGTCAGCCAATGGAATAGCTTCCCTTCAGAAGTTGTGGATGCTCCATCACTGGAGGTTTCAAAAACAGACTGGACAACCATTCTTCTGAAATTGTACAAGGTGTCCTGCTTGAGCAGGGGGTAGGACTAGAGGACCTCCAAGGTCCCTTCCAACTCTATTATTCTACATTATATGTTATATTTGATTCCTTCTGCTTCCTGGCAAAAAATAAAAACCAGCTTAGGCTGATGCAAAGCTTTCATTCAAAGGTTTAATTTGAAGGTAATTTAATTGTCCTTTCCACTGGAATCATCATCTGAAATGCCTTAATAGATTCAATGCATTGAGCAAAACTAGTTGCCAAGAAATTTTCTCAAAGGCTCAATGCCTGCACTGAATTGAGATTTCTAATAGAACCAATAGAATGCTATAATTATAATTTAGTTAATGATAATTTTACCATTTTTCTATTGAAGGTGGTGAGACCAATTTCTCCATCAAATTGAACAAGAACAGCAAAAGCAAGAAATGTGTGCTCCCTCATCTGGAGAAGATCTATTGAGAATTGTTCCCCTTGAGGAGAACAAATAGATAGACTAGAGACAGAATAGAGTTCATATGAAGCAGTAGTACCATTTTATAAAATGTTAATAAGACCACACTTGGAATACTGCATCCAGTTTTGGTCACCACATTATAAAAAAAGATGTTGAGACTCTAGATAAGAGTGCAGAAAAGAGCAACAAAGATGATTAGTGGCTGGAGGCTAAAACATATGAAGTACGGTTACAGGATCGGGGCATGGCTAGCCTAGTGAAAAGAAGGACTAACAGTGTTTCATTATTTAAGGGGCTGCCCCCCAAAAGAGGGGTCAACCCTATTTTCTAAAGTGCCAAAAGGCAAGACAAGAAGCAATAGATGAAAATTAATCAAAGAGAGTAGCAACCCAGAACTAAGGAGAAATTTCTTTTTTTTAAATAAACTTTATTAGTTTTTTATATCTCTAAAAACCGAACAAAAAATATAAATATTATGACATTAACAGTGTGTGACATCTATCTCATATACTTCTATTTTGTGCTTATTTACAAATATATACAGTTCATGCAAATATAAATCTTTAATCTATAAAATGCTTATCATTAACTTTTTTCATCATCCCTTTGTCCTAATTCGATCCAGTTGTACAATTTTCCCCAAATTCTATAATATTCAGACTCCTCTTTCTCTTGTAACATCAGGGTTAATTTATCCATCTCGGCACATGCCATTATTTTTTGAATAATCAATTGATCTGTTGGTATAGAATTCTGTTTTCAGCATTGAGCATAGGCAATTCTAGCAGCAGTTAAGATATATGATATTATATATTTTGTATCTTTCCCATATTTCTTCTTAATCATCCCGAACAAAAATAATTCTGGTTCCAAATCTATTTGTTCCTTGAGGATCTCTTGTAACCACTTTTGAATTTTAAACCAGTACTTCTGGGCTTCTAAACAAGACCACCACATAGGATGGAAAGTACCTTCTTTCTTCTTGCATTTCCAACATTCCGGATTCATGTTGGGATATATCTTTGCCAATCTCACAGAAGGCAAGTGCCATCTATAAAACATCTTATAGATGTTCTCTTTATATGAGTAGGAGAAGTTTCTTAATTGTGAGAACAGTTAACCAGTGGAATGGCTTCCCTTCAGAAGTTGTGGGTGCTCCATCACTGGAGACTTACAAGAAGAGATTGGACAGCCACTTGTCTGGAATGGTATAAGGTCTGCTGGCTTGAGCAACGGGTTAGACTAGGAGACTTCCAAGGTCTCTTCCAAATTTGATATTCTGTTATCTGTTGTTATTACTTTCTCCGTGGTGGCTCACTCACATCATGAAACACATGTCCTGCAGAGAGATAAGTGCTCACAATCCTCCTACATTCCACAAGCAAGTAAACTTAGTGCAATCCCACCATGCTTTTGGTATTAGATGTGAGTATTTAGCACAGAAAGTTTGATTGTAGTACCCCAGCAAGCTAAAGACATTATTCAAATAAATAAATATTGAATATTTCATAAGTCTCCTGCCTGCTTGGTCTTCCCCTGCCTTAAAAATTGAGCTCCATACCTTCATCACTGTTGTCATCTACAAGGATGATCTCCTTCAAGAGGTGAGCTGGAGTGTGATTTACAGCGCTGTGAACTGAACGCAGGATGACTGAAAGTGCCTCATTGACAAAGATAAAAATAATAGAAATCTGTGGGAGATCCTTTGCATATTTAAGCTCTTTACACCTAGAGAGACAGAGAGAGGAAGGAAGATTAGCTGAAAAGTTACAAAAATTACAAAAACAAAGAAGTATGACCCATGGTAACTATACCTGCCTCACCTGAAAAGGAGGAGGAAGAGGAGAGCAGGAGCAGGAGGAGGAGAGGCAGGAGGAGAGAAGTGGGAGGGAGCAGGAACGGGAGCAGGAGGAGAGGAGAAGGGGGAGGGGAGGAGGAGACTGAATTGAAACACAAGTTGTCCTTGATTTATAGCAATTCATTTAGCGCCCATTGGAAGTCACAATAGGACTGAAAAAAGTGATTACCATTTTTCACACTTACTACTGCTGCAGCATCCCCATGATCATGTCACCGTAATCAGATACTTGTCAACTGACTCATATTTACAATGGTTGCCGGGTATGTGGTCCCCAGGTCAGATGATTCCCTTTTGCAACCTTCTGACAAGCAAAGTCAATGGGGAAGCCAGATTCACTTAACAACCATGTTACTAACTGATCAACTGCAGTGATTCACTTAACAACTGTGGCAAGAAAGGTTTTAAAATGGGGCAAAGCACACTTAACAACAGAAATATTGGGCTCAATTGTGTTCATAAGTCAAGGAATACCTGTGTTCCCAAAAACCCTCTCAAGGCAGTGAGTTCCCAATAAGATAATTCAATAAATGGTCTCTAAAGTACATGGTGGTTCAGTGGCTAAGACACTGAGCTTCTCGATCAGAAAGATCAGCAGTTCGACGGTTCAAATCCCTAGCACTGTTTAATGGAGTGAGCTCCCATTACTTGTCCCAGCTTCTGCCAACCCAGCAGTTCGAAAGCATGTAAAAATGCAAGTAGAAAAATAGGGACCACTTTGGTGGGAAGATAACAGCGTTCCGTGCACCTTCGGCATTTAGCCATGCTGGCCATATGACAGCTCTGGCTCTTTGGCTTTGAAACAGAGATGAGCACCACCCCCTAGAGCCAGAAATGACTAACACGTATGTGCGAGGAGAACCTTTACCTTTAAAGGGGCTTGTATAAGGCCACTGACCTGCCTATCATCCCAGTTACATTTTGATTTTATTAGTTTCTTTGTTGAAATTTATAATTTTTGTGTGGGATGAAATATCCATCTGGTTCAATTCCAAGCTGGGAAAAAGGCACTGGAGAAAGAATGGAGGCTGGAGGCTGATTGAAAAGAAAAGTTCCCTTTATTGGTTAAGCAGAACCACCAGGGTTCTGGTGCAGCTGACAAAAGGAAATTGACAGTGGGTGGTTTTTGTACCTTCTTTGGGCTTTGTATTTGAGCATCCTGTCCCTGTGCAAGAACATGTATTCTATTGGCTGTTGTCAGATTCCTATGTGGTCATGTAGAGGTTATTTGGGGGTCAAAGCTGGGTCTAGGTGCAAAAGAAGAAAAGCAAATCCTAGGTGTTCGTCTGAGCTAATTTTGTCAACCTTTTGTTTGTTGCTTATCTGAGTTTTCTGTCTTGACCCAGTCTTTCAGAATGGATAACCAAATCTGCATTTCTAACAGCTGGTCTCCTCAGCTTCTGCTTGGGGAAGAGAAACTGGGGCTGGTTTCTGAATATTCTGGCCCAATTTTTCTTAATGGCCACAAAATATCTGTGGGGGGCTATTAAGAAAAACTGAGTCTGCTTCTAAAAAGAAAATATTTCTTCATTTCTCCTTATTCTGCCTTTTTAATATTTCCCAAAATATTTCATTCTTCTGGGAGGTGGGTGCTAACTTTCTACATTTGTTTGATAAATAAAATATAAATCATACATACATGCATACATACATACATACATACATACATACATACATACATACATACATCACTTATGGCCATTATTTTATACTTATGACCATTGGAACATCCTCATAGTCAAGTGATCAAAATTCAGATGCTTGGCAACTGACTCACATTTATGGCAGCGACAATGTCCTGTGTTCCCCTTTTGTGACCTTCTGATAAAGTCAATGGGGAAGCCAGATTCACTTAACAATCATGTTACTAACTTAAACATTGCAGGGATTCGCTTCACAACAGTGGCTCAAAAGATCGTAAAATGAGGTAAAACTCCCTTAACAAATATCTCACTTATAGCAACAGACATTTTGAGCTAATTGTGGTCGAGATAATAAGTCGAGGACTTCCTGTAATTCATAAGACAATAAACAGCCATCAGTTCTGAGATCCTGTCCACCATGAATTTGTCTGGTCCCCTTTCAAAACCAGTTCAACTGGGGCCATCATTGTCTTCATTTTAAAATGGCAATAGGAAAAATCCTATCGTTTACCCCTGGACTGAATTATCTGCAGTCTATTCTATTTCAGTATTAATTTCCATCGGGGGGGGGGGGGAAATCCCACTCTGATGGAATTCTGGAAAGCACTTTCCTTTAAAGATATACACTTTTAAAACACATTTTGCTGCTCTGTTTCAACCAAGAGTGGCATCAAAATATCCATGTGTGAAAAGCCCAATGGAAAACTAAGTTTCTTTCTGCACATTGATCCATGAAAAACAGATCAGGACAATTCGCACTAGAATTCGCATTATATGTTCTTCTTCAAACATCCTTCTTTTGCACTTTAGTGGCAAGAAACAAAGAAAACTATCCAGCCAACTGATATTTTATTTATTTTTCTGAACTGTGAGCCAAGGTGAGCTTATTAGATGACAGTCACAAAAGAGGTTATTGGATCCAAAGTTATGTCCACTCCATCATTCCTGCCCCTTTGTAAAAAACAAGAATAGCCACAGGCAGAGACAAGGAATTTATCTATACAGTATTCTAAAGCAGGGGTGGATATTCCACAGAAGACCATTAATGGCATCCAACTGACTTCACACTGGGAATAAGCCAAATTTAGAATGGCATGGACTTGGTCTAGGGAACTGAGAAGATGACCTTGGACAAGCTATTCAGAAACCAGGTCAAAAATGAAGGCAAAATGTGCAGAACCAGGTCCTGAGCTGAAGGAGAAGGGAAAATAACAATACTAGCTCTTCCCTGATTCCCTGGGATATGAGAGGGAGGGAAGGAAAAGCACAACCAGGTTTTCAAGCTTCTGTTATTATGGACAATTTTGATGAAATCTAGTTTCCTTGAGAAGTCTGTTTCCTGAACTGGACAAACTTGAGAGACTGACATGAGAAGTGAAGGTTGCTTTAAGCTTGCAGAGACATTGTACTCATTAAACACACACACACACACACACACACACACACACACACACACACACACAGGCAAACACTAAGTAGCAATAGCACTTAGACTTATATACCACTTCATAGTGCTTTTACAGCCCTTGTTGACTAGGTCCTCATTTTACCAACCTTGGAAGGATGGAAGGTTGAGTCTGTCTTGAGCCAGTCAGGATCAAACTCCTGGCAGTGGGCAGAGTTAGCCTGCAATTCTGCATTCTAACAGCTGCGCCACCATGGTTCAGTTTTCCACAAATGATGTCTATTTTACTTAAAGGGGGGGGTAAGGGGAAAATGTCTATAAACCTGGGGCACCGATTGCACCACTTTCAAAAGCTGCAAGACTGCATATAAGATGGAGATACAGTGAAATTAGTATGACAGAGGCCTTGGTCAAATGTAATGGTATGTGGGAATACTCTTGGGAGATGAGACAAAAAAAAAAATCCAACTAAGGAATGGATGCCTTGGAGAGATCTAACCTGATTAATTGGATAATATATGTGACTGCAGGAAGAAACATGTCCATATCAAGAGCTGTGGTGGCACAGCGGTTAGAATGCAGTACTGCAGTCTACTTCTACTGACTGTCAACTGCCAGTAGTTTGGTAGTTCGATTCTCACCAGCTCAAGGTTGACTCAGCCTTCCATCCTTCTGAGGTCGGTAAAACGAGGACCCAGATTGTTGGGGGCAATATGCTCACTCTGCAAACCACTTAGAGAGAGCTGAAAAACACTGTGAAGTGGTGTCTAAGTCTAAGGGCTATTGCTAGTACTATCCTGCTTTTATGATTTTTACAAATAACTCGAGGTCAAAGTCTAAGTGCTATATAAGTCTAAGCGCTATTGCTACTGCTATTGCTGCATAAGCGAATTCCATTTTCATGTGAAGCTACAGTAACAGAACTTTGCAAGTCTGCAAGTACAATAATTTTGCTATCTCCTTTACAGACTGATAACTTAGGGAGAGTGCCTTCTGCATCTCTCCCTCTGCCCATGATGCAGCTATGGGCTATGCTCCCTCTTATCTGACCATTGCCTAGGCAACATCTCTTTGCCTGGTCTCCCAAAGTTATTTCCACACACCATTACGTCAGGAAACTGGACTCCCTGAAACAAAATGTGGGACATTTCAGAATTGATTGATGCCAAATTTATTGGGGGCACTGTCTGAAAAAAATGAAAGCACATTAGACTCATTAGGCTGACTGTTGATCACAAAGTTCATGATCCCTTGTCTTACTGCCTTGTGCTGTTGGAAGTTAAAACCCACCCCACTCCTAGGAAAATGAAATATTTTAGGATATACTAAAAATGCAGAATATTTCCCCTAAAGAGAAGTAGAAACTCAGAGAGGTAGAGACCCTTTGTCAATGGGCCATTAAGGCCTGGCCAGTCTATTCTACATAACAAAGATCTATCTCCTTCAGGCAGAGCCATTCATTTGCACCACCCACCAAGTTTCAACCAAACTTAGCACACAGACAACCTACAAAGCTAGCTGTGACCTCTGACAGCAACCAATCAGGATACTCTTCCTGTGCCCTAGGAAGTCCAAAGCCAGAGAGGGCATAAAACCCAGGTACTCAGTATCTCTTCTCTTTTTCTTCATCCAAGAGCTCCAAGCCATGTGATCCTGTCCATCATTAAACCACCTTTCCAAACATGTTTCCAGTGTCTTTTTCCCTACTTGGAACTGAACCCAGAAAGATATTTCTTCCAACAGTGCCAAGGAGCATTGGCTTTGCTTTTAACATCTGGATCACTTGAACCTTTACTACAAGGTGATCACTCCATGCACATGATTCCTTTTCATACAGTTCTATTCATCTGAGCTCAACTTTAGATCCTGCAGTTGAGTTATTTAACAACTGTCTTTTTGGAAACTCACTGCCTTGAATACCCTTTCTTCTCCCTCAATCTTGTAAAATGGAACATTACTGCTTTAAAAATTCAGTGACACATACAGACTCCGGAGACTTTGCAATGTCACTTGGCTGAACTTCATGCAGAAACTGGCAAGGCATAAAAGCCAAGTATGCTTTTGCCCTGACCTGGCAAAAAAGAAGGAGGAGGAGGAGGAGGAGGAGGAGGAGGAGGAGAAAAGAAGATCACCTGCCTCTGTCAGTCTATTTGACATATACTTAAAGCTGAAAGTGGAGGGTTTTTTCAACTGTGATAGTCACAAAATCTCTTTAGCAAGATTTAATGAAATGAACAGGATGGGGTTATAAGAATTCCAAGAAACAGTACTATTTTCCATCTACAACTATAAATAATTATAGCTATTGTTATTTCAATGTACATTAGTATGGGAGACCCAGTTTGATCCAGTGGCTATGGTGCTAGCCTGAGTTTCAGTCCTGCCATGAAGCTTTTAGAAGCCCAGCAACACAAGGTCTGTGACCAACATTCTCTCTTAGATAGCAGTGGCATACTATTTTCAAGAATATTGCATAAAGAACTTTGTGGGCTCCAGCAATCAAGACTGACTTGAAGGCAAAAAAGGAAAAGAAAAAAAAAAAGAAAACATATTTTATTTTATTTTCTAACTACCTTTCTATGAATCAGAAAGCTGGTGGGTCTTCTCACTGATAATACAGAAGCTGGTAGTTGACTATTTAGATAGTGGTTTCATCATCAATCTGGGAATCACTTGTTAACAGTACCAAAAGCTATATGTAAGGAGAGGAATGCTGTCTATTAAGTTTGGCCTTGCAGCAGGGGTAGGATGCAAATATTTTTACTACTGGTTCTGTGGATGTGGCTAGGTGGGAGCGGCTAAGTGGGTGTGGCTTCTTTTTTTGTGCAGCACCCCCACCTCTGGTGCTCTGCTTTTTTGCCTCCTGGGCCTCAGGGAAGCCTCCTGGGAGCCTGTTTTTGCCCCAAAAAAGGAGCATGGGGGGACAACACAGCACCCCACCCTCCGTGCTCTGGTTTTTTTTTTTGCCTCCTGGGTCTCAGGGAAGCCTCCTGGGCAAAGCAGTAAGAAAACAAGGGGAATCCCAACACAACTGATTGTCAAAACAGCTGATCGTTGGAATGAAAAAAGAAGAAATACTGGTTCAGCTGAACCAGTAGATTTTTTTTTAATACCGTTTCAGCCGAATGGTAGCATTCTTTTTACTACCGGTTCACCTGAACTGGGCCAAACTGGTAGAATAACACCACTACCTTGCAACAACATTCATCTCAAATATTCCCCATGTTCTGAAATCAAATTAGTACCAAAATCAGTGATCCCACACTCAAACGGAGCTATTTGAATTGGTCAATAGGAAGGGCATCAATCAACAAACAAAAACATGTACTGTATTATGTGCATGAATATTTTATTTATTTATTAAATTTGCTTACCATCCATCTCACTTCAAGGTGATATGTTCACTGCTGCAAAATTTATACTTATTTAGATATATGGCCTGCCCTTCAGATATTTCATAAGAGCAAATTGCCACAAACCGTTAGAAGAGCTATCAATCAAATCAGAAAAGTAGCTTGAAGCAGAAAGGACTTCTTAGGAAGAATGGTGAAGACAGTTTTGTGAAAAACTGGCTGATGGTTGTGGCTAAGGACAGGGAATTGTTCTGACCCAACCTGGTTCCAATAGAGCAAACACAAGACAAAAGTAGCAGCACAACTTTTTAATGTTTCTTCTATGAATTCTGTTTCTTCACAGGTAAAAGTCTGCTTCCAACTAATTAATTCCGACAAGAAAGACCCTTGCCAAGCTTTTGCAAAGCTGCCAACAAACAACAGATAACAAATAGTTTACAATACAAGAGTCTCAAATAACAACTGTAATGTCCACGAGGCTGAGTTTCAAACTGTCTTTGCCTTCTGCAAAGAACATTTATTCACAGCTGGCTTTTATCCTCTTGAGGGGGGGGCATTACCTCACAGCCTTACTCCCGAGTTGCCCATGCTGTTGTAACTGATCTTTCCTACGAGCAATCCTGTGCGTATGCGCACTTGGCACAGGCTCCTCGGGAACCTCCTCATCACTGCTGCCAGCCCCCACAATCTCTGAAGGCAGCAGTCCACTACCTAATGGTCCTGGCCTCTCATCTGAGTCCTTGCTCTCCTCCACCATCCACACCTGCTGCCGGCTAACCAAAACAGGAACTGACAAGCAGACCAAGTCTTTTGACCCTCTCTGGACAAAGGAAGGATGCAAGATTAGCCAAGCTGTGCTCAAAGGTGGGGCTGCTGGGGGTTCGCAGGGGTTTGGAAGAACCACTAGTTAAGATTCTGTTCAGTTTGGAGAACCCACAAATCCCACTCCTGGCTGGCCCTGCCCACCTTTCCTTGCTGCTCCCAGGAGTCCCCACACAGCCCATTTTGGATGCAGGTAAGTGCAGGGCATGCACAGAGGCTCAGGGAGGGTGAAAAACAGGCCTCTCAGAAGTTCAGGAAGGCCGGAAATGGGCCCATTTCCGGTTTCCAAACAGCCTCCAGAGCCCAGGGAAGCTGTTTTCACTCCCCCAAATGCTCGAGGAAAGATTCTGGAGCCCAGGGAGGGCAAAAACGCTCCCCCTCCATTGTGCAAGAAGCTGACTAGGCCATGCCTACCATGCCCATGCCCATCCAGAAACCAGGCAGAGAACCCCTTGTTAAAATTTTTGAAGCCCACCCTTGGCTGTGTTGTACATAGCAATATCACTTAGATGTGTATATACTGCTCCATAGTGCTTTACAGCACTCTCTGGGTAGCTTACAATGTCAGCATATTGCCCCCAACAATCTGGGTCCTCATTTTACTGACCTCAGAAGGCTGAGTCAACCTTGAGCCTGTCAGGATCAAATTTCAGGGCAGAATTAGTTTGCGATACTGCATTCTAGCCACTGCCCCACCAGGGTTCCTATGATTAGGAATATGTATATATGGTTGCTTCTCATGAGGAGACTGCAAAACAGCCACCCCCAGAGGATGAGGGAACTAGGAAATTAGGGAATTTGCCACACTTGCTACTGCCACAAATGGAGCTTTCCAAAAGTTTACACTTCCCTTGCTAATCACTTTCAATAATCATCTATTAATTGACAGATTTTAACAGATTTAACAGATAATCAGAGTTGGAAGAGACCTTATTGGTCATCTAGTCCAACCCCCCCCCCCCCAAGTGGGAGATCCTACACCATTTCTGTCAAATGGCAGTCCAATCTCTTCTTGAAAGTCTCAAGTGAGGAGGGTTGGCGCTCCCACAATTTCCGAGGCCAACTTCTGTTCCATTGGTTGATTGTTCTCACTGTCAGAAAGTTTCTCCTTATTTCCAGGTTAAATCTCTCCTTGTTCAGTTTCCATCCATTATTCCTTGTCTGGCCTACAGGAGCTTTAGAAAATAGCTTGACCCCTTCCTTTCTGTGGCAGCTCCTCAAATATTGGAAGACTGCTATCATGTCTCCCCTGGTCCTTCTCTTCACTAGACTAGCCAAGCCCAGTTCCTGCAACTGTTTGTCGTATGTTTTAGCCTCCAGTCCCCTAATCATCCTGGTTGCTCTTGTCTGTACTTTTTCTACGGTTTCAACATCTTTTTTATAGTGTGGTGGCCAATACTGGATGCAGTACTCTAGGTGTGGTCTTACAAAGGCTTTATAGAGTGGTATTAATACTTCCTTTGATCTTGATTGTATCCCTCTGTTAATACAATTTAGGATTGCATTAGCTTTTTTGGCGGCAGCTGCATACTGCTGGTGCATATTTACCTGGTTGTCCACTAAGACTCCAAGATACCTCTCACAGTTACTGCTATTGAGCCTGGTTTCACCCAGTCTGTATGTGTACTTTTGGTTTTTCTTGCCTAAGTGTAGGACTTTACTTTTCTCTACATTGAATTTCATTTTATTAGATATGGCCCAGTGTTCTACTCTGTCAAGATCCATCTGGATCTTGAGCCTATCTTCTTGGGTGTTAGCTATTCCTACCAGCTTAGTATCATCTGCAAATTTGGTAAGTTCCCCTTCTATTCCCTCATCTAAGTCTTTAATGAAGATATTGAAGAGTACTGGACCTAAGACGGAAGCTTGTGGCACCCCACTGCTTACTTCCCCCCATGTAGACTTAGACCCATAAAGGACTACTCATTGAGTACGGTTTGCCAGCCAGTTGTGAGTCCATCTAATGGTGGTGCTGTCTATTCCACTTTTTTCTAGCTTACTAAGAAGTAGGTTGTGGTCTACTTTGTCGAATGCCTTGCTGAAATCTCAATATATCATGTCCACAGTATTTTGCTGATCTACTAATTTTAGTCACTATGTTGAAGAATGAAATAAGATTGGTTTGGCATGATCTGTTTTTAACAAACCCGTGCTGACTGCTAGTTATTACTTTACTTGTTTCTTGATGTTGGCAGATCTGTTTTTTAATTATCTTTTCCAGTATCTTCCCAGGTATTGATGTTAGGCTGATTGGTCAATTTGGGTCTATTTTTTTTTTCCTTTTTGAAGATGGGAACCACACCAGCTCTTTTTCTCTCCTCTGGTAGTTCCCCAATGCTCCAGGATTTTTGAAAGATATGGTACAGTGGTTCTGAGATTACCTCTGCCAGCTCCTTTAAAACTCTGGGATGTAATCCATAACTCTGGGATCTCATTCATGTAATCCATTGCTTTAAAGAAGTTAGACAATTGCAAAATGACATGGCTGAGTTGGGTGCCTTTGGTCCTGGATATAAGAAAATGAAGGTGTATCTTCAAAACAATGAACAATTTAAAATAATAGCAAAAAGCAAGACAAAGTTCTGGCCACAGAAAGTTTTAAACAAATTAATGGCTTAGAAAATATTAAAATATTGGAGGAGAGGTTGAATATCTCTGAGAATGAGATGGAAGATATTTAAATTTGATAAATAAATAATTTTGAATATGAAGTCTTTGAAATTAATCTTAAAGGACAAGCGTATTTTTGTGGGAAAGAAAAAACAGGGGTTTTTTGATACTGGAGACATAAGAAGATTAGCAATTGATAAAGGAATTAAAAGACATTTTTGAGGAACTGCACTGGGACTTTGAATCAGTAATGTCAGCTTTGTACCCAGAATAGGTTGTTACAGAAAAAGTGTATTGGAGAACAACACGGAAAATAATTTAAACAAGAATTTGTCATTAGACATAAAAAATGGATGAGGTTTTAAAGATTAAGAAGGAAATAAAAAAATGACAATTGCAGACAGCAATTGGAATAGTTTCTTCTTCCTGGATTTACAAAAGAGGATGTTTAGACACAAGGACAGTTTTTCCCCAAATGCAAATACTCTGCTAAACAACTAATTCCCATAACACTATCAAACTATTTAGTAAGACTGTATTACTAATATTCTTCTCATCCTTCCTATTACCTATTTCTTCCAACTTATAACTATAACCATGTTGCTTGTATCTTTAATTTATAATTTATATTTATTATAATATATATACTAATTTATACTCATATAAATATACTAATTTATATTGTTTTATTTGTTCCCTAGTATGATTTGATTAGTAATCTATATTAGTAATCTACAACTATCAACAAGTGTTGTATCTTGTTAGGGATAACATTGTTCACCCTAACTGTTTTAGGTGAAATAATAACTATGAATCATAGTTAGTGTATGCAGCTTTAACTGTAAAATAGCAATTGTGGGAGTGGTTATGAAAACCATATAAAAGTAGCAAGGCTACGGCTTGCTCTCTCTCTCTCTGGCTTTGATGATCCCTGATTACTGCTTGGAAGCAAGACTGCATTGCTCGAACGGGAGAGACAACAACGGACTGATTTATGTGAACTGACAATAGGATATTCTACATGGACTTTGCTAACTGAATATCCCTGAATGGACTGACTACATGGTAAATGAATATTGGACTGTTTTTGACTATGCCATAAACTTATACTGGAATAAAATATATTCTTGATAGCACAAGCGTATCTGTTATTTTTACTGTATGTTAATAAACATACAAGCTTAGCTCACTCATTTATCTGTGTGCCTATCTGACTAACGCTGCACATTCTGTTTAGCTTGTCTACCTAACCCTGGTTGGGGAACCCAGGCTTAACATATTTTATGATTCTTGATGAATGGTGTTCTGTATAAAATGGTTTACTCCAAATGTCTCAAATGTGATTGGCCAGAAAGGCCTGCATGGGATTGGTTCACTAAGAACCAATCCAGGAGAACCGCCGAAAGGTGGCAAAACCAAGTCAATGTCATTGGCTACAAGCCGGTAGGCAAGCCGTATATAAAGGCTGCCGCGGCTTGAGCCAAACTGTTCCGTTAGCTGTACATCGCTTAATAAAGACATTGCTGTTTTGGAACCTGGTCTACCTCGCGTTTTCTGGACGGAACAAATGTATTTTATTTTTTCTTTATGTACACTGAGCTTATGCACCAAAGACAAATTCCTTATGTGTCCAATCACACTTGGCCAATGAAAAATTCTATTCTATTAAGTTTTGGTGGAAAATGAAGTAAGGATCAGCAATCATCTGAATAGATTAAGAGCAAGCTTGTTCTACATCAAAAGAAGAAACACAAAGCTAATTTATGTGATTAGGGTAAAAATGGGATATTATTTGGGGTGGTTCTTTCTGGCTTAGCTGACATTTGGCCTGGAAAACAATGTATATTGGATTTGCTTAACAGTTAACATAGTGTTTACTTTAAATATCCTAATCTGATAGCATTGAAATTGGCTTTGTATCTAATTAATCTAATTTAAGTTTCCACTTAAAGTAAGGGATATTTGTCAGCTTATTCTCTTGAAAGGAGAAAATGTCCTTCTGTCATATTACATTTAATCTTTTGTTTATGCTTGGATACTGGAACCACTTTCTGCCTTTTAAATTTGGATTTGCTTATACTGCAGTTAAGAGTTGAGATGTGGAATTCTGAGCTTTATATCTGTTAATTAGTGTTATTATTTTAGGGCTCTGTTTGGACTTTTTGTTGACACCTGGACTAGAGAAGATGCTACTGATTGGATTTGCCTACTACAGTTAAGAGATGAGTTAAGGGATCAAGAGCTTAATATAAGAGTTAATTAAGAGGCAACAAAGAGATAGTTAAATTGTTGTAATGACTGGGTTGCTTTCTTGGGTTTTTTTTCCTTTGATTTTGTTTTCTTGTGCCTTTTTGCTTCTTTTTGTTACTTGGTTTGCATGATCTTTTATTATTTAATGAAAAATTTAAATAGAATTATACGAACATAAATTACAAGGTGACTCTAAGAGTCTGTCACTCTGTCTGTCTGACTATCTATCTATCTATCTATCTATCTATCTATCTATCTATCTATCTA
>BLBF01000036.1:20183288-20201222 GCA_015471245.1 Laticauda colubrina | reverse complement strand
CTATCTATCTATCTATCTATCTATCTATCTATCTATCTATCTATCTATATCAGAAGTTGGGCAATTAACCTTCTGGCCTAATAGTTGTCATAATATAATTAATCTGAATTAGTTTAGTCTAATTTTTTATGGAGATTAATGCATTGAATGGGAGACTACACAACTCCTTAGCCATCCAGATCTGGTTAACTGGGGTTAGAGATTAGAATTTAGATTTTGCTTCAATTTTCTTTACTTTCTGAAAATTCACTTCAAGAGATTCCAGAAGATCTGCAAATATCAGGCTGTGTGATCCAGACCAGATACAGATACAGATTAACAGAGTTGGAAGGGACCTTGTAGGTCATCTAGTCCCCCACCCAAACAGGAGACCCTTCACCATTTCTGACATATGGCAGTACAGTCTCTTTTTGAAAACCTCCAGTGAAAAAGCTCCCACAACTTCTGAAGGCAAGCTTGGGTTGATTGTTCTCACTGTCAGAAAGTTTCTCCTTACTTCTGGGTTGAATCTCTCCTTGTTCAGTTTCCATCCATTATTCCTTGTCTGGCCTTCAGGTGCCTTGGAAAATAGCTTGACCCTTTCCTCTCTGTGGCAGCACCTCAAATATTGGAAGGCTGCTGTTCTATCTCCCCTGGTCCTTCTCTTCACTAGACTAGCTATGCCCAGTTTTAGCCTTTAACCCCAGGCAGTCCATGTCCTGAAGGTCGGAAGAATGCCCTAAGTGACAATAGCAACCACAGAATCTTTTTAAAATAAAAAAAAAAAACACCTTGTTTAAATGTCAGGAAGATCAAAGTTGAAGCCCTCTTTGATAGCTTCATATATTTTATAACCCTTTATCTGGGAAGAATGAATATTTAGATATTCAAATATATGGCAGAAAGGAAGAGAGGATTGATAAGAAAATATAGTATTTTTCACTAGCCAAGACTACCCTAGTTCCTTAAAGAACCCTAGAGGCGATTCAGCCTGCAAAATGGGTCAGGTACTAGAAAACAGAGACAGTCTATACAAATAAATCATCAGTGTAAAGGAGGTAGTGTTTTTCCTAGGTGAACCGAAATGTTATCATAATTATGAAGGGTTGGGTTCTTCAAGACTCTGCATCTGGCTAGATATTTAAAAAAGCAAGAAGAGAAGGACATTTTAAAATGTTAAAGCTAAGCATGCCCCAACTTTGAAACCTCAAAGGAAAGAGAGAGCATTTCAAGAAATGCAGACTGATAAATTCATCCAAAGTGGATATAGACAGGTTTGACAATCTGAAGTTATGAATAACCAGAACCGCAAACTGTAATTCATTCTTCGCCATAATAACACACAAATGTGGTAAATGTAGATACAAGGAAGGGCAGTTTATTAAAAAGCATGAAGAAAAATAAGCAGGGGAAAAAATCAGGGACATCCCTAATAAATAAGGAAACATGATATAGATAACACAATACATCTTTTTTTTCCCACACACATTTTTTTTCAGCAGTTTTGCTTTATAACCTGCCAGCTTCAATTTTGGCTAATGAATGATGATAACTGTGCTTAAATCTCAGCAGCAATAATATTCCATCATGTTTTCTCCTTGAGACTTGGCACATTTCAAGCACTTGTGGGCTTAAATTTCAAAGCAACTTGTCTTCCTCTGAAGAGCAACAAAAATGGTTAAGGGACTGGAGGCTAAAACATATACAGAACAATTGCAGGAATTGGATGTCTAATATAATATAATGAAAAGAAGGACTAGGGGTGACATCATAGCAGTGTTCCAGTATCTCAGGGGCTGCCACAAAGAAGAGGGAGTCAAGTTATTCTCCAAAGTACTTGAGGGCAGGACAAGAAGCAATGGATGGAAACTAGACAAGGAAAGAAGCAACTTAGAACTAAGGAGAAATTTCCTGACAATTTCCTGAACAATTGATGAGTGGAATAACTTGCCTCCAAAAGTTGTGGGTATTCCAACACTGGAGGTTTTTAAGAAGAGATTGGATAACTGGTTGTCTGAAATGTTATAGGTTTCCTGCTTGAGCAGTGGGTTGGACCAGAAGATCTTCAAGGACCCTTCCAATTCTGTCATTCTGCGAAAGAATAATAGACATTGATATTTCTACAGTATATGAAGAAAACTCCCTTTCAAGTTGGAACCTTGAAATCATAGACATGTCTGTATAATCTTTGACAACAATGTAGTTTGTCATTTCCTTCTTCCATTTGCATGTGTGGTTTTATATGTGTATATATTTGTATAGTTTTCAATCCAGATTTCAGGTGATCTCCCATCCAAGTTCTAGGATCTCCCAGTAGTCTTCAATCCAAAAATAAATCACTCAGAATCAGCTTCCTGCCTGAGCTGGGGGCTGGATTAGAAGATCTCGAATGTCCCTTCCAACTCTGTTATTCTGGCCCCAGAGATAGAAGCACAGCAGGCCTGAAACAGGTCTCTTTTCAAAATGGTTTAAGCTGATGGAAGGATGCTAGAGCAGTTGTCTGCTGAGGATTCCTTCCCCTCCCCTTCCGCTAAAATGAGCCAGGCTATTTCACTGCCAATGCCAGGAGCAGAGACAGCTCTGCTTTAGTAAGTTAATAAATTTTTTTAATGCCTCCCTCTTGCAGTGCTCTCTGGTAGTAACATTGAGGGGGATGAAGGGCACAAATGCCTGAGCTGAGAATTCTTAAGTACTTGCCATTTGAAGAGAGAGGTGTTTTACTGTCTTAACTCCCTACTTCCCTCCTGTGAGTGGCTTAGAAAAGAGAGGAAGCACTGAGGGATGTTCCCTTTTTATTAACACAGGTAATGCTCAACTTATGACCACAGTTGAGCCTGACTGTTAAAGTGTGATTTTGCTGTCACAGCTATTGCCACTTTTCAACAATAGGGGGGGGGGGGGGGAGAACCTCATTTAGAATGCCAGTTCCAGACAGTGGCAAGAAAGCATCTTGTGGGAACCAAGGTCATCTAACATCTAAAGACTTAAACAAGGATGTCAAACTCAAGGCCCAGGGCCTAGATTTGGCCCCCAGGGTGCTTAGATCTAGCCCGCAGGCCCACCTTAGAAACAGTGAAGGACCGGTCCACAGTGCCTCTGCCAACAAAAATGGAGCTCCATTTTCTCTGGCAGAGGGTTGCAGGAAGCCATTGCAGCCAAAAATAGAGCTCGGGAGCCCATTTTCACTGGCAGAACATTCAGGCCACCACAGGCACCCCCAATACAAATGACATCATGCTGGCCATGCCCACTCCAGCCCACCGAGGTCAAACGCAACCTTGATGTGTCCCTCAATGTAATCGAGTTTGATGCCCCTTATATCAACCCCTTGATAATAACAGGGTTGCTAAGTGAATCTGGCTTCCCCATGGAGTTTGCTTGTCAGAAGGTCTCATAGGGTGATCACATGATCCCAGGACACAGCAGCTGTCATAAATATGAGTCAGTTCCCAAGTATCTGAATTTTGATCATGTGACTGTGGGAATACTGCAATGATCGTAACTGTGAAAAACAGTCATAAGTCATTTTTTTCAGTGCTGGTGTAGCTTTGAATGATCACTAAATGAATGGTCGTAAGTGAAGGACTATCAGAGAGCCAGTTTGGTGTAGTGGTTAAGGCAGAGATCTCCAAACTTGGCAACTTTAAGACTTGTGGACTTCAACTCCCAGAATTCTGGGAGTTGAAGTCCACAAGTCTTAAAGTTGCCATGTTTGGGGACCCCTGGGCTAAGACATCAGGCTAGAAAGTGGGATAATGTAAATTTGAGTTCTGTTTTAGGCATGAGCCAACTGGATGACCTTCGGCCATCCATCTTACTCAGCTCTAGAAAGAAGCAGGCAAGGCCAAACTACTTCTGAAACCTTGCCAAGAAAACTTCAGAGACCTGTGCAGATAATTTTATTTATTTTTATTTATTTGATTTGTCAATCGCTTACAAGATAATAGGTATAAGTATAAACATAGTTATGAATATGTTGTCAGGATTCAACACTGTCAGTTGTCAGGAATCAACACTGATTTGAAGGTACCCCAAACAAAACAAAATAAAACAAGTGTGCTTGGGAGAAGCTCAGAGAGTGCCCTATAATGTTGATTATTCATTCATCCATGAAGATATCAGCCTTACAATCATTGCAACGATATTCCCCACCTTATAATGCCAACCACATTGTAATAAAATTTTCATTGTCGCGCTTGGTGATAAGCTTGCTTTGCATTTAGACTACTAATTCTGTCATTGTAGAGCTTTCTCTGCAATTTTTTTTTTCAGAAGATCAAAATATTGGGACACTGAGAAAGGCTTGAAAGGTTCCCTAGGGATGACCCTCATTGCACAGCCTTAACATTTTCTTTTTTAGTTCAGAATGTCTGATCCACAACTGGATTACCATTCTATATTCCAGCTTACTGGTAGAGCATATGCCTAATGTTAACAGAGTAACAGAATTGGAAAGGATTCTACAAATCCAGGAGTCTTCAAACTTGACAGCTTTAAGACTTGTGGACTTCAACTCCCAGAATTCCTCATCCAGTCATGTTAGCTCAGGAATTCTGGGAGTTGAAATCCACAAGTCTTAAACTTGCCAAGTTTGAAGACCTTTGTACTAATCCAATCCCCTGCTCAAGCAGGAGACCCTATACCATTCCAGACAAACGGTGGTCCAATCTCTTCTTAAAAACCTCCTGTGATGGCTGTTTATGGAGATTCTCAGACAACCAGGTCATGGTTGTCCCAAAGATGCTTTTTCAAGAGGCAGCTGGGCTTTCCGGTTTTTCTTTGAAGACTTTTTGCTTCTCATCCAAGGAGCTCCTTGAACAAGAAGTGAAACTTCTTCAAAGAAAAACCAGAAAGTCCAGTTGCCTCTTGAAAAAACACCACTGGGGCTCCAGCGATGGAGCATTCACAACTTCTAAATTGAAAGCAAACCATTCCACTGATTAATTGTTCAAGTTCTATGTTCCTTCTCTCCTTGATTAGTTTCCATCCATTGCTTCTTGTCCTGCTTTCAATTGCTTTGGAGAATAAATTGACCCCCTCTTCTTTGTGGCAGCCTCTCAAATATTTAATAGTTCTTAGATTCAATTCCCACATTCCTAGAGGTGGCATTCAGCAGGTTCTGACCAGTTCTGGAGAACCAGTAGCAGAAATTTTGAATAGTTCGGAGAACTGACAAATACCACCTCTGACTGGCTTTGCCCCCATCTATTTTCTGCCTCCCAAGTCCCAGCTGATTGGCTGGGTCCTCTTTTGTTGCCCTGCACAGAAGAACGGAGCTGGAATGTAGGTTAATGGGGTGGGGAGGGAATGGGATTTTGCAGTAACCTTCCCCCTGGAATGGGGAGGGAATGGGGAAGGAATGGGGAGGGAATGGGGATTTTGCAGTATCCTTCCCTTGCCATGACCTCCAAGCCATGCCCACAGAACTGGTAGTCAATTTTTTTGAATCCCACCACTGCATATCTCATATAACATTGGAAAAGACAAAGTTTAAACCCTTGAGTCAGAACTGACAACATCAAGATTCCTATCAAGCTCATTAGTTTAGAGCTGGGTGACCCATTTAATTCTGGTAATTCTCTTCTAATTTAGAACATGAAGACTAGAATCTTATTTTGTCCTCTGGGTAGAAAAGCAAAAGATTATAAGCAGGAAAAAAAAGCTCTACCTGGAAATGCCCATCAGAGACCTAATCTAGAACTGTCAGACAAATATAGGTTAGCAACATAAACTAAGAGTGAGCAATCAATTGTTTAAGTATATGGTTTGTCTGTAGTCTTCACTTTAAAAATAGTGGAATTGGATTGATGAGAGTTGTGGTGAAATGGGGTTCAAAAAGCCTGAGAAACACAACTTGCAGTTTGCATGGAGCCCTGAGAATATAGGTTACCTTAGCAATTCAGAAGTACCTGAATATATATACTATGTTCACACAACCAAAAAAAAACCTAAACTAATCAAAGCTTAGATTCCCACAACATGTTTACTATTGAATGACAAGTTTTTATGAGCAACTAAGTAGAAGCCATCTTCCTAGGTTCCAATGTTGCCTGTTAGATTAGGAGCTATAGGAGAATCAGTGGTCCCTGTCACCCTAGAGTAAGCACCCATTTCCAACTCAGATTCCAACTATTGATCCCTCATTTTGCTCAGCATAAAATACTGAAATTTGAATAGCAAAAAGTGATGTTTCAGGACCCTAGACAGGTCCCATAGGAAAAAAAATCAAGTGGGAACTGTTAATAGACTTCAGATGATTCCTAATGGATAACTTTTTTCAGCTCATCATTCACTCAGTAACAAAACCTTTCAATGTATGTTGCAAAATAAAAAAAAATACTTCTAATGAGCCCTCTGACATATGATCTATACACAGATCTACACTTACATCTGATGATGTTGCCTAGTTTGGTAATGAAACATCTGCAAGAAAACAACCAAGCTCAAAAAGCACTGAGGACTTCACACTGCAATTTTGAGCTACATGTCTTCTCTTCTATCCTACATTCATCAAACTTGTGACTTACCTCAATCAACTCTTTGCTTCAATAACTGGAACATCATCTATACATGTGCCATGGCTCTATTGCAGTGGGGAGGCAACTGAAGCAGCTACTACTCTCCAATGAATCAAAGCACGGTGTGGCTTCACTTCATTTTAATGCTTCACTTTGAAGGAATGTTTTCAGTCAAAGGGAAGCAAGTGCCCCTTCACAGATTTTCCAAAATTGGAGATTTCAGTGATTATGTTAGCAATGAATTGGCTTTCAGCAATTGGAAAAACTTTCTATTGGAAAATGGAAAGAAAAGAAAATGGAGGAAGAAAGAAAAAAGGAGAAAAAAGAAAAAGAAACAGCTGTAGAGCATTCAATGGAAGGAACAATCCTTCCATTCCCCAATATCCTGTCAGAGCTGAAGAAGCTTCTTGAAAGAGAAGTGAAATGTCTTCAAAAGCAACAACAAGAAAGTCCCATTGCCTCCCCACCAAAAAAATCACCTTTGGGACAGCTGTAGAGCACTTTTCAAGATAAATATTTTCCATTTCACAACACTGCCTCCCATAGAAGCATGACATAGCATGAGAAAATGCCCAAACTTGGTAACACACAAAACACAGAAAAACAAGAAATAGTCGGATGTGGGTGAAGGTTTGTTCTCTGAATTTGTGGGTTGGTTTCTCAATATTTTGTAAGCAGTGTAGGTCATGTCAAATCCTTAATCCCAAATCCTTAATCTCTGCCCATACCGACACCAAACAGGACCAGTTTGATTGGAACAACACAACAATTATTGGCTATGCTATCAACCATCATACTTGTTGGTTCATCAAAGCCTGGCACTCCACAAGCAATTCTATCAACAGACACATTGACCTACAACCAGCCTATGAAACCCTCAGAATCCAAATCAACTGCACGGCCAACCAGAGATGAGACCAACCCTCAACCAAGTCGTGCAAACTCCTGCAACCAACACTTCTCCTCCCAATGTTCCTCACCTGATGTAACCTCCATATCATAAGACTCTCACTTGACACACACACACGTGATCCATCATAAGACCTCTTGTCCACAGAAAGCACACTGAACTAAATGAAAGAACACTGACACCCCTTAAACTCCACTAAGATGTAACCTAGCCTGGTAAAATGTTCAGAAGCTAATCCAAAGCTTTTGGTTTCTATCGCTCAGTAGTAAATGACTTCTTTTAAACTTCCAATTCATCCTGAGAGTATAAGTTATTGACCTGATTAGAGCAGATTAGTTGAAGAATTCTTGATTAGATCCCTTTGAAACAAACCCTACGATCAAGCAGAAAATTAATTGAGCTACAAGTGATTACGCGGTGCTTTAGAAAAGGTATTACCAACAGCAGAAAGACAGAAACAAAGGAAATCTTGCAAGCTGTATGAATTCTGCTCCTCCCTTCTTCTCCCACAAACTTTCAAAACAACAGCAAGCTTTGATTTAGGTGCATTTTTTTTTCCTGTTGTGCTTTGCTTCCTTCTTTTGTTTTTACATCTGCAGTCCTTCAAAAGGATTTATCAATAGAAAGTCGGTTTATGCCTAATTTATGAAGCACTAGGTAAGCAACCTTCTGACTGAGCAAATACACTCCTCTTGAAAATACCTTTTCATAGAAGTCTTTGATCAAGCACACATAAAGCAAAGGGGATTTCACTCTTTATGCTGGGCGTTATTAATTTATTTCCCTATGAGTAGTAAAGTAGCGGGACCAGAAGAACTTTTTTTTGGCCAAGGATTATACTTGGCCTCTGACTGTACCACCCAGTCTACATCCCCCAAAGTGGGTGGGGGCAAGGCCAGCCAAGAAAACAGCTGGACCAAGAACTCAGTTTGACCAACCTTTGATTCTCTTTACAGGAGCAAAATCTTGATGACAGTTCTTGACTTTATATATAGACACCCTTCAGATATTTGAAAGCAGCTGCTATGTTATTAGTAGTGATAGTAGTAGTAGTAGTAGTAGTAGTAGTAGTAGTAGTTGTAGTAGTAGTGTAGAATCTTGGTGGGTGGGGAGGTGATGGGGGATTGTCATGTGTGTGTGTGTGTGTGTGTTGGGTCTGGTCTCTGGGTGCTATGTGAATTTTGTTGCATGTAAATACTGTGTATATTCGTACAATGACAATAAAGAAATCCTATTATTATTGGTTAATCTTTAGTGAGATTCACAGCCATTGGGGCTGGTTGGTAGCTCAACAGCTCGAGCCTAACCAAGGACCTAGGAACTGTTAAGGTAGCCTCAGAGGATATAAGCTGTTCCTAATAGAGTGTTTTTTTCTAGAGAATTCAAGTCTGATAAATTCAGAATTTCCAAATAGCGAGGTAGCCCTTTAGGTATTGCTCCAAGGGCTCCAATTACAATTGGGATAATACACAATTTCTTTTTCCAAAGTTGCTCAACTTCAATTTGTAACTCCCGATACTTTGTGATTTTTTCTTGCTGCTTTTTTCTTGCTGCATGTCTTCAATTACTATTATTGTTGTTGTTATCCTTGACTTATGACCATAATGGAGCCTGTCCAATATAGTCATAAGTCATAATGGTAATAAAACAGGTCATCACAGGACTGACATGATAATATGATTTTTTTGGGTGGCAGTTGTTAAATGAATTACCACAGTTTTTAGGTGAATCTACCATCATTAAATGAAAATTGTGGTCATTAATAAAGCTATTGATTGCTATGGGGTATTTTTGCCAAAAACTGGAAATAAATGTGGCATATAGGAAAAATGTTGTAAATGTTGGTCATGTGATTTCAGGACGCTGCAAACAGCCATAAAAGCAGGTAGGTTGTCAAGACTCCAAAAAGCAGTCACATGACTACAGGAGGGCTAGCCTTTGGAAGTTTAGAACCAGGTCATAAGTACCTTTGGGAGTGAGGGTTCCATTGTAACTTCAAACAGTCACTAAGTGACCAGTCTTAAGTCAAAGACTACTTGTAATAGCAGTAGTGTCAACCCTGAAGCTGGCCTGACTGAGGCTATTTTGATTGCTTCAGTGTTGCCACACTGGAGCTGAGGATCAGGGAGGGGAGATTTGAGATAGAGGGGATTTTGTAGCCAAAACAAAATATTTCCTCTTGGGAACCAAGGACATTCTCACACCTGGTCGGAGAAAGGAGGAGTATTGCTTCCCAGTTGTCAGACCCCACGATGATTGGACCACGTGACCAATTGTTTTGAGAAAGTAGCAAATCTTTCAGTTTTATTTAGGTGAAAACCGTAGGAGTTTTCAGAGTCAGTTTTCACCAGATATGTGCCAATATGATATTTCCAATAAAAGTATTCTTTAAGGAATCCAATTGCCTCTGAGCTTTGCTTGCCCTAGATTTATTACTTGGAACCCTGATAAGTAGTAGTCATAAAATTTATTTACTATCCAACTCCAGTGGATGCTGGATGGCATAGAAAACATAAAAACAGCTAAAAACATTAAACCAAATAGATAACCCAGACTAAAATAATCTAAAAAATAGCAGCACAACAACCAAAAATATCTAGCAGGGGTCACTGAAAAATCATTTAGATCTGGGACCAAACCAATGTTCAAAGCTTTCCAGAACCCTAGGACCATCCTTATTTCTGGGGGGGGGGTATTGCTCCAGAGGGTGGGGGCCACAATAAGAAGATTAGCTTCTTAGGTCCCACAGAATGGTAATGTTTAATGGAGGGGTCTTCCTGGAAAAGAACAGTTGGAGACAAGCTATTTCACAGATATCATGTTTTTCTTCAGTCTTCTGTTCTCTAGAGTAGGAGTGTCCAATCTTGGCAACTTTAATTCTTTTGGACTTCAATTGCCAGAATTCCACAGCCATGTTGGCTGGCTAAGGAATTCTGGGAGTTGATGTCCAGAGGTCTTAAAGTTGCCAAGGTTGGGTACCCCTGCTCTAGACTAAGCATTACTCAATAGCTCGAACCATTTCTCACATCTTTATGCTTACAGACTCTAGCATGGTGGCTGCTCTGTTTTTATTGTCAATATTTTCCCTAAATATGAGTACTCAGAACTGGATGCAGTCTTCTTGGTAGATCTGGTAGATGGTAAGTTCACCTGCCTTACCTATGGAAGCCACCTGGGTAACTTTGGGTCAGTCACTCTCTCACAACCCAACCTACCTAACCGGGTTGTTGTGAGAAAAATAGGAGGAGGAGGGTGGGTTGGGTATGTTCCAGTGGTGAAATTCAAAAATTTTATGATTCTGTGGGCATGACTTGGTGGGCATGGCATGGCTTGGTGGTGTGGCTTGGTGGGTGTGGCAGGGAAACGATATTGTAAAATCTCCATTCCCACCCCACTCCAGGGGAAGGATACTGCAAAATCCATATTCCCTCCCCGCCCACTAACCTGCTTTCCAGCTCTGTTCTCCTGTGCAGGGCAACAAATGAAGACCCAGCTGATCAGCTGGGACTCAGGAGGCAGAGAATAGATGGGGACGGGGCCAGTCAGAGGTGGTATTTGCTGGTTCTTCAAAATACTCAAAATTTCCACTACCATTTCTCCAGAACTGGTCAGAACCTGCTGAATACCACCTCTGGCATGTTCGCAGCCTTGAGTTATTTGTAAAAATAATAAAGGGAGGATACAAATACATTTTAAAAAACTTGGAATCTGTCTGTTTGTGAATTGCCTCATGAGCCCATTATTCTGTTCTTTGGAGTTTTACTGAAAGTAATACATAGTTTAGAAGTCTGGAACCCCTGCTAATTCAGTGATCTGAAACCCCATTAGACTAAATTCCTTTGACTTGTCTCCATTTTAATCAGAAACTAAAGCACTTGAGTTAATTGTTGTTATTGCTGTTGTCTTCAGCTTCCATAAAACCCACAATCAAATCATAGTTGCTGTTTGCCAAACAGCAAAAAACTGGCATTTGAAGGTGGACAGCAAAAGAGAGCCAAATAAATAGATTGAAAAGAAAATAAACCATTAAATGTTATCGAGACTTTTGCTCCCTCCAGAGGCTCTTGCAGAAGAAAGGGTCAAAGACAGTCAAGAAGGTGATTGCCATTACAAAAACCTGTCTCTTCTTTAATGAATATTGTATGTGCAAAATGCAAGATGTTAAAAAACAGGAAAAGGGGCTTTAATCATGGAATTGAAACCACTAGTTTGACTCTTTAAACTCCTCCTCTTCTCCCTCCCCACTTCCCATGGAATGCCTCCAACTTGAACAGTGCTGTGAGATGAAGCATCAAAGCTGGAAAGGTTATGTTTATGAACAGATTTTGACAAAGAGTATTATTCAAGTTAAGCCTACAGAAACAAAGTTGATGATATGTAGAAGTGGGAAAGATGCAAATAGCAACAGGGAAAAGATCCTTAAGCATGTTTCCATACCAAGCTAGAGTAGGTTAAACTGGATTTAGCATGGTGTGAGAACCAGTGGTATTTGCAAAGAGGACCCAAAAGAAAGGTGAGATAACTGAACAACATTCCTATTCAAACCCCACCAATTTGATTTTCACATGCATCATAAAAATCATGATGTTGCTGCCTCCATCTTGCCTGGTTTGATGCTCCCCCCTTTGTGTTATCAGGTACAAGAATCAGAGCTATCCATTACATTACAGTACAGATGGTCCAACTCCAACCCCTCTTGAATTCTGTTGACTGAACCTTGGGTGCTTGGCAACCAGGCCACATTTACAATTGTCAGAAGAAATAACCATCTGGTTCAATTTCAAGCCGGGAGAAAGACACTGGAAACTTGGAGGCTGATTTGAAAGATGGTTTAATGATAAAGTAAGCAAGTTCTCTGGTGCAGCTGAACACATGAAGTTGAAAGTGAGGGTATTTATACCTTCTCTTGGGCTTTGAACTTGAGCTTTCTGTTCCTGTGCAAAAACATGTATTCTATTGGCTATTGTCAGACTCCCATGAAGCCATGTACAAATCCTAGGAGTTTGTCTGAGCCAGGCTTGGTTGAAGTTTGGCTGATGCAATGTCCTTAGGAGCTTGTGCAATGTAGTGAGCTTTGCTGCTCGTGGATTAATCCTATTATGTAATGGAGAGTCATGTCTTAATCTCTTCACTCTGGAGCTCAAAGTCTTTTGTTTTGTAGATAGGCTAGCCCAATGTTTCTCAATGGTCATAACATTCTGCTGGGGGAGGGAGATTGAGTCTGCTTTCTGTCTTTCAAGAAAAAAAATGTTTCTCCATTCCTCCTTTAGGAAAATATAATATTCTGCCTTTTTAAATATTTCTCAAAATATTTCATTCTTCTAGGAGAGGGGGTCTTCCACCACAGTTGTTTGCAGCATCCCACAGTTATGTGATTGTGTTTTACCACTGTTTTGCCAAAAAATGCAGCAGTTACTTCCAGTAAACAACACCCATAATGAGCCATTGGTTCACTTAACAATTGTGTTGTTCCTTTAACTGCCCCCATAAAAAAAGATAGTAAAATTGGGTTGGCCATATGATCTTACAACCATCACAACTTACAGCATAATGGTCAAGTTCCACTATGGTCATAAGCAGTGGTAGGATTCAAATTTTTTTACTACCAGTACTGTGGGCGTGTCTTGGTAGGTGTGGCAGGGGAAGGATACTGTAAAATCTCCAGTCAGAGGTGGTATTTGCCGGTTCTCCAAACTACTCAACATTTCTTCTACCGGTTCTTTAGAACTGGTCAGAACCTGCTCAATACCACCTCTGGTTGTAAGTCAAGGATTGCCCGTAT
Organism: Laticauda colubrina; assembly: GCA_015471245.1. Classification (NCBI taxonomy): domain Eukaryota; kingdom Metazoa; phylum Chordata; class Lepidosauria; order Squamata; family Elapidae; genus Laticauda; species Laticauda colubrina. Next base: position 20,188,033 of record BLBF01000036.1, on the reverse strand, counting down.
TTATTTGGCCTATATGCTGAATGTACACTGAGGGAGCCTAGGTAGGAAGAAATTGAACATGTTTTTTTAAATGATGGAGGAACAAAAACATCAATATTCCCATGTTATGTTTCAGCTATTTTGGTAGCTGAAAATACAAATGATCTGCAAACTCCAATAATGAAAGTCAAGGAACACAGCAAAAAGTGTGGCTGTGATTAAATATAAGGAACACCAAATTTATAACAACAGGGACAGCAACTAGAACTCATAATGAAGATCTTGAAATGATGAATAGGTTTTGCTTTGGGAGGAATCCACTATCATCATTAAAGGAACCTGCAGGGAAGAAATAGGCTGCAGACTAGTACTTCAGTTGTGAAGGCCTTGAAAGATATTCAGATGCCATGACATATATACTTCTTGAGATGACAATCGATACGTAAGGCAATAAATGAATGGGTCGTAAAGCAATCAATCCAGTGTTCTTATTGAAGGCTCAAATGATCATATTTTGGAATCATGATGTAAAACCCCAGGATTTCTTGAGAGGTAACTAATGCTAGGAAAGTTGAAACATAGAATAATAGAATTGGAAGGGACCTTGGAGGTCTTCTAATCCAACGCTCTGCTTGAGCATAAGACCTTATACCAAGGGTCTTCAAACTTGGCAAGTTTAAGACTTGTAGACTTCAACTCCCAGAATTCCTGAGCTAACATGATTGGAGGAAGAATTCTGGGAGCTGAAGTCCACAAGTCTTAAACTTGCCAAGTTTGAAGACCCCTGCCCTTACAATTTCAGACAAATGGCCATCGAGTCTCTTTTTAAAAGCCTTCAATGATGAAGGATCCAGAACTTCTGAAGGCAAGCCATCCTACTGCTTGATTGTTCTCACTGTCAGGAAATTTCTCCATAGTTCTAGTTTGCTTCTCTTTGGTTCGTTTCCATCCATTGATTCTCATCTTGTCTTTTGGTGCTTTGGAAAATAGTTTGAGCGCCCCCCCTCATTTTTGTAGGAGCCCCTCAAATATTAGAAGACAACTATCATGTCTCCCCCAGTTCTTCTTTTCTTTAGACTAGACACATCCTGTAACTGTTCTTCATATGTTTTAGCCTCCAGCTCCCTAATCATTCTTGTAGCTCTTCTCTGCACTTTTTCCAGAATTTTAACACCTTTTTTATATTGTGATGGCCAGAACTGGATGTAGTATTAGAAGTGTACTAAGGCTTTGTGAAGCAGCACTAGAACTTCATGTGATCTTGATCCTATCCAGGGGTGAGATTCAAACATTTTAGAAATGGGTTCTTTGCCTGGTTGCTGGGTGGATGTGGCCATAGTGGGTGTGGCCTAGTTGGCCTTCTGAACCACAGCAGGGCCCTCCCTGGGCTCCAGAGGCTTTCCTTGAGCCTCTGGGAGGGTGAAAATGCCCCCCGGGCTCCAGAGGTTCTCTGGAAGCTGGAAATGGCCTGTTTCCAGGTTAGAAATGGCCCTAGAAACTTCCTGAATTTCTGGGAGGCCCCTTTTTCACCCTCCCTGAGCCTCCATGCACGCCTTGCACTTACCTGCATCCAAAACCAGCTGCGTGGGGACTCCTGGGAGGGGAGGGGTGGGCAGCGCCAGCCAGCAGTGGGATTTGGGAGTACTCTGCACTATGCAGAATCTTAGCTAGAGGTTCTCCCAAACCCCTGTGAACCCCCAACAGCCCAGCCCATCCTTCCCAGGAGTCCCCACCTCTGATTCTATACCTCTATTAATGCAACCTAGGATTGCATTGGCTTTTTTTTTTTTTTGGATACTGCCACACACTGCTGGCTCATATTTATATTAGAATGAAAGAGAAGAACCAAGAGCAAGAAAAATGGACCCAAATGCAGGCATAATGGCTGCACTGTTGGGGAACCTTAAGGGCCACTTTGGAGACACATCATCCTAGAGAAAGTCTATCTAGTCACCAAGGATCTACACTGACCTGTTGGTGCAAAATCAGTACATCAGTCAATCAGTCTAGCTTTAATCCTTTGGTTCATATTGTGGACACATCACACAATTGATGCCATTTCAGAGACTTAGCAGCTTATGTGAACAAAGCAAGAGGGTTTGATTAAGAAAATGAATATCATTTCACATGGAGAAAATATGGAAGGTGTGTTGGGTATATTCTCTTCCATTGTATTTATTATTTATTAAAAATAATAAAGGCAGAATTCAAATAAATAAACATGCGTTTTGAAGAAAACCCAAATCTAATTCATTTTCTACTTTGTAGTATTTATTTATTAAATTTATATACCATCCATCTTGTTATCAAGCAACTATTTTATAATATTCTTCATATTTTTTTCTTTATAAAGTTATCTTCTCCACGCAATTCAGTTTCCCTGCAATAAATTGCATGGCTGTACAACTGCTTGCTTTCCTATTTGAAAACCCATTTTAACCTATTTCTTTCTCGATGAAGGAAAAGCAATGCATGTCTTCCAACTGTATTGAAATTGCCAATTCGATATATATCAGCAGCATAAGAGCAGACTGTGAATTCCACACGGTTGGAGTCCACATACAGGCCTTCGCATGGTGTAGAGATGAGATGCATATCCAAAAGGGATGAAATAAAGTGGAGAGGGAGACTTTGAGACAGATAAATATCACTGCATATCAACAGCAGGCCAATTACACCGACACAGTTGTGGGCCACACTACCCACCCAGAACAATCAAGATTCAAAGACCCATTTACTTCAAACATCTGCCTCCAAAGCAGAACTGCACCTGCTACAGTATAAGCAGGACCTGTGATGAAATAGATTGTTTTTTAAGTTAGATAATTATGTCCTTTCCTAAGAAATTTGACTGTATTCCTTCCCTCCTACAATTCATGACTCATTTTCCCCACAGTCTGTTCAACATACCGTGATTCCTAATCGCACACAATTCTCTGGCAGTTGCTTTGGAGTCTCCAGCAGCATTGCTTTACATATCTATTTTCAAAATTACATTAATTTTTTTTTACAAACCTTGAAATTCTTATACACAATGCTTATACACAATTGATGCCATTTCAGATGCATTACCAATGGTACTCTTGTTATGAACACTTGAAATAGAAAGAATCAGTATTGCTGTTAACATCAGCACCTATCCAAACAATGAGATGTGTTTGCGCATTAATCTCACCTTCGAGGAGATGAACTACACATTGAAAAAAGGACCAGAATGACAGCCACTCAAGACTCAGCTTGAATGAGAAGAGAGGTTGTTTGTGTCATTTTAAAACATTTATGAGGTTAGACAAAAGTTCTTCTTTTTTCACTTTTGAAGAAAAGAAATTGTGATTCAAGGTCTACACTGTTAGGTTAAAATGAAATATATAGATGCCTGGAGCAAAGTAGCTTTCTCGATCTATCAGTTACACTAAGATCCACTGGTAAAGCTGTTTGACATCCTTGGATAGATTGTTGAGGATGGGGCTCTCCGAGGACCGCTCAGCCTGATTTTTTGAGACCCAGTAGACTGTTTCTTAAGGAGCTTTTGCCCCATTTCACTTTGAAAAAAGCTTCTGCATTACCATAAGCCACACCAAGAAACTACTGATGCTCCTTCTGCAACTAATGACCCCTGGGAGCATCATGCCTTTGTGCCTATCACTACAGATACTAACATGGATTTTCCAAAAATACACTAGACCAGGAATCCACCAAGCAGATGTTACTTTCTTCACTTACTTTACTGATTTGCAATACTTATTATATCCAATTCCTATGCCAGCTGTCAGTTCCCTCTAATGAGAGCAGAAGAGGGCTCCCTCTTTGAATAGCAATAGCACTTAGACTTATATACTGCTTCACAGTGCTTTAAAGCCATCTCTAAGTGGTTTAAAGAATCAGCATAATGCCCCCAAAAATCTAGGTTCTCATTTTACCCACCTTGGGAGAATGGAAGGCTGAGCCTGGTAAGATTTGATCTGCCAAATTGCAGTCAGTTGGCAGTCAGGAGAAGTATCCTGCAGTACTGCATTCTAACCATTTTGGAGTAGTGTTTTCAGTAACTAGGAGTTTCTTTGATTAATGTTACTAGTTCTTCAACATAACAAGCAAGTTCTCCATGAGGAATGGGGAGTCTGATAAGAACTAGTTCAAACCTGCTAAAGATTTAGATTTGAACTCTAGTAGCACAGATTTGAACTCTAGTAGCTTGCAAACTCAGTATGCCTCATTATAATGTAAAAGCCATACCTGCTGCATATGAGGATGAGCATCAATAAGATCACACTAAGAGTATTATGGGGTGTTACAGAATGTTACATGATACACATAATGTTACTGATGCATTCTTTATCACAGATGAGTCAGATGATACAAAACAGTAAAAGAGCTCATTCTAAACCCAGTATGTCTGAACTGTATATAAAACAATTCTCTATCTTTCTATGTTGCTTCCAACATCTTCCAACCTCCAATTCAAATTCTATTTGGGCAAGGCATGCTGGGCTAAAGTATCTTACTGACATTTATGGCTAACAACCCCAAGAACCAGGAAAGACATTGAGTTACTTTTGATCAGTTTCCTTTATTGTTCCACACCTTTAGACAGAATCTTGCCAAACCAAAACAACTATTAGATGTACTCTGACAATTGTTGGGAAGGAGCCCAGCAATTAGATTAAAACACCCTCTTTCTCCAGACCAAACTCTCCATGAATTACTGCCTCTTTGCTCTCTGGTCAAAGGAGGAGGAAGAGGAGGAGGATGAAGAAGAAGAAGAAGAA
>BLBF01000036.1:20164276-20183188 GCA_015471245.1 Laticauda colubrina | reverse complement strand
GGAGGAGGAGAAGAAGAAGAGGAGGAGGAGGAGGTGGAGGCGGAGGAGGAGGAAGAGGAAGAAGAAGAAGAAGAAGAAGAAGAAGAAGAAGAAGAAGAAGAAGAAGAAGTAGTAGTAGTTTGCCTCATATTCTTTTACCTATTCACAATCAATATTACAGTTATCATCACCATCACTATATTAGCATGATCACCAGGGGTGGGATCTGACCGGTGTAACTACCAATTCGATGATTTTACATTTTGCGATATACTGTGCCCGCGTGTATATCATCGTCATCTTACTGCTTGGACAGCTGATCAGCGCTGTATACAAGTGGCAGCGGTTGAAAAAGCCCTTTTTTCCTGCTTTTTCAACCGCAGCTATGTTGCGCAAAGCAGCTACAGTTGAAAACGCAGGAAATAAAGGTCAGGTAAGAACCCGGGCGGGCGGGTGGGCCAAAACAGCAGCAGACATAGAGCTGGTCCTATGTATGCTCTCTGTTTGCACCGGTTCTACAGAAGGGGACAGGACCGGTAGAATCCCACCCCTGATGATCACACTTGGTTCACTGCTCTTTGCACACTAACTAGAAGATTTGGCATGAGTCTATTATTACACAGAAGAAACCTAAGACCAAGTCAAAATGGCATTTCAAACCAATGATTTTGCATGTGGACATCATTTCAGAGGGAAAAAAAATAGATAAAAAGAAGATGGCACCTTTTCACATTGCACATAGCAAACCAATGGGAAGGGCAGTCGGCTCTTCTCTGATATCTCTCTTTAAGTATTTGCTGGTCATCAGAGCTTTGCAGATCACATAGAGTAGCTCTATCACCAAAACCAATTTGTTTTTAAGAGACCTAGATCAGGAGGCAGACAACTCTATCCTTCAACATGGTCCACCTTATCCCAATACCTGTAACTGGAAACAACTGCCCCACTATACCAAATAGTAGAACTGCTCCTTCTCTCTTGTGGAAAAACTCAGACTTACTTCGTTGGACGATAATCTGGTATGGTGCGGTCCAAGGATATTTTCTCGCTGAGATAGGAATTGTAGCCATATTTTTCATGTGGTCCCTTGGCTTTTTCTTCCTCCTCTGGAGAAAGAGTGGCAGGCAAGCCACCTTTGCCACGACCACCATAGCCTTCAATAAGCCCCAAGGATTTTGACAGACCTAGTAACAAAAAAAGAAGAAGAGATACACAAGAGTCAGTCTTGAAAGGAGACATTAGAAGCTATGACAGCCATCTTCCCTTGAAACCAGTCAACAGGTGTAGAAAATCATCATCAACGTGTTATGGCTGTACTGCTAATGTATCCAAAAAGGAAGGAAAGGGATACTTGTTTATCCATCTTTTAAAGGAACAAATAGAATATCAAAAGTAGAATAATATTGGAAGGAACCATGAAGGTCTTCTAATCCAGGGGTTACCAACCTTTGGGACCTCAGGGACCACCAAACTCATAATTTTAAATCCCGGGGACCACTAATTTGAATTTTGACTGATGGTGGTTTGCTGACATTGGTGGGGGACAGAGAGAGAGAGAAATCTGATCTAACATCTCTTTCTCTCTCCCTCTCCTTTTCCCTCTCCTTCTCCCTCACACACACACAGACACACACAAGCACACAGAGGCAGGGGTGGGGTTCAAATTTCTTAACAACCAGTTCTGTGGGCATGGCCTAATTTGTGGGTGTGGCTTGGTAGTCATGTCACTGCCGGGAATGGCTTGTATGTAAATATTATAAATATTTATGTAAATATTATTATTTTTATTAAAAAAGAGCAACTTTTACCCAAAATCAGGCAAAGCAGGCAGTCAGATTAAGTTTCTTACAGAATCACAGATTCATTCAGAGGTTTATCTTTCTGTCATTGACTACCTGCACTGAATAATAGAAGTTTCAGTCCTAAGGAAGGTTCGGCTCTGCTTAAAAGCAGAGCCGAAGATCTAAAGATTAGATAGATTAGCTAGAAAGCAAGAAATGCAATGATTTCCTGCTTTCTAGTTAATCTAAATCTTCCCACACAGCAGAACAGCTGATGGTTGGGAAAAAAAAGGAAAAATAGCAACTTATCAGGCAAGTTTGTCAGGTAAGGAGTGAATGGGCGGGGAGGGCTCCCATGGGCCATGTGGGCAGCACAGCTTTGTGTTCCCATGCAGCCTGGATTAATTGCTTTGGGGGGTGCTCTGGGGGTGACATTTCTCTGGGGACCACCAAAACTGCACCCACCAGTTGGCAACCACTGTTCTAATCCACCCTACCCTGCTCAAACATGAGATCCTATACCCATGATGGTGAACCTTTGACACGGCTGGCACAGGTGGCACACAGAGTCCTCTCTGTGGGCACACAAACCGTCACCCCAGCTCAGCTCCAAAATTCATGCGTGCACTCCTCCTGCCAGGTAGCTGATTTTTGGGTCTCTGCTGCACATGTGCGGGGGACAGGTTGCATGTGGGAGATGCATGTGCCTTTGTACGGGCAGAGGGAGTGCGGGGGGGGTCACTTGTTCATGCGTGGGGGGCAGAGGGAGTGCAGGGGAGTGTGGTGTAATCCCCCCATGGCCCGTTTTTTGCTCCCAGGAGGCTGTAGGGAGGCCTACAAGGCCCAAAACAGGACATGGGGAGATTGTGTGCACATGAATGGGGGGGCAGGCAAACACAGGAGGTCGCATACGCATTCACGGGGGGCAGGGTGAGTGGAGTTGCACGCACATTGTACTATGGGTGCGGGCATTATGCGTGCGCACTTTCAGCATGCAACAACAAAAAGGTTAGCCATCACTGTTCTATACCTTTCCAGATAAATGGCTGTCAATCTCTTCCTGAAAACCTCCAGTGATGGAGCACCCACAACTTCTGGAGATAAGCCACTGATTAATTAATTGTTCTCACTGTCGGGAAATTTCTTCTTAGTTCTAGGCTGGATCTCTCTTCAATGAACTTCCACCTGTTACTTCATGTCTTGCCTTCAGATGCTGACCATGTATGGTCTTTATTTCTGAGCTCTAGTCCCCCTGACTGTATCAATTTCACATAGTGTTTCCTATTCCCACTGAAAAGATTCTCTACAAACAACCACAGGAAGAGGAAAGCCTCCCTTAGCTTTGCTTCTAAGATAAGTTTACTTGGAAATTGTAAGAACTGAACAAGGGACTTTTATCCATGCATTATTAAACTATATTCCCACATAGTGATATTCAGGGGACGTTGAAAGTCTAAGGCTAACATGACATCTCAAGATGGTAGAATGGAAAGGATTTGTTATATGAATCATTAATAAGCCTAATTCCTTTGTTCGATCTTGTGTCTGAGTCACAGGTAAGCCGAATTTTATTTAGCCTCCGAATCATAGCCAGTTACATTTCCCATTACCTCCTACCATTTGAATCATAGTAAGACAAATTCCATCTAGGCCGACTTCCAAATAAGTCAAATTCCCACCTAAACTTTCCATCATTTGCAGACCAAATTCCCCATTCCTGTCTAGCTTCTCAATCATGAACCTGCCAGCTCCTGCTCCCTTGCCAACAGTGGGCCAATTGACTTTTTATTCTTAAAAAATGTAGGTAGCTGCCAAGTAAATATCCATTTTCTCAATCTGAACGGTGAATAAGCTAAATTGAATGCCGATTTAAAGGCCAATTTTGGCCTCCATTAAAGCACACATGCACATTCAGGCGCAGTGCTATTCTCAGGCCTTCTGGAAATAAAATGAATTTGCCTTTCACTTCTTAAAAGCCAAGCCGCAAGAGTGAATATTCCCCATCCAGAAGAGAGAGAGAGAGAGAGAAAAAAAATTCTTAACCCAAGCATGTCAGGAAAAGAGAGACAAAGTAATATTTTATGGCATGCTTCACTGTGCATTATAGAGAGCTTGTAGCACCTGACGTTTTTACATTTATTTTTAGGAGAGATTCACACCTCTCTCATTGTCAGGCACTACTGAGCTCTTTGATGGATGATTTTTATTCCTAGCCGTGATATTTATTTTCCCACCTTTATGGTTCAAGAGATTCAGGCCCCACTAGGCAGGTCTTTTGTATGATGATGCTTTATTTGAGTAGATGGTGACCAAGAAACAAAAGAGCTTGACAAACAAAACAGCTTAATTTGATGAGCCCTCGGTTCCATGTTCCCAAAATCCAGTTTCCAAAGCTTCTCTTCTCCATCTAGATATGGACTGGAAAACATTCTACCATCATCCAGGGACACAGGTGAGATGTCCTAAGAATGCTCACAAAGAAAAAAAAAAGGGGGGAGCTTCTAAAATAAAAGAGAAGTTGGAGAGATGGAGTTGTAACAAGTGGAGAGAAATATTCTTTAATAATTTAGTTTGTGCATATCACAGGTTCTGCTAAAAGAGGTCAAGAGTTTAGTGTCCTTGAGGAACCAAACAGAGACAAGATTCTAATAAAGGACAATATCTATACCCAGGGGTGGCATTCAAATTTTTTAACAACTGGTTCTGTGGGCATGGCTTAAGTGGTGGGCATGGCTTAAGTGGTGGGCATGGCTTGGTGGTCATTTGACTGGCTGGGCGTGGCTAACTCAATATCACTCACATCGAGGCATCCATCTCCCCACCTGGCCTCTCATGACTGTGGGGATGCTGCAACAGTTATAAGTGTGAAAAAATGGTGATAAGTCACTTTTTTCAGTGCCATTGTAACTTTGAATGGTCACTCCACACAACCAAAGTACCAGCAAAGGAGAGAGAAAAACTCCAGAGAAGTTCCTGAGACAGGAAGTCTAGTTCTGCCAAGAATGTAATAAGGGTTAATGGAGAGGCAGTTTCTGTAAGCAACACCAGAATGTTTCCTTCCTGCCTTCTTTACAGGATTAGGCCAGGAATTTCTTCTAACAACCGGTTCCCCGAACTGCTTAGAATGTTAACAACTGGTTCTAGTGAATAGGTGTGAACAGCTGGAATCCCACCCCTATCTGTACATTCAGGGTTGGAAGGAGGGGGTCCTTAGTGCTCTCTGAGCTGGCTTGTTTTCTTGCAGACATTTCATTACTCTTAACTAGGTAACTTCATCAGTGCTAGTAAAGCCCCTGTCACACTGCACCAACGGATGCAAAGAGGATGTAAAACAGACAAAAAAGCTAGCCATCCGTTGGTTAACGCGATGTACTCACTGCCTCCGTTTTGCTTCCTCTCTATCCGTCCAGCATCCGTTTATTGACGTTTCATCCGCTCAGAAAGTTTTGAGCTGCTCAAAACTTTTGTGCGGAAAATGTATCCAATTCATCCGTTCTGCATCCACTACGCATCCGCTACGCGTCCGCTACACATCCGTTCTGCATCCGTTCTGCATCTGCTATATCCGCTAGGCATCCGCTGTGCATCCGTGCAACTCCATCTGCGCAGACGCAGGGAGGAAGCGGAACGGATGCAGAACGGATGCAGAACAGATGCAGAACGGATGCCTAGCAGAAACAAAGCATGTAAAACGGAAAAAAACGTCCACAGAGGGGACCTATCTCGGATATTAAGGATGTCTAGAGGATGCCTAGAGGATGCCTAGAGGATGCCTAGAGGATGCAAAGGGACACCTATACTGCCTATAAAAAGGGGGAGCAACACATCTGGATCTCACTTTCAGACCAGCAGCCCTGCTGCAGACCTCTACAGCCTTCATCTGCCTCTTCCTCTTCCACAGCATCCAGTCATGTCCACCGTGGGTCGCAACACAGTTCTTTTGGCAGCCACCATCCTTCTGCAACAGTGTGAAGCCATCTACAGGCTCTGTGAACTCTACTATGGGAAGAAAAAGGGGAGGCCAAGAAGCATCTGGGTACGAAGATGGTTTGCCAGAAGAGCAGAGGACGGACTGTACAATAAGCTGATGGTGGAGCTCAGGAACGAAGACACTCGGGCGTTCCAAAACTTCATGAGGATGCCTCCAGCCATGTTTGATGAAGTTGTGCAGCGGCTGAGACCCAGGTTGACCAAGGCAAACACCAACTTCCGGCCCAGCCTGGACCCTGGGCTCAAGGTGGCACTGACTCTGCGCCACCTGGCCTCAGGGACCACCTACAGCAGCAAGCAGTACGGCTGGAGGGTGCCACACAACACCATCAGCATTGTGGTCAGAGAAGTGGTGCAGGCCATCATCGAAGAATACAAGGAGGAGCTCCTCCAGTACCCCTCCACTGAAGAAGGATGGAAGAAAGTTGCAGAGCAGTGGTATCAGAGGTGGAATTTCCCCCACACCGTTGGAGCCATTGATGGCAAGCACGTGGCCTGCAAAGCGCCAGCCAACTCAGGGTCCACTTATTTCAAATACAAGGGCTTCTTCAGCATCATCCTCTTCGCCATGGTCGATGCTGACTACAAGTTCATGTACATCGATGCTTCAGGCAACGGGTCAGCTTCAGATGCCCAGATAAACAACACAAGTCACAACACCTCAAGGAGGAGCTGGAATGCAACCTCATTGTGGGCTTCCCAGATCCAGAACCCCTGCCCAACGAGACGCAAGATGTGCCCTACTTCATCATGGAGGATGACGCCTTCTCCCTCACAACCTCCCTCATGAAGCCCTACACCTCCAAAAACCTCACCCGTGAAGAGAGAATCTTCAACTACAAGCTGTCCAGGGCAAAGCGGGTGGTGGAGAATGCCTTTGGCATCCTGGCCAACAGGTTCCAGGTACTTCTCACCACCATGCAGCATCACCCAGAGACCGTGAGGAACATCGTGGAACCTTGCTGCATCCTGCACAATCTCATGCGCACCCACTACCCAGTCTTGCAGAACAGGCTCGTGGACCTCCAACAAGGCAATGGGGACATGGAGCCTGGGGAATGGAGGCAAGGGCAAAACCTGATAGACACTAAGGATGTGCAAGGCCCCAACAGAGCCTCACGTGAAGGGAAGAAGCAGCGAAACCTCCTGAAACACTGGTGCAACTCCCCAGCTGGAGCAGTGGACTGGCAAGACAGGAATATAGATGATTAATGGATGCTTCCTTCAGCCTGTCTCATCACACTGATGAGATTGTGCCATGTATGTTGAGTGGCCCGACAATGAACAGGGCATTTAATAAAGAGTTGTGTTTATGTTGAAATGTGTGGATCAATGATTACATTGTTATTTATAATAAAGGGCCATAGGTGTGGCACCTGGGAGGGTGGACCATACAGTCCCACTATGCTTGCACTGGAGATTTATCTATCCCACAGCTATTACCCATCCCAAAGGTATCCCTGCCCATTCCACAGTTATCTCAACCCATCCCACTGCTATCTTAACCCATCCCACAAGCATGCAAAGGCTTAAACCATTTCTAAAAGTTTCCAGCAAGACTTTATTAAAAAAAAGAAATGAAGCAAGTGTGTGAATCAAAAATAGACTTTATTAACAACAAGCTATAAGACAAAAATGAGTCTCTGGCACTCCTTTTGGTCGCTCAGTCTCAGGGGTGAAGGGTGCAGGTGCTGTGGAGGTGGCTGATGCTGGAGTGCTCGTCATCAGCTCCTCCAGAAGCAGAAGCAGCAGAAGCCCCAGCCCCAGAAGAGCGAGCCCCAGCAGAACCAGAGTGAGGGCCAGGGGGCGGGATGGTAGCCCTGTCCCTCTTGCAAGGGCTGGCAGCAGATGGCTGAGGCTTGCTGTGCTTCCACATGGTTGTGGGGTTGCTGGCTGGCAGGGAGGCTGGCAGGAACCAAGGCTGGCAGGAAGGCTGGCAGGGAGGCAGGCACCAAGGCTGGCAGGAAGGCTGGCAGGGAATCAGGCACCAAGGCTGGCAGGAAGGCTGGCATGCAGGCAGGCATGCACCAAGGCTGGCAGGCAGGCAGGCACCAAGGCTGGCTGGCAGGCTGGCAGGAAGGCTGGCAGGAAGGCTGGCAGGGAGGCAGGCACCAAGGCTGGCAGGAAGGCTGGCAGGCTGGCAGGCACCAAGGCTGGCAGGCAGTCATGAACCAAGGCTGGCAGGCAGGCAGGCAGCAAGGCTGGCAGGCAGACTGGCTGGCAGCAAGGCTTGCAGGCAGGCAGACAGAAAGGCTGACAGGGAGGCTGGCAGCAAGGCTGGCAGGCAGGCAGACAGAAAGGCTGGCAGGGAGACTTGTAGCAAGGCTGGCAGCAAGGCTGGCAGCAAGGCTTGCAGGCAGACATTCAGGCAGGACAGGCAAGGCAGTCGATGTGTCTGGAAGCAGGTCTTTCCTCTGAATGGCAACCTGCTTCCGAGCTGCTTCTGTTATATCCGCGGGGCTGATGCAATGCATCCTCCCCATATGCGCAATTAACGCTCGGCATCCGCTAGGCTTCCGCTGTGCATCCGCTGTGCATCCGCTTCATCTGCTGTGCATCCGCTCTACATCCGCTGTATCCGTTCTGCATCTGCTTTGCTGAGGTCCCCCAGAAGCCTTGCAGATGTGCCAGCCGCTCCCATCCGCTTCCATCCGCTGGGCTTCCATTCCGCATCCGCTTTCCATCCGCCCTGCGTCCTCCCCGCGTCCGTGTTATCCGCTCCGGTTATGCAAATTTTTTCCCCTTCTGAGAGCGGATAACAACGGATGGAACATTTTTCTCGTCCGTTGTGTCCGTTTTGCATCCGTTGGGCAGTGTGACAGGGCTTTAAGGAATGAGGTTTGCTCTCAGTTTATTTTCCAGTGTCTTGCCTTTCTGTGTGGGTGGGTGAGGGTAGTAGAGATTCTTTGGTTGGGCTCTTTACTGATGGCTCTTTGGCAGTTTCTTGATTGCTTGATTGTTGGTCTGAAGTTAATCTTGGACTTTATCTGTGCTGATCTGGGTGCTGATTACTGGTGGAGAGATACTGGAGGCTTTTTCTCTTTGGGGCAGGTTGATTGTCTCCTTTGCATGGTCTATGGATGTTGTTAATGTCTATGGGTCTGTGGATGGCTGATTTGTCAGAGTGCCAGGCTTCTAGAAATTCTCTGACATTTTTGGATTTGTCCTAGTCTAGGATTGTCACATTTTTCCAATCGAAACTATGGTTAAATCTGTCTGTATGTTGTGAAATTAAAGAATTGTCATCATGTCTTCTGACAGTCAGTTGGTGTTCATGAATGCATTCTGCCAGTCTTCTGCCTGTTTGTCCTACTTAGAAAAGATTTAGGAGCTGAGCATGGTCGATTGTAGAAAGTAAAGTCTACCTAATTATACATCCACAATTCCTGAGGACAGCGGTCCCCAGCCCGGCACGGGAGAGAGGCGTGTGAGTGGCAGACACATGTACCTATACGGAGCTCTCTTTGCACGAGAAGCTCACACTGAAGCTCCGCTCACAGGAGTGGAGAGCATTTGAGCAGAGGCTACTTGTGCTTGCATGCAAAGCTCCATTTATGCAAATTGGAGCTTTATGTGTGAGTGCAAGCACCCTCTGCTCACCTGAGTGGAACTTCACATGTGAGCACAAGCAGCCTCCACTCACAGATGTGGAGCTTTGTGCATGTGTCCGCACTTGTTTGCCGCTCATGCAAATGGAGCTTCATGCATATGTGTTTGCCCATTTCTCCTGTGGACCAGCAGGAACAGCCCATGGCCTGGAAGTGGGACATTGTCTGGAGATTGAGGACTCCTGTCTTAGGAGACATTATCTCTCTTTTTTCTAACAGCAATAGTACTAACAATAGCACTTAGACTTATACACTGCTTTACAGTTCTTTAAAACTCTCTCTAAGCAGTTTACAGAGTCAAACTATTGCCCCCAACAATCTCATTTTACTCATTTTACTGACCTTGGAAGGCTGGAAAGCTGAGTCAACCTTGAGGATCAGGATCGAACTGCCAAACTGCCAGCAGTCAGCAGAAGTAGTCTGCAGTACTGCATTCTAGCCACTGCGCCACCATAATGCAAGAGCACTGGGACTTATGTACCATTTCACAGTGCTTTACAGCCTTCTCTAAGCAGTTTATAGAGTCAGCTTATTGCCCCCAACAATCTGGGTCCTCATTTTACTGGCCTTGGAAGGATGGAAGGCTGAGTCAACCTTGAGCTGGTCAGGATCAAACTGGCAGTAGGCAGAGTTAGCCTGCAATACTGCAATACTGCACTATGCCACCACAGCTCTCTGATTCTAGCCAGAAGGGTATTTATATTTGGGAAGAATATAACTGGGAAGGGAAAAGATGAATCCTGTTTGTATGTCCATTGAGATTTTGAAAATATCCCTACAATCAGCTGAATTCAGGAAAGTAACTGCAATTTAGCTGCAGGCACATTATTTAAGACAATGTATAGTTTATTTATATGAGAACCCTGGGAGATTTGATTTGGATTCCATCCTTTTTTTTTTTTTACCACAATAATCCATCAGATATTTGTAGAAGTCCTCAAAAAAAGACTGTTTCTGGTACTCTGGCCCTTTTATGTTTTTAGCAACTGATCTTCTCACTAACATAGCAGGAGACATATATTTCAAATGAAACAAACAAAATGTTAAAAACTTACAATATCTATGTAGTTCCTTACAAGCACATCTAAATTATATTGAAGTAAATGAAATATCTTTACAATCCCCAAGGCATGTCGCAACTTTTGAGCTAATGTTTGGAAATTGAAAGTTGAAAAATTTGACACGTCCTAAAATAAAACTGATAAGCTATTACCTCTGAATGTTAAGGCCCTGTCACACTGCCCAACAGATGCAAAACGGACACAACGGATGAGCAAAATGTTCCATCCATTGTTATTCGCTCTCAAAAGGGGCAAAAATTTGCATAACCGGAGCGGATAACACGGACGCGGGGAGGACGCAGAGCGGATGGAAAGCGGATGCGGAATGGAAGCCCAGTGGATGGAAACGGATGGGAGTGGATGGCACATCCGCTAGGCTTCCGGGGGGCCTCAGCAAAGCAGACGCGGAACAGATGAAGCAGATGCAGAGCGGATGCACAGCGGAAGCCTAACGGATGCCTGGCGTTAATTGCGCATGCGGGGAGGATGCATTGCGTAAGCCACGTGGATATAAAGGGAAGCAGCTTGCACGTGGCCAGCATTCGGAGGAAAGACCTGCTGCAGGATACATCGAGTCCTTGCCTGCCCTTCCTGCATGCCTGCCTGCAAGCCTTGCTGCCAGCCTTCCTGCCAGCCTGCCTCCAAGCCTCCTGGCCAGCCTCCCTGCCAGCCTTGCTCTCTGTCTGCCTGCCAGCCTTGCTGCCAGCCTGCCTTCCAGCCTCCCTGCCAACCAGTCTGCCTGCCAGCCTTGGTGCCTGCCTGCCTTCCTGCCAGCCTTCCTGCCAGCCTTCCTGCCAGCCTTCCTGCCAGCCTTGCTGCCTGCCAGCCTTCCTGCCAGCCTTGGTGCCAGCCAGCAACCCCACAATCATGGGGAAGAAGCAAAAGTCTCAGCAATCTGCCGCCATCCCTGCCAAGAGGGACAGGGACACCCTCCCACCCCGTCCCTGACTCTGCTTCTGCTTGTGCTTCTGCTGCTCGGGCTCACTCTTCTGGTGCTGGAGCTTCTGCTGAAGCTGCTCCTGGCGGTGGTGCTTCTGCTGCTGCGTACTCTGCTGAAGCTGCTCCTGGCAGTGGTGCTTCTGCTGCTATGTACTCTGCTAAAGCTGCTCCTGGTCCTGCTGGTCCTGCTGGTCCTGCTGGTCCTGCTCGTGCTCCTGGACTTGCTCGTACTGCTCGTGCTGCTCATGCTCCTGGTCTTGCTCGTCCTGCTCGTCCTGCTCATGCTCCTGGTCCTGCTTGTGCTCCTGGTCCTGCTGCTGCTGGTGCTGCTGGGGCTCCTGGTGCTTACTCTGCTGCTGCTGATCCTGGTCCTGCTGATCCTGCTGCTGCTGCTGCTGCTGATGATGATGATGATGATGATGATTATGATCCTGCTGGTGATGATGATGATGATGATGATCCTGCTGGTGCTGCTGCTGCTGGTGGTGTGGAGGAGCAGCCCCTAGTACCTGGGAGCCCCTCTGATGAGGGCCCATCTGTGCCTGCCAAAGGGAGGAAGAGGCATATGCGGGTATGGGAGAGGAGGCAATACTTCATCGAGGAGGAAAACAAGGATGAGGTGCTGGAGTGGCTGAGAGAAAATGACTATCTGTGGCGGAAGGGACACTGGCTGTACAGGGACACCAAGCGGAAGCAGGCTGCTTGGAGAGAGAGGGCGGAGAGTATGGGTTACACTTCGGAGATGCTCCTCGGCTGGTGGAAGCACATGCACACCTGGTACAGGAAGCTGCACCTGAAGAAATCTGGCCAGGCCACAGTTAAGCTGACGGACAGAGAGACCTACGTCATGGCCAGGTGCAGCTTCCTGGAGGGTGAGATCCGCCACCGAGGAGCACCAGCAGCCCCTCTCACAACCCTCTTTCTCTGGCAGCCTGCTGAGACCCAGTCCTCTTCCGGCCGAGAGTCAGTCCCTGTCTCCAGTCAGGTTTCTGTGGAGCGTGAACCCGCGGACAGGTGTTGTAACTGTGGTGGAGCGCGTGGAGGACTCCCTGGTGTGGTGGGAGAAAGGAGACATCAAGTCCACCACAGTCGTAGCCGCATCCATCACCACCCAGCTCTGCCTCCAAAGATAGGCAGAGAGCCAGACAGGAGGAGGGGCAGAGCCACACTGTCCTGCTGGAGATCAGGGACACCATCCGCACCAGCATAGATCTCCTCTCTCAGCTGGTCAACACCGACTCCTCATCCTCCAACCGCAAGCCCTTCTTCACCTATGTCAACCAGACCCTCAAGAACATGGAGGAACCTCAGTACCAGGTGGTGAAGGACCGGATCACCGAGCTGCTTCACAACCCTCCAGATCCAGAGGAACCTGCTCCCACCCAGTCCAGGTCTGCTCCTCCACCCCAGGTGATGTCCCTCCCATTCCAAGGCTTCCCAGAGCCCCTCACCTACCAGGGCTACGGCTACCAGTAGGTCCAGCAGCACAGGCAGCAGTCCTTCCCAGTCCAGGCACAGAGTCATCAGACGACACCATTCCCACCGGTTCCACTGATGCCACCGATGCCACCCACGCCAATGATGCCTCCGATGACAGCGATGCCACCCACGCCAGTCCTCACCCAGCTGCAGACCAGACAGCCCCACTACACTACTCCTTCCTCCACCCCACAGCCAAGCCCAGCCTCAGTACATATCTCATTGGTACTGGGGCTGACACCCCATGGCATGGAGGAAGGACCTCTCAGCATCGCGGGTCTGAGCCAGCTGTCTGAGAGCTTCCTCAACACACCGTCCCCTGGTGTCCTCTTGGGGCCAGGCACCCCAATGACGATACAGACCAGCACTCCAGCACCACCCACCTCCACAGCACCTGGACACTTCACCCCTGAGACTGGGCACACCTCCGAGTGACCAATAAGAGTGCCAGAGACTGGGTAGCTGGCTACCTGTGGACTTTATTTGGACACTTGGTCATTTTTTTTTTAGCTTGTTGTTCAATAAAGTTTATCTTTGATTCACACACTTGCTTCATTTATTTTTTTTAATAAAGTCTTGGTGGAAACTTTTAGAATTGGTTTAAGCCTTTGCATGCTTGTGGGGTGGGTTAAGATAGCAGTGGGGTGGGCAGGGATACCTTTGGGATGGGTTAAGATAGCTGTGGGATAGATAAACCTCCAGTGCAAGCATAGTGGGACTGTATGGTCCATCCTCCCAGGTGCCACACCTATGGCCCTTCATTAGTAAGCATTGATCCACACATTTCAACATAAACACCACTCTTTATTAAATGCCCTGTTCATTGTAGGCCCACCCAACATACATGGCCCAATCTCATCAGTGTGATGAGACAGGCTGAAGGAAGCACCCATTAATCATCTATCATCCTGTCTTGCCACTCCACTGCTCCAGCTGGGGAGTTCCACCAGTGTCTCAGGAGGTTGCGCTGCTTCTTCCCTTCACGTGAGGCTCTGTTGGGGCCTTGCACATCCTCAGTGTCTATCAGGTTTCGCCCTTGCCTCCATTCCCCAGGCTCCATGTCCCCACTGCCTTGTTGGAGGTCCTTGAGCCTGTTCTGCAAGACCGGGTAGCGGGTGCGCATGAGATTGTGCAGGATGCAGTAAGCTTCCACGATCCTCCTCACGGTCTCTGGGCGATGCTGCATGGTGGTGAGAAGTACCTGGAACCTGTTGGCCAGTATGCCAAAGCCGTTCTCCACCACCTGCCTTGCCCTGGACAGCCTGTAGTTGAAGATCCTCTCTTCACGGGTGAGGCATCTGGAAGTGTAGGGCTTCATGAGGTAGGTTCTGAGGGAGAAGGCGTCATCCCCCACGATGACGTAGGGCACATCTTGCGTGTCGTTGAGCATGGGGTCTGGATCTGGAAAGCCCATGATGAGGTTGCGTTCGAGCCCCTCCTTGAGGTCACTGGTATTGTATACCTGGGCATCTGAACATGAGCCACTGCCTGAAGAATTGATGTACATGAACTTGTAGTCAGCATCGACCATGGCAAAGAGGACGATGCTGAAGAAGCCCTTGTAGTTGAAATAAGTGGAGCCCGACTTGGGTGGTGTTTTGCGGGCCACGTGCTTGCCATCTATGGCTCCAATGGTGTGGGGGAAGTTCCACCTCTGATACCACTGCTCTGCAACTTTTTTCCATCCTTCATCAGTGGAGGGGCACTGGAGAAGCTCCTCCAGGTATTCTTCGATGATGGCCTGCACCACTTCTCTGACCACAATGCTGATGATGTTGTGTGGCACCCTCCAGCTGTACTGCATGCTCCTGTAGGTGGTCCCTGAGGCCAGGTGGTGCAGAGTCAGTGCCACCTTGAGCCCAGGTTCCAGGCTGGGCCGGAAGTTGGTGTTTGCCTCGGTCAACCTGGGTGTCAGGCGCTGCACAACTTCGTCAAACATGACTGGAGGTATCCTCATGAAGTTCTGGAATGCCCGAGTTTCTTCGTTCCTGAGCTCCACCATCAGCTTGTTGTACAGTCCGTACTCTGCTCTTCTCCCTATCCATCTTCGAACCCAGACACTTCTTGGCCGCCTCTTTTTCTTCCCGTAGTAGAGTTCCCAGAGCCTGTAGATGGCTTCGCACTGTTGCAGAATGATGGTGGCTACCAAAAGGACTGTGTTACAATCCATGGTGGACATGACTGGATGCTGTGGAAGAGCAAGAGTCAGATGAAGGCTGCAGAGGTCTGCACAGCTAGGCTGCTGGTCTGAAAGTGAGATGCAGGTGAGTTGCTCCCCCTTTTTATAGGCAGTATAGGTGTCCCTTTGCATCCTCTAGGCATCCTCTAGGCATCCTTAATATCTGAGATAGGTCCCCTCTGTGAACGTTTTTTCCGTTTTAAACGCTTTGTTTTCGTGCTGCATCTGTTCTGCATGCGTTCTGCATCCGTTCCACGTCCGTTCCGCTTCCTCCCTGCGTCCGAGAGGATGTGAGTTGCGCAGATGCGCAGTGGATGCCTAGCGGATATAGCGGATGCCTAACGGATGCAGAACGGATGCATAGCGGATGCGTAGCGGAAGCAGAACGGACGAATTGGATACATTTTCCACGCAAAAGTTTTGAGCAGCTCAAAACTTTCTGAGTGGATGAAACGTCAATAAACGGATGCTGGACGGATAGAGAGGGAGTAAAATGGAGGCAGTGAGTACATTGCATTTTCCAACGGATGGCTAGCTTTTTTGTCCGTTTTACATCCTCTTTGCATCCATTGGTGCAGTGTGACAGCGGCTTTAATACTGTTGGCCATCACTGTATGTCAGGCAGTAAATTCTATAGTTCAAAATCATTAAGACATCCTCCTCCTCTTCATGTCTTTTATTTTTCACCTGACATCTTCTTTAGATGACCCCAGTTCTTCTATTATAAAAAGCAATGTTACCATAATGGACTTTAGCACAAGTAGCACCTTGCTGCTTGAGTTCCCTAGCAACTGATGTTCAAAGGTATTTTACTTTGATTATTAGAGGAAATATTACTGCCATCTTAGCTAGCAATCATTTATACTCCACCTACTCCTTCTTTAGTGCAATATTCTGCATAAACTTTGTACAAATTATGGGCACATAAAGTGGGAAAGTGCACAAACAATAGTATATTCATACAAAAATAATAAGAATAATGGAACTGGACTTCTGGGTTGAGCCCTCCTCACTGATGGACCGTAGATAGTGACTCTCCACAGCTATGGTCTGTGTTCTTTCATTGGAGAGCCCTGATCATCGCGATTAGGAGTTGAAGCTGCCTTGGAGGGGCAGTGAAGTAAGGGGAAGACACAAGCCAGGTTGAGCCACATCTTCCCTCCTGGGTTTGGTCTCCCCCCCCCCCAAAGACGACTGCAGCGGTGGTCTAAAATGGCCACCCCGAAGAGGAGGACTCAGCTGGACTAAGATTTGTGCAGGAGGGAAGAAAGAAATAACATCTGAACTGGGACACAACTAAACAAAAGTACCCCAGGATTAAGGTAACATTGAATTTTTAAGAAAAAAAAGTGAGTGGCGAAATTACAAAGGGATAGGAAAAAAAAAAAGAAAATATTTTTGACAGTTTAGTGGGGCTTCAAACTGGGAAAGGAAGAAGCCGGAACTAAAGATTTAACTAAATTGGACTAAAATATTTTGGCAATAAACAGGCATAAAACAAAGTGGACTTAAGACTGTCAAAAATAATAATAATAAAATTTACAAATTGGAGACTGGATTGTGTTGGAATATTGAGGTTCGAAAAACCCGAAATAAAAAAAGGGAAAAAGGTGAAGACTTTGTATTATGGGGAGTACCACTTTCTGACAAAAACTTGAGCTCAAACAAAAGGGAAAGCATCCTGTTTTTGAATGAACTTGTGTTGATATAATGTTAAAGAAATATTGAAACAAAGTAAGAATCTTAGAAAGTGAAAGCTGAACCAGAATAAAGGAAAAGCAAGGAAAGACTGACTGTGGGATTGATGTTTTTGATATAGACCCTGCACTGTAATAATTGAGAACTTTAGAAAATTGAAAGAAGAAAGAAGGAAAGTTTTTTGTGGACTTCAATGAACATAAATTATAAGAGTGTGTAACGATGATATCTCTTCAGGAATTAAAAGTGGAACTTGAAAATATGAGAGAATTACTACAGGAAAGAGGCGAATCACTTTGCTCTGAGTTAGAGAAAATGGAAATGGTGATTGAAGAACAAGAAGAAAGAGCTTCAGAGGAGGAGGAGTCGATTCAAGGAGAAGACATTTTAAATAGACAATTAACACAAAGAACACTACAAAGAAGTAGGGAAAGAAGGAAGTCTAAAAAGTTGAGATTTGAGAAGGCAATCAAAAAGGGGAATACCTGTGAAGTCGGGAAAGGCAGAAAGATCCAGCAGAAAAGGGGAAAGGAAGATATCAAGAAAGAGAGGGATATAAACTGAAATGAGAAAAGATATGGGGAAAAGAGGGGGAGAAGAAGCAGTAAGAAACAGGTGTATGAAATAAAGAAATATGGAAATAGTAAAATGTTGAAAAGAAATCATTTTTTCAGAAATAATGGCTGATGAATTAAAAAGGGGATTCTGCAGGGTGACAAGGGGTAACAAGAATATATCTGCAACTAAAAATATTTAGAAAATAAGGTAATATAGATTATTAAAGGAAGGATAGATACTGATAACTTATTAAAAATTAAGGGGGGGAAATATGTTGCGGAATCCAAATGAAAAATGTAACAATTATTATTGTAACTTCTTAAAAATAATGGTTTGTTGGGAATCAAGATAAAGGAATAAAGATATATTTTAACCACTAAGGTGTCACACTCAAAGCAGTAAAAGGGGGGAAACCTATACTTGTTTTTTTTTCTTTAGTGTCAAAACTTGTATTAACCTAGAATTTATAAAAAAAATGTGTGATGGAAAGGGAATATGACAGACTAAAGAACCACTTAAATTAATAAGTTAACATAAACTATTAAAAGGAAGGGGAGACATTGCCGACTGTTGTTGTTGTTGTTGTTGTTGTTGTTGTTGTTGTTATTATTATTATTATTATTATTATTATTATTATTATTAATATTATTATTGTTATTATTCTGTTTCTCCAACATTACAGCTTCCCCCAATAGGAAGTCCCAGCATGTTTTATAGGCATGAAATGAAATTAAGCCCCTCCCCCCAAATTAAAGCCTATATTAAAACATGCAAAATGGGGGGGAATGGTGGGGGGGGCTTGCCGTTAGGAAGTACTTTTGTTGCATACCCGGATATGGTGCTGCCAGCGTTGACCCCGATACAAAGTGCCCCACCAATGCCAAGGTTAACATCCAAGCTGTCGCCGCCCGCCCGAAGATGCAAGGGGGGAGAATTAAGTCACCCCCGAAAAGACAGCCTAGCCATTTTTTCAGGGCTCCCCCCAAAAAATAAGACCCAGCCTTATTATATGAGAAACACATTATTATTATTATTATTATTATTATTATTATTATTATTATGCAAACATATATTGTTTATTTTTATTTTTAAAATAAATATTAAAGGATTATATTTGAAATAATTGGAATGAAACAAAAAGATGTTCTGATTGAGATTAATGAAAGAGGCTAGAATTAATTTGTTTTTTTCTCTCCTTACTGAAAATTTGGAATGGAAAAGGTAATAATAGAATTAAGTATGCATATATGAATGTATAACTGCTGTCATATTTGTATGTAAAAGTCATGACCTGGAAATATGTTGTCCACTAAAAAGAAATTTTTGTTTTTATGTGAAAAACTGAATAAATTTTGTTTAAAAAAAAGAATAATGTAACTGAAAATATTGTTTGCAAAAAATATGGAGGAAAAGAATGCTCAAAGTCTTTTTGAAAAATATATATTTTGGGGGAAAGATTTCTCATGATGTATCCAAATGTTCATGTACATACATGCTATTCCCATGAGAAATTAATGGAGAATGAATAGAAAGAGGGATGGAGGGAAGGTGAGGGGAGATGGGAGGCGGGGGGAAGGAAGGAAGGAAGGAAGGAAGGAAGGAAGGAAGGAAGGAAGGAAGGAAGGAAGGAAGGAAGGAAG
>BLBF01000036.1:20135929-20147211 GCA_015471245.1 Laticauda colubrina | reverse complement strand
TAGATATAGATATAGATATAGATATAGATATAGATATAGATATGAGATAGAGATACAATAGAGATGAGATAGATATAGATAGATGTAAATATTTATAAATAGAGACAGATAGACAGACAGACAAACAGACAGACATCTTCCTTGTCTGGTGTTTCTTTGCCTTGTGTGTGTGTGTGTGTGTGCGTGTGTGCAAACGCGCGCTCACACATGCACACACACACACATACATACAGACACACACACAAAGATCTGTATGTGAAAAACTCCAAAATTTGTGATAGGTATGAAGGCTTGATCATGGAACTAGGGATATTGTGGAAATATTGTGGAAACTGCAATTGAGTGGGCTGTAAAATATATTGCTAGCAACAAAGAAACAGAAGTTGATGAAACATCAATGAAACTGCTCAAAATCTTGCACAATGATGTCATTAAAGTGATGCATGTGGATTGCACTAGACAAAACATTAAAAGGCAGAGGAATATATACATTTGACAGCCAAAGCGGATCATGTCAAGGCTGTAGTTTTTCCAGCTGTAACAACGGGATGTAAAAGCTAAATCATCAAAAGGGAAAAAAAAGGGGGAAAAATTGAGGCTTTGAAAATTGCTGAGACATCCTTAAATTGCTAGAAGAACCAGTCATTCAGTGCTAGATAAAGTAAAATCAGACTGTTCACTGGAACCACTGATAAAACAAAAGCTGAGATATTTTGGACACTTAATCAAAATGCGAGAAAGAACAGAACAGAACAGAATAGAATACAATGAGCTGGAAGGGAGTTTGGAGGTCTTCTAATACAGCCCCCTGATCAAGCAGGAGACCCTATATATTTCAGATAAGTGAGTATCTAGACTCTTCTTAAAAACCTCCGATGATGGAATTCCCACAATTTCTGGAGGCCAGCTGTTCCACTGGTTAATTGTCTTCACTGTTAGGAAGTTTCTCATTAATTCCAGATTGCTTTTCTCTTTTGATTAGTTTCCATCCATTGTTTCCTGTCCTGCCCTCTGGTGCTTTGGAGAATAATTTGACCCCCTGTTCTTTGTGGCAGCCCCTCAAGTACTGGAATACTGCCATCATGTCACCTCTGATTCTTCTTTTTTTTAGACTAACCAAACCCAAATCCTGTAGTGATCAGAGAAAATCTTGGTGTTTGAAAAATGTCAAAGGCAATCAAAAAAAAGGGAGCCAATGGAAGACAAGATGGCAAGATCCTAAGTAATGATACAGACAAATTAGGTAAATTACAACGTCAGCAACAGAGTGGTCAATGCCTGGAATACTCTACCTGACTCTGTGGTTTCTTCCCCAAACTCTAAAAACTTTAACCTTAGACTGTCTCCTATTGACCTCACCCCTTTCCTAAGAGGTCTGTAGGGGGTGTGCATAAGTGCACTAACGTGCCTACAGTCCCTATTGTTTCTTTTTATTTTTCTTATATGTATCCATTTCATGTATTCATAACTATGTATATACTTATACCTGTCATCTTATAATCGCTTGACAAAATAAAATAAATAAAATAAATTTTATTTATTTCCTTCCTTCCTCCCTTCCTCCCTCCCTTCCTTATTTTTTACTTACTTGTATTCTAGAGCCATGGTGGTGCAGTGATTAGAATATAGTACTGCAGCCTACTTCTGCTGAATGCCAGCTGCTTGCAATTTGGCAGTTCGAATCTCACCAGGCTCAAAGTTGACTCAGCCTTCCATCCTTCTGAGGTGGGTAAAATGAGGAACCAGATTGTTGAGGGCAACATGCTGCCTCTGTAAACCGCTTAGAGAGGGCTATAAGCACTGTGAAGCGGTATATAAGTCTAAATGCTATTTCTATTGCTATCCTGCCTTTATTATTTTTACAAATAACTCAAGGGGGCAAACTTATCCAACACACCATCCTCCTCCTGTGTTCCCCACTAAAAGAACCTTGTGAGGTGAGTTGGGCTGTGAGACAGAAGAAGTGGCCCAAAGTCACCCATCTGACTTTCCTGGCTAAGGTGGGACTTGAGTTTTCAGTCTCCCACTTTCTAGCTTGGTCCCTTAACCACTAGACCAAACTGATTCTAAATATTATTTCCTGTTGTATTCATCCACAGGAGAGCTCCTGGGAGGAAAACATCAATATTTGCTCCGACCAGAGTTTGTCGCCCATGACTTTTTCATCCTGATTGGGTTTCATTTCCCTTTCAATGCAGGAACTTTTTGATGCTCTTTACAAAAGCCACTACATGCATGAAGGTGACTTTTGCAAAGGTTATTTGGAAATTATTGCAATTCAACCTAAGCCACCAAAAAGCGGAAAGAGAGTTCTAATCATTCAATGGATTTGAATTGATGATGCAATATCTCTCCTCTTAAACCACACTTCTGAAAGACAGCTGGATAACTAAAGGTTAAAGAAATAAATAAAACTATCACCAATCAATCACTCTGCTCATAACCCTGCTTTACCCACCCAATTCTTTTCTCTCCACTGGCTGTAACAAATTAATTCGTATGAAAGGAATCTCAATCTCCTTTAAGACAAAGAAAAGAACTGTCATTCACTGAATGAATGGGCTTTGAAGCAGTGAATCTACCACTATCAAAAAAAAAAAAAAAAAAGGACCTCTGCAAGGATATACATGTACAATGCCTTGATAAAAGAGTCATGGTAGTGCACTGGTTAGAATTCACTATTACAGGCTGACTCTGCCCACAGCCAGAAGTTCAATCCAGAAGTTGACTCAACCTTCCATCCTTCCAAAGTCAGTTAAATGCAGACCCAGATTGTTGGAGGCAATATGTTGACTCTATAAACTGCTATGAAGCAGTATATAAGTCTAAGTGCTTTTGCTATATTCTGCTTGCTGTTTACCAAAGTTATATTTCTTCCTTCAGGCACAAAGGATGACATTCTCCTCTCCCTTTGCCCCCTTGATTCTCATAATATCCCTGTAATTTAGGTTGGGCTGAAGAATCAAGACTGGACCTAGACCTCCTGGAGAGCTTCTTGATCCACAGAGGATCTAACTCCAGAGGGTGGACAATGCACATTTGGCTCCCACTCATTTTTGTAACCTCAATTTCCTTTCCAGCACCTCAAATTGCACCTGTTCACTTTTTGCATTCATTTCTGCCAAGCTGTTTTTCCCAGATTTTGATAATCATGCTCACTCCTTCTGAAAAGTTATATGTCTTTCTCTAGTGTTATTGAGTCACTGGTAACATTATGTGATGGGCTGTAAGAATGTAGATAAAAGGAGATTGACAGAAGGAAGAGTCACAGCCTAGGTCAGGAGTCTCCAAACTTGGCAAGTTTAAAGGCTTGTGGACTCCCAGAAAAGGCTCCCAGAATTGCCCAGCCAGCATGACTAGCTGAGGAACTCTGGGAGCTGAAGTCCACAAATCATAAAGTTGACAAGTTTGGAGACCTTTGGCCTAGGTAATAGTCAGAGAAGAACTATCTCAGCTCACAAATAGAATGGGAATGGAGAAAGAAGCTCAGCAGGGACTCTACCTAGTTCTATGGGATGTAAAGGTAGGGGAGAGGGGAAAAACTTTCAGACCTGCAAGATTTTGTTTCTATAACCCTTTGATAAAGGTAACATTAGTATTTATGGTTTATGGTTTGGGTTTCATGATGTGGACTACCCAGAAAGGCTGAGACACTCCTTATGATTCCTGGGGGTCTATGACAATTCGCCATGGCCAACTCACCACAGCCAACTTGCCATGGCGAACTAATTGCAGGATAGCTCACCATGGCCATCTCACCACAGGACAACTCACTGCAGGACAAGTGTTGCACTAATATCAAAGAAATCTGGAATAGAATCATTAAAGAAAGGATGCCAAAGGAGGGACAGAATGAAATGGGAATGGCAAAAATTAAAATAATTTTTATTTATTTAAAATTAGGTTCCACAGTGAGAGGTTTCCCATGGACCGGAGTGGGCATGGTTTCACATGCTGCCTGCATCCCATGGATGGGGCTTCGTTTGTTTGGTGGCCTGGTTACTGACATGCCTGACAGAACATACAAAGATTCAGGTCTATGGAGCCTGTGTCTTGAGCACACTCTTGTACTGCAGCAAGTCTTGGACCCTTTATGCAGGGCAGGAGAGAAAGTTTAACACTTTTCCTATGTGCTGTCTCTGACGTATTCTTGGCATCACCTGGCATGACAAAGTTCCAAACAGCACAGTCTTGAAATGTGCTGGAATTTCTAGCATGTATATATATTGAAACAGCGACGTCTATGCTGGCTTGAGCATGTCGTAAAGATGGCTGATGGGCAGATTCCGAAAGACCTTCTGTATGGAGAATAGTGCAGGGAAAGTGCCTTAGAGGGAGACCACAACTGCGATATAAGGATATATGCAAGGGGGATCTAAAGACCTTGGGAATGGACACCAACAGCTGGGAAACCTTGACCTCTGATCATTCAGCTTGGAGGCTAAAGATGCAGCATGGCCTTCTCCAATTCGAAGAGACACTCATTAAGCAGGAGGAGGCAAAGAGGCAGTGCAGGAACTAGTAATCCAGGGGCTGGACAGGAGACAGACTGTATCTGTCCTTAGTGTGGAAGGGATTGCTACTCTCAAATTGGCCTTTTTAGCCACACTAGATGCTGTTTTAGAACCTCTTTTCAGAGCACGATATTGTCTCTTGAGACTGAAGGATGCCAATTCATACTGACATGCCATGGACCAGTGCTGGATCACAGACTGTGGGTTGGGGATCCCTGTACTATAGCTTCCGAATCCCATCTGAGATGCTACAGTTACATCACCTGGCTTAAATGAAATGTTATGTATATAAAATAGAAAATACTTTTATCCTATTGTGATAAAGTAGCGTGCAAAAATGGGTAAAAATGAGAAGGCTCCTTCATGCACACATTTAATCAATCACTTTAAAAAAAAATCCTCACCCCAAAATAAGGTGTACATTCAATCATGTAAACTTTTAGGACAGACGGATCTGACCGCTAATTTCCAACCATTTTGGTGTGCTTCTGCAGCATTCTTATTTTGTTTAACCCACTAACATCTGTTCTTTGTGTATTTGTACTTTGATCCTAAACAGTTCTTTTAAGTTGCTTGTAAGCAATATTCCTCTGAAATTTCACTCTGAAGCTTCTGCTGATTTCTCTTGGCCACTGTCTCCTTTTAATTTCACAGCAGACGTTTCTCGAATTAAAAGTCATTGATGTTGCCAATGTCTATATCCATTCAACAGCAGGGAAATGAGATTGGGATGGGAACATTTTCTGATTCCAGCAAGAATTATTGGAGAGTTTCTAGCAAATTCAAGCCTACTGCAGTCCTTGGCATACATTCTACTGGCTCATTAACCATAGTTACAACCTATTGTTTTGGAACTGGCAGGTAACGCTAACAGGGTGAAAAAAAACACCCAGTATGTAAAGGAACATGGAATCTTTCTCACTTTTTAAAGTCCTTCCTAGTATCCCATGATGCCTTGCACTTGAGGATTATTGGTGAGGCTTTATTACATCAATAGCCCTGTGTTGAAAGGAAAATATCAACCTTCTTGTAATTAAGCCCTATCTCCTGAGAGCAAGTAACTCTGATCTCAGGGCTGCTAAGCTCAAAAGCTGCTCTTTTGAGAGAGAAGATGTGAAGGTTGGAGAAGGAGGTGGAGAGAGATGATAGAGTGCAGAGGACAATGGCCAAGTGAAGCCAGAAGAGGAAGCACCAGCTGGAAGTAACCTTACAAGGCCTGTATAAACAGACTCCCCCATCTTTCTCGGGTGTTTATCCAGGACCCAGTTCATCTTTCAGGCCAAGAATAAAGCAAGTCCTTCATACTGGAAAGTCATATGTAGAAGAAAAGAAAGAGCCAGACTTCCCAAGCAGGACATTGCTAAATGTGCCAAGGCTGGAACACCCATTGCATCTCTTGATGCAAAGGGAGAATAACAAGCCTCAGATTGCTCTGCTGCTAATCCCATTTTTTCTTCCAGTGTTTTGGGTCCTTGGTTTGGACCACTGAAGAGTCTTTGAGTTCAACTCCTAACCCTGAATTCTGAAGAGCCTGGAGAGGATAAACTACATCAGGTTTTCTATATATTTGGGGTCCAGTGTTTTGTTTTTGTTTTACTCTCAAGTCAGCTCCCCACCTGTCTGCAAGGGACTTTGCCATACTGGTCTCAGCTGCAGAAGAGGCCTGATTAGTGCAAGCAACTGACCCTTGAAAGGGATCCCAGAGGAGTGCTAAATTAAGACATGGTGTACTAGTTGGCCAAAGCCAAGCTTACTCTAAATTGGTTCAGCAACAGCATCTTGCCATGAGTGAGAACATGGACAGAGAAGATGCAGCAATTAATTCAAACCATGATGACGTCACCTCTGATGAACCAACCCAAGGCCCACTTTTAAAGGAGTCGGCACCTAACAACCAGGCTACAGGCAAAGTCGATCCCATCACAGCCATTCTGCAAGCCCTGATGTACCAGAAACAAGCCCTAGATGATGCAGAACAGCACTGGCAGGAGCAAGCATGCCAAGAACAGCTGGAAAGGGAAAGATGTGCCCAAGATGAAGGGGGCCACCATGAGCAAAGGCATCAGAAGGAGACATCAGTTAGTTTGGATATCTGCAGATGGGATGCTTCTTCCTTAACCCTTCCTACTGTTCCTCTTCCAAAGCTAGTGAAGATGGGGAAGAATGAGGATGTGAAATTTTATTTAACAAAATTTGAAGCTACTGCATGCCCCTGGCCAAAAGAAGAAGAGGTGTCACGGCTGGTTCCCTGTCTGACTGGGAAGGCCTTGAAAGCCTGTAAAAGTCCTTCACCCCAAGAGTCTGCTGATTATAAACTGGTTCAGGCTAAAATTCAACAGCAGGTTGAACTCCATTCTGTGGCCAACTGGCAACAGTTTCGAACATATCAATTCAAAGAAGAGAAGGACCTCAAAAAGCCTTGAATCAGCTCAGAGAATTTGCCAGGGGATGGCTGTCTCTTGAAATAAGGACCTCCCAAGAAGTGTTTGCATGTGTAGTTTTAGAGCAATTTGTTAACATCCTTCCAGAAGCAGTACAGCACTGGGTTCTAGAACACCAACCAAACAACTGTAACCAAGCTTTAGAACTGGCAGAGAACTATTTATTGGCTCACCAGACTTCTGTTTCCAGATACTCTGGAACTAGGAAAAGGGACAACAGCTTCCCAAAAGAGGAAGTCCCACTTGAGAAGATTGCTGGCTACTGGCTCAAAAGGAGTCAGAAAGTCCAACCAACCAAAATGATCAAATGCCATCCTGGTGGTCAGGAGGGGTCCTGGGCCAAAAACTGCACAACCTGGTCAACCAAGGGCCTTCCTAAAAGTAGTGCCAAGAAAGATATCAGTGGTCAGACTTTTAGGATCACTGAAGGTAACACTAAAAGCAGTAGACCAAGAGAAGGAAAGCCACAAGAGTGTTTTCATTGTCATACAGGAGGACATCAGACTGAGCAGTTTCCCTAGCCACATATGAGATGGTGGAGGAAATGCCTGGAGACACTGTAACTAAACTAAAACTGAAAACTGCAGTGGTCAATGGCCAACCACTGAAAGCACTCCTTGACACAGGATGTTCCCAGAGTTTGATTAAAAGTGTGCATGTATCCCCCCAGATGTATATTCCAAGTCAACAACTTCTCGTTTTGGGGGCTGATGGTGAATCCAGACCTCATGCTGTGGCTAAAGCCCATGTCACACTGGCCAACGGATGCAAAAAGGACACAGCAGACGAGCAAAATGTTCCATCCGTCGTTATCCGCTCTCAGAAAGGGCGAAAATTTGCATAAGCAGAGCGGATAACACGGATGCGGGGAGGACGCAGGGCAGATGCAAAGCGGATGCGGAATGGAAGCCCAGCGGATGGAAGTGGATGGGAGCGGATGAGAGTGGGTGGCACATCCGCAGGGCTTCCGGGGGGCCTCAGTGAAGCGGATGCAGAACGGAAAGAGCGGAAGCAGAGCGGACGCCAAACGGATGAAGCAGATGCACAGCAGAAGCCTAACGGATGCCTGGCGTTCACCGCGCATGCAGGGAGGAGGCATTGCGTCAGCCCCATGGATATAACGGAAGCAGCTCGGAAGCAGGTCGCCATTCAGAGGAAAGACCTGCTGTCGGACACATCGACTGCCTTGCCTGCCCTGCCTGCATGTCTGCCTGCCAGCCTTGCTGCCAGCCTTGCTGCCAGACTCCCTGCCAGTCTTGCTGCCAGCCTGCCAGCCTGCCTGCAAGCCTTGCTTCCAGCCAGTCTGCAAGCCTTGCTGCCAGCCGGTCTGCAAGCCTTGCTGCCAGCCGGTCTGCAAGCCTTGCTGCTAGCCGGTCTGCCTGCCAGCCTTGCTGCCTGCCTTCCTGCCAGCCTTGGTTCATGTCTGCCTGCCAGCCTTCCTGCCAGCCTTGGTGCCTGTCTGCCTGCCAGCCTTCCTGCCAGCCTTCCTCCCTGCCTTCCTGCCAGCCAGCAACCCCACAACCATGTGGAAGCACAGCAAGCCTCAGCCATCTGCTGCCAGCCCTGGCAAGAGGGACAGGGCTACCATCCCGCCCCCTGGCCCTCACTCTGGTTCTGCTGCGGCTTCTGCAGCACGGGCTCGCTCTTCTGGGGCTGGGGCTTCTGCTGCTTCTGCTTCTGGAGGAGCTGATGACAAGCACTCCAGCACCAGCCACCTCCACAGCACCTGGACCCTTCACCCCTGAGACTGAGTGACCCAGAGGAGTGCCAGAGACTCATTTTTGTTTTATAGCTTCTTGTTAATAAAGTATATTTTTGATTCATACACTTGCTTCATTTCTTTTTTTTAATAAAGTCTTGCTGGAAACTGTTAGAAATGGTTTAAGCCTTTGCATGCTTGTGGGATGGGTAAGGATAGCTTTGGAATGGGTTAGGATACCTGTGGGATGGGTAATAGCTGTGGGATGGGTTAGGATAGCAGTGGGATAGATAAACCTCCAGTGGAAGCATAGTGGGACTGTATGGTCCACCCTCCCAGGTGCCATACCTATGGCCCTTTATTATCAATAATAATGTAATAATTATCCACACATGTCAACATAAACACAACTCTTTATTAAACGCCCTGTTCATTGTAGGCCAACCAAACATACATGGCCCAATCTCATCCGTATGATGAGACAGGCTGAAGGAAGCATCCATTAAGCATCTACCATCCTGTCTTGCCACTCCCCTGCTCCAGCTGGGGAGTTGCACCATTGTCTCAGGAGGTTGCGCTGCTTCTTCGCTTCATTTGAGGCTCTGTTGGGGCCTTGCACATCCTCAATGTCGATCAGGTTTTGCCCTTGCCTCCATTCCCCAGGCTCCATGTCCCCATTGCCTTGTTGTAGGTCGACAAGCCTGTTCTGCAAGACTGGGTAGCGAGTGCGCATGAGATTGTGCAGGATGCAGCAAGCTTCCATGATCCTTCTCACAGTCTCTGGGCAATGCTGCATGGTGGTGAGAAGTACCTGGAACCTGTTGGCCAGGATGCCAAAGGCGTTCTCCACCACCCGCCTTGCCCTGGACAGCCTGTAGTTGAAGATCCTCTCTTCACGGGTGAGGAGTCTGGAGGTGTAGGGCTTCATGAGGTAGGTTGTGAGGGAGAAGTCGTCATCCCCCACGATGAAGTAGGACACATCTTGTGTGTCGTTGGGCAGGGGTTCTGGATCTGGGAAGCCCATGATGAGGTTGCGTTCGAGCCCCTCCTTGAGGTGACTGGCGTTGTATACCTGGGCATCCGAAGATGAGACGTTGCCTGAAGCATCGATGTACATGAACTTATAATCAGCATCGACCATGGCAAAGAGGATGATGCTGAAGAAGCCCTTGGAGTTGAAATAAGTGGACCCCAACTTGGCTGGAGATTTGCAGGCCACGTGCTTGCCATCTATGGCTCCCACGGTGTGTGGGAAGTTCCACTTCTGATACCACTGCTCTGCAACTTTCTTCCATCCTTCTTCAGTGGAGGGGTACTGGAAGAGCTCCTCCTTGTATTCTTCGATGATGGCCTGCACCACTTCTCTGACCACAGTGCTAATGGTGTTGGATGGCACCCTCCAGCCGTACTGCATGCTCCTGTAGGAGGTCCCTGAGGCCAGGTGGCGCAGAGTGAGTGCCACCTTGAGCCCAGGTTCCAGGCTGGGCCGGAAGCTGGTGTTTGCCTTGGTCAATCTGGGCGTCAGCCGCTGCACAACTTCGTCAAACATGGCTGGAGGCATCCTCATGAAGTTCTGGAACGCCCGAGTGTCTTCGTTCCTGAGCTCCACCATCAGCTTGTTGTACAGTCCGTCCTCCACTCTACTGGCGAACCATCTTTGGACCCAGACTCTTTTTGGGTGGCTCCTTTTCTTCTCGCAGTAGTGTTCACAGAGCCTGTAGATGGCTTCGCACTGTTGCAGAACGATGGTGGCTGCCGAAAGGACTTTGTTACAATCCATGGTGGACATGACTGGATGCTGTGGAAGAGGAAGAGACAGATGAACGCTGCAGAGGTCTGCACCACTGGGCTGCTGTTCTGAAAGTGCGATGCAGGTGAGTTGCTCCCCCTTTTTATAGGCAGTATAGGTTTTCCACTAGGCATCCTCTAGGCATCCTCTAGGCATCCTGTAGACATCCTTAATATCTGAGATAGGTCCCCTCTGCGAACGATTTTTCCGTTTTAAACGCTTTGTTTCCATGCTGCATCCGCTAGGCATCCGTTCTGCATCCATTCTGCATCCGTTCTGCTTCCTCCCTGCGTCCGTTTACCGCTGGAGCGGATGGAGTTGCACGGATGCGCAGCGGAAGCCTGGCGGATATAGTGGATGCATAGCGGATGCTATAACGGATGAACTGGATACATTTTTCACGCAAAAGTTTTAGGCAGCCCAAAACTTTCTGAGTGGATGAAACGTCCATAAACGGATGCTGGACGGATAGAGAGGAAGCAAAATGGAGGCAGTGAGTACAGAACGGATACATCGCATTAACCAACGGATGGCAAAGTTTTTTGTCCGTTTTACATCCTCTTTGCATCTGTTGGTTCAGTGTGACATTTGTCCCAGTAGAAGTTGGGGGGTGGTGAGCTTTTTCTCTCCATGTAGGAGTGAATCCCACCTTACCTTATGACATGATTCTAGGGCAAAACTTCCTGAACCTGAAGGAACTCTTGGAGACAAACCCTTCTCTCATCACTCAGGCTCAATCCCAAATGCATTGATTGTGGGAAAGGCTACCTGATCCCCAGGGAACCCTGAGTGAGACCCCAGGGAAAACTAAGAAACCTAAAACTCAAAAGGAGGAGGAG